>JAJOZX010003568.1:267500-497337 GCA_023014485.1 Bathynomus jamesi | reverse complement strand
CTTCCAATTGCCGGTTGGACGCTCTACCATTATGCTACGGACCTCACTCAATCACAAATCGAAATTCTCCCACATAGGGCAGAAACCAATGCCCTGAGAGGACACCCTCGCAAATCGTGAATATGCGCATATAACTGCAATTTCCAACCGGCAATTGGAAGGCCCTGGGTTCGATTCCCGGGCGGTTCGCCTCATTTTTCATTTATTCGTTATCTCTCCTCCTCGTGTGCAGAAACGTTCCTTAACACTTATGTCGTTTCTATTCATTTATATACTGCGCGGTCATTGCAGTTATATGCATATATATATATATATATATATATATATATATATATATATATATATGGGATGAATTTCACAATTAAACACGTGAAATGAATGAATGCTGCAAACCCACAAGGAAAAAGAAAAACGATTCCAAGGTCTTTCGTGTATTCAGAGCTACACCTCGTCAGGGAATGAAGAGAGAGAGGAAGATGCCCATAAATATATACAACGTAGCGGAAAACAAAACAATTAGCACATACTTAACAAGAGTTAATGAGAGGCAAAAGGAATTTTAACAAGATGTCAATTTTATACATTCCCGCAGTTATTGAAATTGTTTTATAATGGATAAATACACATTCTAGAATAGTTCTTTCTATATATCTCTGTTTTCAACAAGCGCTTTAGAACTATCCCACTTGATGCTATGATTACATCTATACGTATGGTTAAACAAAGCATTGGAATTATTAGCTGTTCTACACGCATATTTATGCTGTTTTACCCAATATCTAACGTTTTACCCGTTTGGCCTACATATACTGAGTTAACGTTGTGTACATCCGATCGAATACGCACAACCAACAACATTATCCGGGCTATTCTTTATTAGGCGTGATTTAACAGTATTATTATACTTAAAGACCATATTGATGCCAAGTGCTCTAAGTAAAGTCGGAAGATATTGAAAATTAACATGGTAAGGTAGGCTAAGGATATTTTTACGCTCAAATTCCTTTACAATTACATTATTATAATACCTATTCTTGGCTTTCCTAAGACAGTTATCTAAAAATGAAATAGGATAACATAATTTAGTACCAGTATTCATGATATTGCATAACTCGGAATCTAAAAATTCAGGACTGACAACTCTCAATGCTCTAAGAAACATAGCAGAGAAAATAGAAGATTTAATCGAGGGATGATGGTCAGAATAAAAATGCACATAAGAGTTATTATTAGTAGGCTTGCGATAGACTTCAAATTTGAACTGATTAGAGCATCTCCAAATTTTTAGATCCAGGAAAGATAGGCTTCCATCATTTTCTTTTTCAACTGTGAACTTAATAGATGGGACTAAATTGTTGAGCCTACCAAGAAATAAGTCAACTTCCAAATTATTAGGACAAAGGCATAAAATATCATCTATATACCTGTACCAAATAGTGTTGAAAAATAATCGAAACTTTACAAACCGGTTTTTAATCGATCTGTTTTTGAAAACCGGTTTTTAACCGGTTATGACCGAAAAGTATAGTAATTTTTAAAAGCCACAATTGAAAGGTACTGACTTTAACTCTTAACAAGCATAGCTTATCGCCTATTTTTTGGTCAAAAGAATGCAAAAATACAGTATCATATGTATGCATATGAATAAGAAAATGACAACTTTCACATATTTTATTTTAGCCAAAATAATACATTATTCAAACAATTTAGATTTGAAATAATTTTTTAAAATAAAACATCTATACTTAGAAAGAAATAAACTTCTTTTTGTAAAAAAATTATAAAGAAAAAATAAAATTTCTCTCTATTTTGGAAAAACATTGAAATAAAATTTTTTAATAAAAAACTTTACCTAGAAAACAGAAAATTGACTCTTCGTGTAAAAAAAAATATATAAATTAATTTAGATTTTATCCCTATTTTGGCTTTAGTCGACTGACTCTATCTACACTGCAGCCTACATGATGAGACAAACTGAAGATCGAGTTGCCAGATAGGCAAAAATTATACTGAAGAAGTATGATGAAAATTTAACTTAATAGGTAATGTATTCGAAGTTATTTTTTGTGCGCTGTAGCGCGTAGCTGCACGTTCGCGCAAGTTTGAGCCAAATAAAAATCAATCGATAAAACCGGTTTTTTCTTTCGGTTTTCGATTTTTAGGGGAATTTTACAAACCGGTTAAAAACCGGTTTTTACAAACCGGTTTTCAACACTAGTACCAAACCAGGTTAAAATTAACAATCATAGGCAAAATTCTACTTTCAAAAAATTCCATATATAAATTAGCTAGTACAGGTGAAAGAAAGGTGATTTCCCATCGCCAATCCAAACGACATAGCGTAAAACTTATTTTCAAACTGAAATTTACAATTTTTAACAAAGTTTAATTGACTCAATAAGAGAGTTGTGTTGAACAGGGAATATAGATGATATTTTATGCTTTTGGCCTAATAATTTGGATGTTGACTTATTTCTTGGTAGGCTCAACAATTTAGTCCCATCTATTAAGTTCACAGTTGAAAAAGAAAATGATGGAAGCCTATCTTTCCTGGATCTAAAAATTTGGAGATGCTCTAATCAGTTCAAATTTGAAGTCTATCGCAAACCTACTGATAATAACTCTTATGTGCATTTTTATTCTGACCATCATCCCTCGATTAAATCTTCTATTTTCTCTGCTATGTTTCTTAGAGCAGTGCTTCTGAAACTGGTGAATGGTTCACCCAAGGGTGAATGAAATTTTAGTTGGGGTGAATGGAACTCGAGTGGTGAATGAAGGGAATCGGGCCCCGCTTTGAGAAGCTTATCACGGGAATGCAGCAACACCTCAGCCACTGATGTTCAAAACATAATATAAAAATGTTAACTGGTGTGTGATGCTTGTCATTCATTGGTTTTCTGTTTTGTTCAGCTAGTAAAAATACAAAAAAAGGAAACACTTAAGAAATTAGTTTATGTCGCCTTTTCAAACGACGTGACGACGTGAGTCATGTATAATTATATATACAGAGAGGGAATTGGAAAAGTAACAAATCTGAAGGAGGTGAAGTCGGGGGTGAATGAAATTTTGTGATAATGGCTCAAGGGTGAACGGCATTGAAAAAGTTTCAGAAGCACTGTCTTAGAGCATTGAGAGTTGTCAGTCCTGAATTTTTAGATTCCGAGTTATGCAATATCATGAATATTGGTACTAAATTATGTTATCCTATTTCATTTTTAGATAACTGTCTTAGGAAAGCCAAGAATAGGTATTATAATAATGTAATTGTAAAGGAATTTGAGCGTAAAAATATCCTTAGCCTACCTTACCATGTTAATTTTCAATATCTTCGGATTTTACTTAAAGCACTTGGCATCAATGTGGTCTTTAAGTATAATAATACTGTTAAATCACGCCTAATAAAGAATAGCCCGGATAATGTTATTGGTTGTGTGTATTCGATCGGAGGTACACAATGTAACTCAGTATATATAGGCCAAACGGGTAAAACGTTAGATATTAGGGTAAAACAGCATAAATATGCGTGTAGAACAGCTAATAATTCCAATGCTTTGTTTAACCATATGTATAGATGTAATCATAGCATCAAGTGCAATAGTTCTAAAGCGCTTGTTGAAAACAGAGATATAAGAAAGAAATATTCTAGAATGTGCGTTTATCCATTATAAAAACAATTTCAAT
This sequence comes from Bathynomus jamesi, assembly GCA_023014485.1. Classification (NCBI taxonomy): domain Eukaryota; kingdom Metazoa; phylum Arthropoda; class Malacostraca; order Isopoda; family Cirolanidae; genus Bathynomus; species Bathynomus jamesi. The sequence continues at coordinate 493,653 of JAJOZX010003568.1, read as the reverse complement.
AACAGTGCGGGAGTGTACAAAATTGACATCATCTTGTTAAAATTCCTTTTGCCTCTCATTAACTCTTGTTAAGTATGTGCTAATTGTTTTGGTTTCCGCTACGTTGAATATATTTATGGGCATCTTGCCCTCTCTTCATTCCCTGACGAGGTGTAGCTCTGAATACACGAAAGACCTTGGAATCCGAGGTTTTGCACGATCGAGATTTTCCATAAAGAACCATTCATCCGCTAACCGAGATTTGCCCCACTAACCGAGATACCGACCAACATCACGTGTTTGTTCTAGAATGCCCGCAAGCGATGGAAAATCATGGAAAATCATGATCATGGAAAATCGTGGAAAGAGATCCCATCCATGGCAGAGCCTATACAACATACAGCACCATCAATTCAGCCCTCCTCCCATACCGAACTCAACTCCAAGAAATGACCAAGCTCAAGCAAATACTGATTGATAGTTTTTTCAAACCGAAGAGGACATCTATAGAACAAAATGAACCAAAACCATCAACTTCAGGGACCTCTTCAAGCTCTCAAAAACACGATCAATTGCCTGAACTACCAGATGCCTTTATGGAAGGAGACCCTCCTTCCAAACAATAAAACACCACCATCATCTTTCCAATCAATCTTTTCAGCAAGCCCAGTCAAATTGTTGTTCTGGTGAGTGTTAATCTTTGAGTGCATGTTAATTTAATTTAATTAATACAGTACTGTATTCATTATAATTTAAGGTAAAACTTTACAAGATACCCGCATTGCCATGAAACATGCTACAGTAACGAAACATATACCAATCGATAAAGCAGAAAAAATGGTGCAAGCAGCTATGTATCATTTTGAAAATATTAGAAAATAACAAAGTTATGATACTTTCAAGCAATGTCATTTTTAGCGATATTTAGCGACAGTTTAAGATATATCTAGAGACATCTGCCGATATTTTTAGCAATTATTGGTATATCTAGCGACATTTGGAAACCCCTTAGTTGCCACACCGTTCAGTTATTCTATTAGGTCAGATCTGGTCAGTTTGTGTTTTTTTTGAGGGCGTAAAGATGGATTGTTGTGACATGTCAGTGTGTTTTTTGATAAGTTTCGCTCTAAGGATAAGGAGCTATTTAAATTTTGTGTTGAACATAAGTTACTATTCAGCGAATGCTACAGTAACGAAACATATATCAGTCGATAGAGCGGAAAAAAATGGTGCAAGCAGCTATGTATCATTTTGAAAATATTAGAAAATAACAAAGTTATGACACTATGAAGATGTTACTAGGCCTATCATAGCTTACACCATTTGGATTTTTTCCGTTTCATGTACTGTTTCCAATTTTGTTGAAAATAAGATATTTAATGTAAGTTAACTGAATGCCCGTTAGGTCAACTGTACGCCCTTGATGATTGGTTAGGTTAAGTCGTGATATTTTCGTTAGTTTTAACGAAAATATCACAACTTAACCTGACCAATCGTCAAGGGCGTACAGTTGACCTAACTGGGCGTACAGTTGACCTAACTGGGCATTCAGTTGACCTAACTGGGGGTGCACCGAATATGAATTTTTCATATCCGGCCGGATACCGGATATGGCCGTATCTATCCAGCCGGGTATATATTATTAGGTACCGTATTATTTTTACACTCATATTGCTATGTTTTGTTTTGCATTCGGGGCAAGCGCCCCCATAAGATAAATAATAATTTAAGTATATTCAGATGTTTAATTGTTTTGTTCTCTTTCAGGTTCTTGTGTTGTATTAAACTATTAAGTGTTAATCATGACAAGTTTTGTGTGGTCACTGTATGCAATAAATGATCCTAGCGATATCACTGCAAAGTGTAACATTTGCCAAAAGATTATCAAACGTGGGACGGAGAAAGGTGGCCAAAAGTCTTTTAGCACACACCTTCATAATCATTTGAAGATTAATCACCCAAAAGAGTAAGCTGAAGCCAAAAAAATGACAAAAAAAGAATAGCTGCGACTGAATCAAAGGAAATAGGCATAGATGGAATACAGGCTAGACCATGAACTTCTACTGGTAGTACTCTGAAAGAAAAGAAAATGGACCAAATGAGTAAGCAGATCTCAATAGAGGAAAGCTTTTCATCTAAAAAAATATGGGACATCAATGACTCGAGGTCTGTGATGATTCACCGTAAAATTGGCATGATGATGGCTTTGGACAACCAGCCATTTAGTTTAGTTGAAGATGATGGTTTTATTAATCTAATGGCCTACCTCCAACCCAGATATCTCTTACCGAGCAGAAGGTATTTCTCTGATACTACAATTCCTCGTCTTTATAATGAGTTCAAGTCTAAAATTGCTCAGAAGCTGGAAGAAGTAAAGCATGTCAGCTTTTCTTCAGATATATGGACATGCACAACCTCTCAAGAAAGTTTTATATCATTATCGGGTCACTGGATAGGTAAAGATTTTGAAGGATACGATGCTGTGCTACATGCCTCTCATTTCTCAGGGTCGCATACTGGCAAGAATATATCTGAAAAGTTTCGCTCTATGTGGGATAGTTGGGATCTTGATGCAAATAAGAGGAATTTATTGGTGAGGGATGGAGCTAGTAATATGGCTCTTGGTAGTGACCTGGCTGAAATACCTTGAATACACTGCAGCATTCATTTACTCCAACTGGTTATTAGTGACTCAATTATGGTTCAGAGGAGTGTAATTGATATCCTTGCGAAACGTCGCCGCCTTGCAACTCACTTTAATCATTCTCCTTTGGCCTGTAACAGTTTCAAACACATTCAAGTGCAGCAAAATCTTGAGCCTCTCCTATTGGTTCAAGATGTCCCAACACGTTGGAACAGTGCATATTTGATGCTAGAAAGATTATATAAATTAAAAATTCCAGTGCAACTGTATTTGGCTGATCATAGTGAATTACCTACCATCACATCCTTCGAGTGGACACTGGTACGAAATCTCCTTAAAATATTAAAACCATTCTTCCAACTAACTCAGGAAATGAGTTTGGAAAAATCAACTTTGTCTTCCGTAATCCCAAGCATTTGTATTTTACAAAGATTTCTTTCAAAGATTGGCCATGATGTCCAAGGTGTTCAAACGACAAAGAGAGAACTCCTGACTTCTCTTCGAGCGCGTTTCTTGTCGGAGAGTAATGATGGGAAGTTTTTGAACATAATGAAAAACAGGACTTATGTGACTGCGACTGCAATAGATCCGCGGTATAAGTTATTTTTCTTTCAACAAGATCAAAAAGAGCAGGCTAAATCCTGGCTGATTGAAGATGTCATAGGTATTGAAAATGACGAAGGTGGTAATGATTCAAATGAAAGTGGAAGCGAAAGAAGCTCAAATTCCAGTTCTCCTATGCGAAAGAGGAAAGACGAAGAGGACATTCTTGAAGCGTGTTTTATGGAGATCACAAAAGGAGAGCAATCTGGGGAAGTAAATTACAAGAGACGAAAGGTTGAAAAAAAAGACTGCTCCTGTTCTACTGATTGCAGGGGAGTTAGACCGATATGCATCTGAACCTCTTGTAGATACGAAACGCTGTCCAATTCAAATTTGGAAGCAAGAGGATCGATTTCCTCTCCTTAAAACTATTGTTTCAAAGCTTCTCTGCACACCCGCATCATCTGTATTTTCAGAGAGAATGTTTTCTGAATATGGAAACATCTATGAAGCAAGGCGATCCCGAATATTGCCAAAAGAGGAGAAATGCTCTTGTTTCTGCACCACAACGGAAAAAAGTTCTAAATCACTGTTGTTGAGTTTTTTTATTCTGAAGACCTCCAGGCTGAATGGCGGCATCTGACCTACACAATACTGCCCTCCATTCATTGATTTCATTCCAGGCATTTTATATTGTATTCAATGTATTGTTTTACATTTGCCAAGCTTGTAATGTTTTGCATTGTTTTGAAAATAAAGGAAAAAAAAAGGAGAAAAAAGAGTGGAAAGCAAGTGCAGGGGTCTAGCAATATTTTACTCTTTTTAAAAAATTTAACGCCTAGACGTTTTTATAAAAAGCTCTGATTATATTAATAGAACTGTAATCGTTAAGGATGGACAGATGTTTTGTTTATTCTTGTCATCAGTATTGTGTTGATTTAATATAAAAGTGTTGCTGGACTGGTTTAGGGGTGGGCCCTGAAGGGCTTTCCATGTTTTTTGTATATAAAATATTTGTAATGTGTTGTTATATTATGGCAGATTTTCATACAGGTGTTAATTTTCTAATGTCTTGGCCTATATCCGGCATATCCCGCTGGATATGACCCATATCATACCGGATATTTCGCAATATCCGGCCGGATATCATATCTGGTGCACCCCTAGACCTAACCGGGCATTCAGTTGACCTACATTAAATATCTTCTTTTCAACAAAATCGGAAACAGTACATGAAACGGAAAAGATCCAAATGGTGTAAGCTATGATAGGCCTAGTAACATCTTCATAGTGTCATAACTTTATTTTCTAATATTTTCAAAATGATACATAGCTGCTTGTACCATTTTTTCAGCTCCATCGATTGATATATGTTTCGTTACTATAGCATGTTTCATGGCAATGCGGGTGTTTTGTAAAGTTTTACCCAATTTAATTTTTTATTTTCAGAAAATAACACATAATAATACTGTGCTTAAATAAGACTTACTATTTAATTTAATTTAAAAATACTGTAGGGCCTTAAAAGTTAGATTTTGTGGTGATGAGGGTCAGTTTTTAGTTTTCTGGAACCAGTTAGCCTTATTCCCTTATAACATGTAAAGTATGGTCCCGTTAACCGAGGTTCCGCTATCTGAGATGTTTTTTTGGAACCAATTAATCTCGGATAGCGTGGGTCATATATATATATATATATATATATATATATATATATATATACACAAAGGTGGGCAGGACCGAGTTCCAAAAGGACCGAATTCCAGGAACTCGGTCCTTTTTAAGGACCGTGAGCGGGGAAGTAGGTCCTTTTCTCAGTGAGGACCGAAATGAGGAGCGACGGTCCATTTTTAAGCAATTCCGGGCGGTCTTTTTTAGTGATTTTAGTGTGTTTAGTGATTATTTGAAGTTCTAAAGAAGATGGATCGTTTCCTCCAGAAGACTCAGAAAGAGACTGAGACTGAACTGAAACTTGTTTCAACACTTGGCACCATCCAGTGCCGCCGTGGAGAGGCTCTTCTCTTTGGGGAAGGACGTCCTCAAGCCGAAAAGGTCAGGGCTCAGTGACAGCCATTTTGAAATGCTAGTCTTCTTGAAGGGAAACTCAAGCATTTAACTTAACTTTTTTTCATCATTTATGTATTGTATTAATTCTAATTTACGTTAGTAAAATTAAAGATTTCCGGTGTCTTTAATTTCATTTTTTTTAATCAAATTTTTCACTTATATTATATATAAGGACCGAGGACCGAGTCGTTCCTAGGTCCTATCTTCAGAAAGGACCGTGACCGGGACCGTCGGTCCAGTTTGAAGCAAGGACCGGGACCGTCGGTCCTTTTTGAGGCCCGGGTGCCCACCTTTGTATATATATATATATATATATATATATATATATGTAAGAGAGAGAGAGAGAGAGAGAGAGAGATTCAAACAAAATACAGATAGCGTATTCGATGCAGTGAACTTTGCTGAATTATTTGATTTTAAAAAAGTTTCAATATTATAAGAACGCATTCCCTTCTCAAACTTTCAACTTTCAAAAGTGCTTGTAAGTTATGACAACTCTTAAAGCAGTTCGTGCAAGAAGAGAACTCGAGAAATACAGACTTCTAATGGAGTGAATCCCCCAAAAATCTATACCACTTAGTTTTGATGATTCCGTCGACAACTACTTCAGTTGAGCGAACATTCTCTGCTTTGAAAAGTATAAAACCTCACAAGAAACACTCAGTGTCAGAAACATCTCTCTAGACTGTCTTTTGATTTCACTCAGAGAAACTTTCTTGCATCAAAAGCACAAAAACGTCAGTTCCACCAACAGATAATTGAGAATATAGTTGAATTACAGATAAACTCGAGGTAAGAAAGTGTTTATAGGCTATTTTATAGCATGCCTAGTGAAATTTGTACTCCTTTGTGGACAATTTTTGTATTTAAAAAACTATCAATATATTCCAAATAGCTTTATTCCAATAAATAAGTGGTTTTGATAAACAGAAATTATAAATAATTCTGTAAACAATAGTTAAACATGTAGCGTATAGACGCATTAGATATTTGGGCGATTAATTATGTTAGCCGAAATCTGTACTGGGCTCCAAATAAATCTAACGTAACCTTACCTAACTTAGGAAAAAAACTTACATGTGGTTGTATGCTCTGTTGGGCGATTTATTTGGTGCCCAATATAGATTTCGGCTCTATAATTAATCGCCCAAATATCTAAATATCTAATAATTATACGGTACACGAACTAATCCCATGTTTAGCATGAGGAAGCAAAAATTCCAAGGTAGTTACTCTAATATAACCTAAAAAAAACCATTTACATGTGGTTGTATGCTCTATTAAAAGTCTAAAAAGCAATTTATTTCTTTTTTTAAGTAAATCAAAGAAATTGACGCATATTGTTAACCTCAGCCGTTTATTATTTATATTTAGGTATAAATATCGAAGTTGGTCGGACATTTGTGTAACTTTTTGTCCGTGACCATTTGTATATATATTTTTTAATTTCAAATCTTTAATCACTTTCGCTTGTTTTAAAGCACGCACGGGGGGAGGGAGGTCTGTAAGAAAGTTTAGAGAAAGCGTTTTTTTATAACGTATACTGTACAATGATTATTTTTTCGAATTTCACCTGCGTAAGAATTTAAAAAAAAACTGAAGTCAAATAAGTCATTTTTTATGTTACCTCAGACTTTACACACCCTCTGATATGTTTTAGGTTAGGTTAACCTAACCTAACCTAACCTAGTGTAACCTAACCTCAGAAAAGTAGATCATAGTTACAAAGTCCGACCTAATTGGTAAAAAACGTCGTTACTTGGGGATCTAAGGATAATATATATATATATATATATATATATATATATATATACAGGGTGTCCGAGAATTATCTGTACAATTTTTGGCTGTTATTAAAAGTCAACCATGAAGTATAGAAATTCCAGTGTTGTCCCATTTTACAGAGAATCTCATTAAGTTTTTTCTGATACCAAGTTTTGACAAGTTTTTTAGAAATTCCAGTGTGTCCGAACATTATCTGTACAATTTCATCTTTTAATAAAATTCTTGATAACACACGTAAAATTCTTAAACAAGATTATTTAGAATCTGTATTTTCAAAAGTTTTTTTATTAAAGTAACGTTGTTACAAACATTCGATATGTGCACCATTAGTGATTCGCAAAACATCCAATCGATAATCCAAATGTTGCCATGTACGCTGCAGCATATCCACATCAATTCGCTCAATAGCAGCTGTGATTCTTGCTTTTAAATCATCAATGTCTGTCACCCGCGTACATTTCTAAAAAACTTGTCAAAACGTGATATCAGAAAAAACTTAATGAGATTCTCTGTAAAATGGGACAACACTGGAATTTCTACACTTCATGGTTGACTTTTAATAGCCAAAAATTGTTCAGATAATTCTCGGACACCCGGTATATTTATTTATTTATTTATACCTCATTAACTTCGTTCAGGTTCCGTGTGTTGGTCTCTCTTCACAAGAAGGCCAATATGGTGGCCCCGCCTCTAGGCCTGGCTTGGTGGAGGAGCGAATTGCTTTCTTGCGCTCGCCACCGCACATAGCCCTGAGGTCGTTTGGAAGCTGGTTAAAAGGTCTTGGCCCCTGACAAAGAAGCTATTTTCCTTCAGTGTTGAAGAGGTTCCTTGGTGGGACTTTAATATGGGAACACTACACATTCTGCCTTTCCTATTTTCCATCGTTGTTTGAATGGTAATTGGGTTTAGTTTGAAGTTTGGTACCAGATTTTCGATCATTTTCCACATGTAGATTATGGTGTACCTCTCTCTTCTCCAGGGAGTACAAATTTAGTTTACGTAGTCTTTCCCAGTAGTTGAGTTCTTTGCAGCTATCAATCGTAGGTATGAAATGTCCCTGAATTTCTTCGTTTATTAGTTTTCCCTTTTTATATGGAGACGTCAAGACTGAGCAGTATTCAAGTTTTGGTATGATCAGTGTTTTTAGCAGGGGAATCATTACTGTCTTGTCCCTTCTTTTGAACGTTCTTCGTACCTGTCCCGCGACTCTTTTTGTTTTGTTTATCGCTCAGTGATTGTGTTTCGAATTTCGCATCATCGGTCATTATTACCGGTCATTATTATGTGCTTCTCTGAATTTCTTGTTTATCTGGAGCATAATATGCAGTCTGTTCAAGTTTCTCATTTCTACCATATCTTAAGAGTTGAAATATTTCGGTGTTAAATGTCATGTTGTTGTCTTCTGACCATTTGTATGTTTTGTTCGTGTCCCTCTGCAAGGCCTCTACTTCATTTGTATCGCTGATTTTTCTGCTGATCTTTGTATCGTCTGCAAAGGATGTTACTCTACTGTTGCTGTTTACTTCATTGCCTATGTCTGTTAGCATGATAATGAGCAGGAGTGGGGCCAGTACTGTACCTTGTGGTACTGAGGTGCGTACTTCTGATTCCCCAAGAAATCATAGATTTCCTCTCTAACTATTCTTTCAAATACTTTGGTAAGGTGGGACGTCAGTGACACTGGTCTATAGTTCTTTGCTTGAGATCTATCCCTTCCTTTATATACAGGGACAATGTTTGCTGTTTTCAAGATATTTGGTGTTTCTCCATTGTCTAGGGATCTTCTCCATACCCAGTAGAAGTGTGTAGCTATTTCATTTTTACAGTTTTTAATCAATAATGCGTTCCAATTGTCCGGACCTGCAGCTGAATGTGGTTTCATTTGTCCTCCAGCCCTCGCTACATCATCTTGGTTAAATCATAGTCTGTTATACACTCTACTTGCAATTTCTCTTCAAAGAATGCATCTATGTCAGGTATCGCTTTGTCACATTTTGGGGTACTGAAGACTGATTCATACTGGGCTCTCAGTGTTTCACATATTTCTTTTAGATCGGCGGTTAGTTCATTATTTTCTTTCCCGATAGTGGCTCGCATTTTTTATTTCCTTTTCGCATAGCTATAGAAGTATGATATTTTGGATTTTCCTTTATTGCTTCTACCACCTTTTCCTCTTCCATCTCTGTATTGCCCTTAATCAGGGTTTGTATTTCCCTATCGATACTCTCCAGTTTTTCTTGTATTACTTTCCGGGCATTGTTATCTCCGCAGTTAGCTAACCTCGCCTCTACTCTCTCTCGCAGAATATTCTTCTCTTTTGCCTCTCTAGCCAGTTCCTCTTTCGTTTTGGCTGTGATTTCGGAGTAGATTTTTCTAAAATTCTCAGCGTCTTTTCTTCCAAGGTTGTTAGTATTTCTTCAGTTGTTTTATTCTCTCAAACTGTTCTCCACTCTATTTGGGCCATGTGTGATCTGATTGTTTCCCAATTTATAGTCTTGAAGTTTAAGTTAAAGGCCCCAAATTTGCTTCTTTCTTCAATATGTGTATTGTCTTTTAATGTTGTCGCCATATTTGTTGATAGCTCGAATAAATTGTGATCTGAGATAATGGTTGGGGTTATTTTTATATGGGAAATTAAAGTCTCCGCAGAGCATTATCTTCGGGGACAGAGGGTGTATGGCCTTTATTAGGTTTCTGACATCATCATTGGCATCCGAGAATGTTTCTGTTGGAGTGTTTGGAGGTCTATAGATGACTATCAGTATATCACGTTTCGCTTTTCTGTTTTCACTGCTTGGAGTTCCACAAAGCTGTTTGATTTACTTATTACCGTCTCTGTCATATGACCTTCATATATATATTCCTAGATGTCCAGATTCCGCCCTCATTTTTGTCGGTGGTCACTGAAGTTACATTAGCTCCTACAGATGACTATATTTTACATTTTCAAATTTTTCATTACTTACGTTTGCGTTAAGGTAGGAGGGGAGAGGTTCCAGTGAAAAATTTAGAGAATGCGCTTTTTTACCATATACAATGCTTATATACTTGAGATACATTGGAAAAATATTAAAATTGTAACTACAGAATAAAGAAAAGATGAGGTAAGATACAAAAAGTTTTCAGTTTTTATTCTAGGTTGTATTTTGGGGAGGTTATTCAACCTTGAGGTGGTCTTTCAGTTTTATTCTGTTTGAGTTTATAAATAAAGTTTATTAGACTCTGTTCAGTCTACAGATACATAAAAAAATAATTATTCTTAATTAGTTGACTTTATTAAATTTTGGGGAGGTTATTCAACCTTGAGGTGGTCTTTCAGTTTTATTCTGTTTGAGTTTATAAATAAAGTTTATTAGACTCTGTTCAGTCTACAGATACATAAAAAAATAATTATTCTTAATTAGTTGACTTTATTAAAGTTTTAATCCGTTTAGAGTTTGCCTATATACAGGGTGGGCCAAAAAAAGAAACTATTACCCAACTTTTGAAAAAATGTTGTGGCTCACCCTGTAAATTGATCTTACTGCTGAGGCCGTATGTTGTACCCATACTTTTACTCTTTCAAACGCTGGCTTTGAATCTAGATTCAACGCCCCAGGAGTAGAGGTACAGGCTCACAACTGGAGGGATGTATCAGAATATGGTGCTCAATTGAAAGGCGGTCAAAGTCAGCAACTGATACTTTCAGATGACAGTCAGTTTCTCCATAAGTAATTAATTTTCCTAATTTTTACACAAAATAATTAATTTACTTCCTTTTTCATTTCAGCCCATCATTCTGCTATAGTTGGTGAACAAGTTATAATATATGAAATATTCTTTGGAAGATGAAGCATTGATATTGAACCTGCGTAAGGAGAAACACTGGGATGCAAAACGAATGAAGAAAGAGTTTCCAAATAAACGATGGACGATACCTGGACTTCAATATCTCATAAAAAAAATCGATATCACGAAAAGAAGGCAGTGGAAGGCCAAAAACATCACGTACTGAGGAAAATATTGACAGGGTTGTTTCATCCATGATATGCAGTCAAGAAGAACGGCCCAACACCCACAAGTCCGTTAGAGAAATTTAAAAAACTACTGGTATTTCTCGCTCTCGTGTTCGTCGTATAGTAAAAGATAATGTGGGTCTTAAATGTTTTAAAAGAGTCGAAGTTCATAAGCTCTGCATCAAATAAGCAAGCAAGAGTTGAAAAATGTCGTGCTCTGTTAGATCGATTCCCAGACAGAGAAGTGTCGAAAAAATAGTTCAGCGACGAGAAGACCTTTACTGTTGCTTCAACAATAAACACACAAATGACAGAGTTTATGGAAGACAGGACAAAAAATGTATCAGTCTAGATCGACTTTGCAGGGAACGTCCGCATTTTTCTCAAAAAGTCATAGTTTCCATCTTCATTTCAAAGTTATGGAAGTCGGAGACTGTTTTTGTTGATCAAAATGCCAAAATCACTGCTGCTTATTACCAAGAAAAAAGTCCTTGATGCAGTACTGCCGTCAATAAGAGAGAAGTCAAGTTTGCAAGCGTGCATTGATAATGGAGGAGGGTACATTTCGCATAATCTTGGACTCAATTAGGCAACTATAGAAACAAAGTTTTCTACCCTTGTCTGTATAATAGCGAATTACAAAATAATGGTTACAGTTAGCAAAAATCCAACTTCAGCACGAGATAACCATGAAATTCTATTCAGGACAAATATATTGATTGTACAAATAACATTTGATAAAGGTAAAATTATATTGTTCAAAATCAGGGTAATAGTTTTTTTGGCCCAGCCGGTATAAAACCAATATTATCTCTACTAAACTAGATTAATTAAATTCAAATTAAATAGGAACAGCGTAAATTACAAAACTAGGATCTTTGAAGGATGAGGTTCACTGGAGGGAAAAACTAGTGAACGCTGATGATAATAAAATAAACAGAATAGTAATACGTTAAATTACAGGCCTGTATACGGAAGGTTTGCGACTGCGGATGTTTGCAGCTTTTGGTCCGGTTTGTGTGGAGTGAGCGTGAGGTAGTACGAGCGTGACTGTGATTGATACAGGTAAATTTGTCCTGCCCTAAGGAGGAAACGCAAAGTTGCGGTGCATCTTGCTCTTGAAAAATCATGCAGAGGACTGATAATAATTGGAGGTGTCTGCTATACAAACTTACGAAGATTACGCGAAAACGAATACGGTACGAATTTGAACGTTCTTTGGGCTAGGCGAACCCGAAGCATTGTTGCTTTCAATGGTAATGAACCACGTATGGAAGCCTCATCAACACATTGACTCCTTATTTGCTTGGCAATGCTGTTTCGAGCTGCTCGTACCCTGAAATGGGCGTATTAGCGAAATGTTAATCTATGTGAAAAGATTTTAATCTTTCGTCTTTCTGCTTAAGCTATGAAAGCTCTCTCTCTCTCTCTCTCTCTCTCTCTCGTATACGTCAGGGACACGTTGAGTCCGGTTGACTGCCAGTTCCGGTCGGAACGGGAGCTGCTTGGCGTCGATTTGAATGTGGGAGGGACGAACTATAGGTTAATCTTGGTGTACAGACCTCCGCATCTCCTCCAGGAGGATACAGCCCTGTACACCGAACTCCGTAGCCTGCTAGGGGATAGGGTGTGTGTAGTTTAGAAGAATTCAACTGTCGCGGCATAAAGTGAGAAGACAGGACTGCTGATGCTGAAGGGAGGAGGCTAGTTGACTTTGCTGATGAGAACTTCCTCACTCAGTGGGTCAATGAGCCTACACGAGGCGAAAGCGCTCTAGACTTAGTATTCACGACCGAAGACAACCTCGTCACTGGCCTCACCGTTGACGAATCGTTGGGCGGGAGTGATCACGGTCTGATTAGGTTCCGTGTGCGCGTCCCTCGGGTGAAGCGTAGTAACTCGAGAGGCAGTAAGCTCGATCTACGGCGGGCGGACTTTGTTAGCCTCCGGGATAGCGTAGGTGAGATGGGGTTAGAGGTCGGCAGTGATGTTGAGGGAGTGTTGAGTGCATTCCGGGACGAGTTTATGGTGCTGCAGTCTGCTGCCATACCCTCAAAACCGGTCACCCCTGCTTCAACGCAGCCTAAGTGGTTCAGTCGTGACATCGCTTCGGCTATGCGAAATAGGAAAGTAGCGTATAGGAGGGCGAAGGCCAATCGTTCCCATGAGAACACTGAAGCGTATGTCCGCCTGTGTAGGGAAGTGAAGGCGAAGGTTAGGCTAGCGAAACGTAACAAAGAACTACGGGTGGCAAGCCTCTGCAAGGAGAACCCTAAGGAGTTCTTCAGTTATGTTAATAGTCCGACGCGGACATCGCTAATGTGCTTAATGAGTACTTTGCGGGAGTGTTCACCAGGGAGGACACCCGCGTCATCCCCGAGCCAGGCGTCAGGCACGAAGGTGCTGGCCTGGATAGTGTTCGATGTACCGCGACAGTCGTTGCCGATAGAATAGACAAACTGAGCGCGTTTAAGGCTCCTGGGCCAGACCAGTTTCTCCCCAGAGTGTTGCGAGAGGTGCGCGACCAGGTGGCTCCCCACCTGGCTACAGTCTTCAACAAATCGTTGGAGACGGGCCAGGTGCCTGGTGACTGGAGGGAAGCCAACGTGACTCTATCTTTAAGAAAGGGGATCACGAAAGTCCAGGGAACTATCGTCCCATTAGTCTCACTTCAGTTGTAGGTAAATTATTAGAGGGGATAATAGCGGATAGGATCGTTGACCATTTGGATTCCTACAAGCTGCTTGGGGACTCCAACATGGGTTTAGACGGCATAGGTCGTGTCTCACCAACTTGCTCGAGTTTTTCCACGTCATGTTGAGTGAGTATAATAAGAGTAGGGCGATTGATATACTTTATCTCGACTTTCAGAAAGCCTTTGATAAGGTACCTCACCGCCGGCTAATGGCGAAATGCGCGCGCTGGGTATCGGTGGGGAAATAGGTAGGTGGATTGAAAACTGGCTGAAGAATAGGCGGCAGAGGGTTGTAATTAAAGGGGCTAGTTCGGGTTGGGCCTCGGTCACTAGTGGGGTTCCTCAGGGTTCCGTTTTGGGGCCACTGTTGTTTATCATTTACATAAATGATATCGACGTGGCATCGTCAGTCGGATCGCCAAATTCGCTGATGACACAAGCTTGGGGCCAATGTTGGGACGCCCGAAGCGATCGAGCAACTGCGTGCGGACCTAGGTAGGATAGGAGAGTGGTCCGAAAAATGGCAAATGCCGTTTAACTTGGGTAAATGCAAGTGATGCACATTGGCTACGCCAATCCCAAGTCGGACTACTCGATGTTGGGGAGTAATATCGAGGCGACTGATTTGGAAAAGGACTTGGGTGTGCTAATTAGCAGCGACCTTAATTTACGAAACAGTGCGTAGAGGTGGAAAAGAAAGCCCAGAAGCTGTGGTTATATCAGGAGGCAATTTCATTTCGGAAAAGGAGATTGTGCTCTCTCTGTACAATTCCCTGTTGTTCGGCCGCACCTGGAGTATGCTGTGCAGTTCTGGTCGCCCACCCTCAGGAAAGATATTGAGAGGCTGGAGCGAGTGCAGGCGAGGGCCACAAAGTTAATCCCTTCCGTTAGGCATATGGGCTACAATCGACGCTTACGCGCCCTGAACTTGTTTTCGCTGGAAACTCGGAGGCTGCGCGGTCAACTGATCGAGGTTTCAAGCTCTTACGCGGTTCAACGATGTCGATTTTAGAGATGTTTAGTTTAAATGATAACCCAACTCGCAACAATGGTTGGAAGTTGGATTTGAAACGGTTTAGGACTAGTGTGTGTGGGAATTACTTTACGTATAAGATCTGTGACACATGGAACAGGTTACCTTCGGAAGTTGTGAACAGTTCCTCTGTGGATCAGTTCAAGAAAAGGTTAGACCAAATCTTGCAACTATTTGAGGTGTATGAATTTTCCGTGGCACCCGTTGCCATTGGTACCTCCTCGGTATGGGCCGCAAGGCCTTTTGAGGTACTTCTCTCTCTCTCTCTCTCTCTCTCTCTCTCTCTCTCTCTCTCTCTCTCTCTCCCTCTCCCTCTCCCTCTCCCTCTCCCCCCTTCCCCAGTAGTTAGTCCCCTCCAACAGCAGGTAGTGACTCTCCTTCCACGTTGGAGGGGCTCAGGCTCCTGCGGAGTTGTCCCCTCGTTAGTGAGGGGCTCTTCAACTCCCGACAGCCCTGGCTGTTCGGGAAACGGGTCGTGCTAGGGGCGGTCAGAACAGGGGAGGCTCCCTCCGTGCAATGCTTTTTAATGCTAGGTCGATCAGGAACAAGTTTGGCGAGCTACGGGCGCTCTTAGCATCAGAATACCAGGATATCGTTGCTATCACCGAGTCCTGGATTCATACTGATCGTAGGGACTACGTTGGGGAGTTCGAAATTCCCGGGTATAGAATGTTTCGCAAAGACCGCACCCGTGGGGAGGGGGGTGGGGTACTAATATACGTCAGGGACACGTTGAGTCCGGTTGACTGCCAGTTCCGGTCGGAACGGGAGCTGCTTGGCGTCGATCTGAACGTGGGAGGGACGAACTATAGGTTAATCTTGGTGTACAGACCTCCGCATCTCCTCCTCGAGGAGGATACAGCCCTGTACACCGAACTCAGTAGCCTGCTAGGGGATAGGGTGTGTGTAGTTTTAGGAGACTTCAACTGTCGCGGCATAAAGTGGGAAAACAGGACTGCCGATGCTGAAGGGAGGAGGCTAGTTGACTTTGCTGATGAGAACTTCCTCACTCAGTGGGTCAACGAGCCTACACGAGGCGAAAGCGTTCTAGACTTAGTATTCACGACCGAAGACAACCTCGTCACTGGCCTCACCATTGACGAATCATTGGCGGGAGTGATCACGGTCTTATCAGGTTCCGTGTGTGCGTCCCTCGGGTGAAGCGTAGTAACTCGAGAGGCAGTAAGCTCGATCTCCGGCGGGCGAACTTTGTTAGCCTCAGGGATAGCGTAGGAGAGATGGGGTTAGAGGTTGGCGGCGATGTTGAGGGAGTGTGGAGTGCATTCCGGGACGAGTTTATGGTGCTGCAGTCTGCTGCCATACCCTCAAAACCGGTCACCCTGCTTCAACGCAGCCTAAGTGGTTCAATCGTGACATCGCTTCGGCTATGCGAAATAGGAAAGTAGCGTATAGGAGGGCGAAGGCCAATCGTTCCCACGAGAACACTGAAGCGTATGTCCGACTGTGTAGGGAAGTGAAGGCGAAGGTTAGGCTAGCGAAACGTAACGAAGAACTACGGGTGGCAAGCCTCTGCAAGGGGAACCCTAAGGAATTCTTCAGTTATGTTAATAGTAGAAAGCCCATGGAAGCGGCGTTCTGCGGACCTCCGACGCGGACATCGCTAATGTGCTTAATGAGTACTTTGCGGGAGTGTTCACCAGGGAGGATACCCGCGTCATCCCCGAGCCAGGCGTGAGGCACGAAGGTGCTGGCCTGGCTAGTGTTAGATGTACCGCGACAGTCGTTGCCGATAGAATAGACAAACTGAGCGCGTTTAAGGCTCCTGGGCCAGACCAGTTTCTCCCCAGAGTGTTGCGAGAAGTGCGCGACCAGGTGGCTCCCCACCTGGCTACAGTCTTCAACAAATCGTTGGAGATGGGCCAGGTGCCTGGTGACTGGAGGGAAGCCAACGTGACCCCTATCTTTAAGAAAGGGGATCACGAAAGTCCAGGGAACTATCGTCCCATTAGTCTCACTTCAGTTGTAGGTAAATTATTAGAAGGGATAATAGCTGATAGGATCGTTGACCATTTGGATTCCTACAAGCTGCTTGGGGACTCCCAACATGGGTTTAGACGGCATAGGTCGTGTCTCACCAACTTGCTCGAGTTTTTCCACGTCATGTTGAGTGAGTATGATAAGAGTAGGGCGATTGATATACTTTATCTCGACTTTGAGAAAGCCTTTGATAAGGTACCTCACCGCCGGCTAATGGCGAAAGTGCGCGCGCTGGGTATCGGTGGGGAAATAGGTAGGTAGATTGAAAACTGGCTGAGGAATAGGCGGCAGAGGGTGGTAATTAAAGGGGCTAGTTCGGGTTGGGCCTCGGTCACTAGTGGGGTTCCTCAGGGTTCCGTTTTGGGGCCGCTGTTGTTTATCATTTACATAAATGATATCGACGCTGGCATCGTCAGTCGGATCGCCAAATTCGCTGATGACACCAAGCTTGGGGCCAATGTTGGGACGCTCGAAGCGATCGAGGAACTGCGTGCGGACCTAGGTAGGTTAGGAGAGTGGTCCGAAAAATGGCAAATGCCGTTTAACTTGGGTAAATGCAAAGTGATGCACATTGGCTACGCCAATCCCAAGTCGGACTACTCGATGTTGGGTAGTAATATCGAGGTGACTGATTTAGAAAAGGACTTGGGTGTGCTAATTAGCAGCGACCTTAAGTTTACGAAACAGTGCGTAGAGGTGGAAAAGAAAGCCCAGAAACTATTGGGTTATATCAGGAGGCAATTTCAGTTTCGGAACAAGGAGATTGTGCTCTCACTGTACAATTCCCTTGTTCGGCCGCACCTGGAGTATGCTGTGCAGTTCTGGTCGCCCACCCTCAGGAAAGATATTGAGAGGCTGGAGCGAGTGCAGGCGAGGGCCACAAAGTTAATCCCTTCCGTTAGGCATATGGGCTACAATCGACGGTTACGAGCCCTGAACTTGTTTTCGCTTGAAACTCGGAGGCTGCGCGGTCAACTGATCGAGGTTTTCAAGCTCTTACGCGGGTTCAACGATGTCGATTTTAGAAGTATGTTTAGTTTAAATGATAACCCAACTCGCAACAATGGTTGGAAGTTGGATTTGAAACGGTTTAGGACTAGTGTGTGTGGGAATTACTTTACGTATAAGATCTGTGACACATGGAACAGGTTACCTTCGGAAGTTGTGAACAGTTCCTCTGTGGATCAGTTCAAGAAAAGGGTAGACGAAATCTTGCACACTATTTGTGTGTGTACTGACATTTAGGACCTCAGTCTGCGGAAATTTCTTTTCCTATAAAATAGTTAATATCTGGAACCAACTTCCCTCAGAGGTTGTTTCCAGTCAAAGTGTAAATGTGTTTAAAAATAGGCTAGACAAAGTACTGAATACTCTCATAGTTTAAGACTAAAACATAAGAAAACTCTGCAGGAGATCGCTTGCACGGTCTCTGTGAGCAAGCTAAATATAGAGCTATTTATATATTCTCCACTTTCCTGTAAAATTTCCTTGGCTACTTTTCCAGGGTCAAGGTATTTTCTTCAACCTTTTTCCGTACCTGCCTCTGGCAGGGAGGGAGCGGAGGGTGGGGAGAGAGCCTTCTACTTTTCTATCCAGTTTTCTACTACTGCTAGGATAGTTGAAAGAAAAATAAACTTTTACAAAATTTTCCCTGGCACCCGTTGCCATTGGTACCTCCTCGGTATGGGCCGCAAGGCCTTTTGAGGTACTTCTTTTCCTTGTAACTCCTTGTAACTCTCTCTCTCTCTCTCTCTCTCTCTCTCTCTCTCTCTCTCTCTCAACACGCCAATCTCAAATTTTTCAGATTCCATTGTAGAGGTAAGAAACTGGGTAAAAGATTTACTCTCCAACCCCAAATATTTTTCTCTGTGGTGATTTTAATTTCCCATTCCTTAAATATAAAAGGATAGGAAAAAATATATGTATACACCAGGACAAGGGGTGCTCAGGGGAAGACCAGGAGCAGGTAAAAATGCTACTAGCTTTAGCTGATGAATTTGTCAACGCAAGAAATAACAGAAAAAACAACTGCCTAGATTTGGTTTTCACAAACAACAGCAACCTAATTGATAATGTAGAAATATCCCCAACTATGATATCGGACCACAACATCAGTGAAATAACAACTAATATAAAGGCAACAGGAAAGGAAAGAACATGCACAACAGAAAGAAGCAAATTCGAACTTTTTAATTTTCACTCCAAAGCTAGAAACTGGGAAGATGTTACATCCAGCATAAAAGTAATAGATTGGAAAACCATTTTCGAGGCCAAGACAATGGAGGAGATGCTAATGACTTTAGAAGAGAAGACGTTTGAATTGTGGAAAAACATGTCCCAAAAATACAACAAAAAGGAAAGAGAAGCAGGTTCGAGAGACAAAAGAGGGCATTGTTCCGAAAGAGAGAAAGAATGACTGTAAAATTAAGTCACTGTAAAGAAAACATCAGAAAAGTTTCAAATGATAAACTGCAAAGTATCGATGATGTCATACAGAAACTAATTGAGGAGCATACAGAAAAGATGACGCTATAGAAGCGATAAAGGCTAACTCAAAGTACTTCTATAATTTCGCAAAAAGAAAGTCGAAAAACCATGCGCCTGTCAGACCTTTAAAAAACGAGAACAATGCTTTATCTGGTGATCTAACAGAAGTATCCGAAATATTAAGAGCTCAGGTGAATCATCTTTCAGTATCCCAAAAACTGACAAATTGATATGCGATAGAAACGCGTTCTTTGAAGAAGAGAACTACAAGGGGAAAGTATAACGGACTTCAACTTTACGACGGATGATATTACACAAGCCATAGGGAAACTAAAAACACACACAGCGGCAGGACCGGACAAATGGAATGCCACACTGATCAAAAACTGCAAGAATGCAATCGCTGAACCCCTATATTGGATATGGAGACGATCACTAGACACGGGAGAAATAGCGGGCGTCCTGAAGAGCGCGAACATAGTCCCAATATATAAAGGAGGTGATCGATCCGAAGCCAAAAACTATAGACCAGTGTCGCTTACATCTCATCTCACTAAAATATTTGAAAGAATAGTTAGACAGAAAATCTATAACTTTCTGGAAAAATTCAATGATAACCAACATGGGTTTCGGTCAGGCAGATCATGCCTATCACAATTAATGGAATACTACAACAACATTATTGATGCACTTGAAAGTGCACAGGAAAAGTAGGGAAATGGATATATAATTTCCTTAGTGAGCGGCAGAAAGTCGTTACAGTTCAAGGAATATCTTCAACAGAATCAGAGGTCCTCAGCTCAGTACCATAAGGAACGGTATTAGCTCCACTACTCTTCATAATCATGCTAACTGACATAGATGAGGATGTTACAGAGACAGCACAGTAACATCCTTTGCCGATGACACAAAGATCTGTAGAAAAATAAGAGACCCAGAAGATAAAGGATCTCTACAAACTGACATTAACAGAATCTACAAGTGGACGGAAGACAACAATATGAAGTTTAACACTGAGAAATTTCAGCTATTACTGTACGGAAAAAGAGAAGACCTAAAATCCATGGAATATTATACCCCAAATGGACAGGAAATTCAGAGAAATTCTAGAGCAAAAGATTTAGGGGTTGTAATGACTGATGATGCGAAATTTGAAACACAAAATAAGATAGCAGCAAACAGAACAAAGAGAATAACGGGGCAGATATTGAGAACCTTTAAACAAAGGGATAGGAACGTAATGATTCCTCGACTGAAAACCCTGATCATACCGAAATTGGAATACTGCTCGGTCCTAACATCCCCATATATAAAAGAGGACATTAGACAGATGGAAGGGATTCAGAGAAGCTTCACAGCCAAGATCAACGGGTGCAAAGAACTAAATTACTGGGAAAGGTTATGCGAACTAGACCTATATTCACTGGAAAGGAGAAGAGAGGGAGACACCATTATTTACACTTTGAAAATAATGGAGAAACTAGTCACTAATCTTACTCTGAACCCTATAACTCCCTAAACAACAGTGGAAAGTAGAAAAGGAAGACGGTGTCGTGTTCCCAAATTAAAGGAGAGACAGGGAACATCCTTAATCCTGAAAGAAAATAGTTTTGTTGTGAGAGGACCAAAACTGTTTAATCAGCTGCCCAAAGACCTGAGAAACACGAAGGGAGTTGCAGTGGACATCTTCAAAAGAAGCTTAGAGCCTGGCTCAAAACAATCCCCGATGAGCCGGGCATACCTGGCTATGTGAGGTGGAGAGCACAAGAAACCAACTCACTACTTCACCAGGCAAACTCGAGAGGATAGGCGACAAGCTTGACCTTCGCGAAATGATGAATCATCGCGCGGAACCTTTGTAAGGTTGTAAAGTAAGGTAGAAATATATATATATATAATATATATATATATATATATATATATATATATATGAAAATTATTTCACGAAAGTAACACGTGAAAAATATTTATGATGAATAAAACCACGAAGGATTTGCACACACGTATAAAACAGCATCAATATTCCGTTAGAACAGGACAGTTGTCCAGTG
This sequence comes from Bathynomus jamesi, assembly GCA_023014485.1. Taxonomy (NCBI): domain Eukaryota; kingdom Metazoa; phylum Arthropoda; class Malacostraca; order Isopoda; family Cirolanidae; genus Bathynomus; species Bathynomus jamesi. The sequence goes on along the minus strand of JAJOZX010003568.1, from coordinate 472,379 downwards.
CCCTTTTTGTCCATTTGTCAGAGTTAGCCCACTGTATTGATTGGAATAATGCTTGTTTTATTCCATTCTAGCAACATTGTTAATAGAAATATTCTTGAGTCTGCCATTATCCAACTTTCAAATAACTTCAACATAAGCAAAGGTCTTTTTCAACTCGATCCTGTTATTTTGAATTCCTTCCAAACAGATTTAGATAAGAAGGGTAGAACACTAAATCTTTGGTAAACTTGTCTGCTACTTTATTAACTTTTAATTTGCATTTTATTTTTATATATATCGAAACCTGACCATAGGCAGAGTGTTAAAACCCGGGCAGTTTTCCAATATAAATTTGTATTTTTATAATCCATTTGATCTTGTGCTAAAAATCGATATTATTCCTTACAAATCTGTACGCCTCACTGATAATCCTTTAATTTTTAATTTTTAATTTTAATTTTTACTTCTCTGTTTATTGCATATATATATATATGTATGTATATGTATATATAGATATGTATGTATATATATATATGTGTGTGTGTATGTATGTATGTATGTTATTTCTTTTTCTTTTTTTCTTTCTGTAACCTATATATAGGCTGTTACCCTTTTATGTACTTCAGTGTTCCTGAGGATGTCATTAGACGAAAGCGCTTGAGCACCATTTTGTGTTTCCTTTCCTTCGTGGTTTTATTCATCATATATATATATATATATATATATATATATATATATATATATATATATACATACACAGTTGATAACAAAAATTTTGTTCCTTCAAAATTTATAAACATTTCTTTACAGCTTTTACTTTTGTTTCAGATCATTCAAACACACCACACACTTTCTGGTGAATCACAATAAATAATTTACATTGAAGATAAATTTAACGTAAATAATAATTTTTCCTTAGTTTCCAACAAATTAATTTATTGTCAAAATGATTCAGTATCTGAATTTTGTTCACTCTGAATATTTCGCACTTTCAACATAAAGGAATTGTTTGATTCAAATGTAAATTGCCTTTAATGTAACAAATTCGTTTGAAAATACTGGATTCAACAAAATCTTGGGTCTCTCTCTCTCTCTCTCTCTCTCTCTCTCTCTCTCTCTCTCTCTCTCTCATACAGTATATATAAAGTGACGCGCAATTGAACACATTACATTAATACATGATGCACATCCACAAGGAAAAAATGAAAAACGATTCTAAGGTCTTTCGTATATTAAGAAATATAGGGAATAAAGAGAGAAGCCAGAAGCAGCGTAAACGAAATAGCAGGGATTATAAAAAAATGACCAAGTGCTGGAATTAACGTCGTTTTTAAGTACAATAATAATATTAAATTTCGCTTAATGAAAAGCAGCCCAGATAATGTTGTCTATTCTATCGGGTGTAAACAATGCGATTCAGGTTATATGTTACAGGGAATCTGTGTAACTAGGGATTTCATGAAATCCCTAAAATGTTCAGGGATTTAATGTAAGGTTACGTCGTGATATTTTCGTTAGTTTTAACGAAAATATCATGACACAACCTAACCAATCGTCAAGGGCGTACAATTGACTCAACCGGGCATTCAATTAACCTTACCGAGCATTCAATTAACCTTACCGAGCATTCAATTAACCTTACCGAGCATTCAATTAACCGGGCATTCAATAATTTTTCCATAGATTTAACAAAAATATCACGACTTAACCTTGCGTGAAATCCCTGAACATTTTAAAGCAGCATAAATATGCTTGTAGAACCGCGAATAATTCTAATAATAGTATTAACTGGGAAAGTTCTGAAATTGTAGTAAAAAATTAAAAATAACTGAAAGGAACATTCTAGAATGTGTATTCATATACAGTACTTTGTAAATAATTTCAGTAATTGTTCGAGAACGTATAAAGGGAACCATATCTTGTTAAAATACCTTTTTTCCATTAATCAGTATTTAGCTACTTGTTAATTTTTTTTATAATCTCTCCGAACTGTTTTGTTTACGCTTCTTGCCTTCTTCCTTCATCACATGATGAGGTGTACTCGTACTGTTAAATACACGAAAGGCTTTGGAACCGCTTTGCATTTTTTTTGTGGGTGTACATCACATATATATATATATATATGAAAATTATTTCACGAAAGTAACACGTGAAAAATATTTATGATGAATAAAACCACGAAGGAAAGGAAACGCAGAGTGGTGCTCTAGCGCTTTCATCTAATGACATCCTCAGGACCAGTGTTCCTGAGGATGTCATTAGATGAAAGCGCTTGAGCACCACTCTGTGTTTCCTTTCCTTCGTGGTTTTATTCATTTTATATATATATATATATATATTTTGTGTGTGTGTGTGTGTTTGTGTCTGTCTGTCTGTGTGTGTTTTGAGAATAGTAATTTGCAATTAATGTATGTAAAACATTCTGTTAAACCTAAGTTAATCATGTGTTTAATTGCATATGAATAATATACCAAAATAAATTAAGTTACCCAAAGATTTTTAAAAATATAGAGTAAAAATGTCGCCAAAGTTCTTAGTTTTAATTAATTTAATGCAATATCGTAATTATTATATTTTAGGAAATAATTTGTAGCTGTTTTAAAAGTTTTGTTATCAACTAAACAAGATATTGACTCCTTTCCACCCGGCATGCCACATATAAACAATTTCCCTTACATTAATCTTTTCCTAAATCATTTGTTTTCCCAAGTTGTGAAAACCGGAAAGGTGGGTCGATTCCATTGTTGGTATCAAGCTACTTCACTCCGTTTCTAACTCGCCTCCATTCCCAATTTGCCCCATCTTCTAATTTACTTCACTTCCCAACTCGTCTTATTTTCAGTTTACCGCACTACGCCGTGGTCACGTCGCAACACCGCTTTCCGTTAGATAAGAGAGGTTGGGCCTGTTCACTTATTGGGCGGGTGACTGTCCTCCGTGTTCAGATGATGTAACGAACCCCTGGCTCGGATCTTGTGTAAAGCCGTAGGTTCTCTCTGTCACGTGATCTTTTTCGTTGAGAAGGAAGTTAATCAACCCCAAACCTCATTATTCTAATTCGTCCTACCTACCGTTACCCCACCCCACCCTACCCCATGCCACTAGTCGCTACATCATCTGAACGCGCCATCCGAAACCGTCCAACTACTGACGGACCCAAATCAGTGTTGCAATGCAGTGAATAAGGCAAAATAAAATGTGTAAACCAGTCTGGAGTGGGGGGGGGCAATCACCAAGCATTTTTTTAGTGAATCGCGAGGCACAAATGGGTATTTCTCGCAAACTATAATAACTGTTAAAATGATCATAAAAACTAAAGAAAACGTTAACGCAAATGCGCGCAACGATTCACAATTCATAACTAATTATGTAATTACAGTTCGACTCGTGTGTACTGTACTTAATTTGTTATCAAATTTAAAAAAAAAAAACATAATGTAGAGTACGTTCTCTTTTTTGGGGGGGATGGGGAAATTTGCAATTTTGTCCTTTTTTACAGTTAAGTACGGCAAAACTAATGACGAGGGACATGATTCAATTGTAAGGTATTATGGAAGTGAAAAGAGGTGGGGATGGGATGAGGTGGAAAACCATACAGTTAATAAGCACTGCTGGCAGAACTAGATAGATCACTCTTCCTCCTGATGGCCAAAGTTTAAAAGTAGCTCATTTCCCCACAACTCCCTCCAAAAAAAAAAAAAGAATAAATAAAGATAAATTAAAGATAAATAATAATTGAAGTTAAGGAAGGAATCATTGAATATGAACTGAAAAAAAAGGGGCAAAGAAGTGTTACCACAGTTTATTTTTCTTCGTTAAAAGAAAAGTTAACTTACACTTGAGAGCCGGACACAAGTAGTGTGTTCGCATTTGAAATATATATTTTTTAAATCACACACCAGAAAAAAAAAAATATATATATATACACACACGCACACATTATTTTCCCCCGACTATAATATAGGGTGAACCAAATGTAGGTGGACAGTAAATGATAACGTTTATTTTGAGAATACATATTTAATTTTTTTGTATACTATAATACAAAATAAAATTTAAATAAACTTAGTTATAATATTTAATATAATAAAACACAAACACCATAGTTATAATGAACACCATAGTTATAATATAATATAACACAAACCGTATTCAACCTACTGTCCACCTACTTTTGGTTCACCGTGTATAATGAAATATTTGTGAAATTAAAGGTGAAAATATTATTTGAAATAACAAAAACTTTTTTAAAAATCGTAAAACGTAAACAAATTTGAATATTTTCTGCTCACATTTTATATACTGTTTTTATTTACCAAATAAAGAATATATTATTTACAAGCATATATATATATATATATAAATTTCTCCAAGCTAGAAAACAAGCAAATATTACCCTCGAAACCTCCATTGTGAATGCACAGACTAAACAAAAATGTGGAATTTGTTTCGAGATCTGCTTTTTATATAAGGGAATAACGTCACACAACTCGCTTGAAGAACTCTTATTATCTCCGCTGAACAATCCCCACCTCCCTCAACACAACTGCAGCAGAACCCAACCCGCAGGAGAAATTAGTTCTCTAGGGATCCATGTACGTATATATATGTATGTGTATACGTGTGTACAGGAAATTCTGTAGCATAACGCAGGGAAAGCCAAAGCGTACGTGATGCAATATTACACGTAATAATTCCGTGGAATAGATGAGATATTTCGTTAACTGAGTAACAGCGACGGTGTACATTGTCTCGGATGGATTTATTTATATATATATATATATATATATATATATATATATATATATATACACGGTGAACCAAAAGTAGGTGGACAGTAGGTTGAATACGGTTTGTGTTATTATATTATAACTATGGTGTTCATTATAACTATGGTGTTTGTGTTTTATTATATTAAATATTATAACTAAATTTATTTAAATTTTATTTTGTATTATAGTATACAAAAAAATTAAATATGTATTCTCAAAATAAACGTTATCATTTACTGTCCACCTACATTTGGTTCACCCTATATATATATATATATATATATATATATATATATATATATATATATATATATATATATATTGATAGGATGATTCCAATGGTCGTTTGTAAATATATATGTAGACGCATTTAACCAATAAACTGAATCGGTTTACTTTCAAACATAATGAAATTGGACCAAAGGAAGTATAAGATAAAACCTACGCAACTTTTTTTATTTTTCATTTTATTAAAAAAAAAAATAATTTTCTCGCTTGGATTTTAACTTTTGATTATCTACTCAGGGTGTTTGATGGGTGGATGGGTTAAGGTTAATGTGTATATATAGCCTACAATAGATTTCACTCTTTTATATTAATTCTAAAATGAATAATTTATTTAATTTAATGTTTTTTTTCGGTTCGGCAGACTGCTACAGGGTTTTACGAAACTTAGCAAATCAGTTATTTACAAATATTATCGTAAGGAAATGTAAGTTAGGTTAGGTTACGTTGCGTTTAGTTAAGTTACGTTAGGAATTAGACATTTCTTAGGATAAAATTTACAAATAATAATTGATTTACAAAGTTTCGTAAAAAACTGTAGCAGTCCACCAAACCGAAAAGATCCAATTTAATTCGTTAAAAACAAAAAAAATCATATATATATATATACTATATATATACAGTATAAATTTTGTAAATAAAATTGTGATTTTGTCCTTAAAAGTACATACAGTATACGGAAATTGAATGTTTATTGTTTATGAAGTACAATTGATGAAAAATATGTACAAATGATCAACAGCTCTTCAACGAAGACAATTAGTTTTCCTGCGAAAGAAAAAAACACGCTTAAAAGTAAAATCTACATCTTTTATTTTCCATGATGAGTGTATATAATATATATATAATTAGTGGTGGACCGGATATCCGCATATGCCGATATCCGCGTCATTTTTAACATCCACATCCGCACTTCTGACTGCGGATGTTATGCGGATATTACCTCTAATAAATTATGCAATTTACAATTAAATTAGCTTATAAAGTAGCTTATAAGGCCCAGTCATGCACATTTCACGTAAAGTATATATTAATTATTAATGAACACACAAATATAAACCTCAAAATATAAATACCTGGTAGCACAGAAAATTGAATGAAACTTGTTTCATTGAATTTTCTGTGGCTGAAAACTCTTCAGAAAGTTATTATTTTTATCATAATGAAAATATTAATTTTAATTGTTATGCATTGCCTGCCATAATAGTAATATCACGAAATTTGAAAAATTGTCATATATTCATAATTCTATATTATATTGATAGATTAACTAAATATCCGCACCCGCATCCGCGGATATTGAAATAAAAAATCCGCATCCGCAGATGTTGAAAAACTGACATCCGGTCCACCACTAATATATAATATAATATATATATATATATATATACACACACACACACACACACACACACACACAGGGTGTCCCATAAATCTGGTTTCATAGGAAAATTTATTTTTAATTAAATTTACCAAATTAATATATACATTAGAATTAAAACAAATGTTCAGATTGATGTCTTGCTTTGGAACCTTTTTCTCGATGTATAGAATGGAGGCCTTTTCCTCAAGAGTGTAACTTACTTCCATCTTAGCCATTGCGTGTTATTCTACCTGAAACAAAAGAAGGTCTCAAAACAAGACATCAGTTTGAACATTTGTTTTAGTTCTAATGTATTTTTTTCGTAAATTTAATATAAAATTTCCTGTGAAACCGGACTTATGGAACACCCTGTATATATATATATATATATATATATATATATATATATATTTTGTATATGCGCCTCGGTGGTATAGTGGTTAGCGTCGCTGACTATGAATTCATGGGCCCCGTGATCGAGACCCGGTGACGACAAGCGGCACGCAGCAAACAGAGTTGTTCATCCTTCCACACACTAAAAAAAAATTGGTTGGTAGATAAATGGGTACCCTGGTTAAGACGCTGGGCTACTGGTGGGGCGTGGTTCGTATTCCACGTTAAACTGTAGGTCTAAGGTGGAGTGACAAGTTTGACTTTCTTGAGAACTTTAAATTTAAGAATAAGAAATATACATTTAGCATAAGCTATGGATAATTTCTTTAATCGAGTTATTTTAGGTTAGTGTTCATAGTTTCACATATTACGACTAAACGTTAAATTTTTTTATTGTATGGGCATCATTTTTAGTATACTTGTGCGGGGCATACGCGGGCATGATATATTACATGTTTTGCCCTGTGGGTCAAAATGTTGTCCCAGAGAACCCCATAATTTAATTAAAAAAAAAAAAAAATATATATATATATATATATATAATCGACATGACCAAAGGGACGAGACTTTTGCGCACAACTGTACCTCGGCTTTACTTAATACGAAAGCACGTAACAAGACTTATCTTTGTTCGTAATAATATTTTACGCTTATTATGCATTGATGACGTCACACTTTTCTGGTCCGCTGCAGGGGAACAGAATCACATGCAAACGATACACGAATAAGATGCGCCACGCAATTTCTTATTTTTTAGCAATTACTTTTCAAACTTATTTACTGTACTTCTCACGCAAGTTATTATTATTACAAATATAATAATTAAATAATCCATCGTGAATTACCATTATATCACTCGTAAACGCGAAATGAATTTTGTAATTTGTGAATATTTATATAGTGAGACATTATTTATATCAAATTAAGAGAAGTATTTGGGGATATTTTAGCATGAGAAAGTTCCTACTTCACAGTATTTATGAAGTCGCAATTTTCCATTATTACTAATTTGCGGGTGGTTTCTTGCCTTACTTTCGTTATTGACGGAGTCGAAACGAGGAAGAAAATCAGTTAGATTCAACCTTAGTTGAGTGAAATGCGAAAGTGTGCGAATAATTCACATACACAAGTATAAAGAATTGACCCCACAAGATGACTCGATTCTCTTTTTTTGATTGGTTTAAAAAGTTATTTACACTTCTTAAATGGTATTGGTTTTAAGTGTGTTTATTGGTTTTAGTTATGGTTAGAGTTGATTTGTAGAACTATCGAAAGTGAACTGTATATGTGTATATATAGGGTGGGAGAAAAGTGTCTAAGGATTTTATACATACAACTATTTAGACGGTGGGCTGAAAAGTAATGCCTCCACTTGAATAATTCTGGATTGTGTAGAGGTAGCCAGATAAAAACGGTTTTGTGTTATAACTTGATATCCCCACCCCCATTTCAGATTGTGTAGAGGTAACCAGATAAAACCGGTTTTGTGTTATAGCCTGATATAGCCTACACTCATTCCACACGTTGGTTCAGTATCGATTACAATGGAAAGGAGTAAAGACGTTCGCTTCAAGCAACGTGCCATAATTGAAGTTTTGACCGCGGAAAGTGTTGCTCCCATAGACATTCATCGGCGAATGCAGGCTGTGTACGGCAAACAGTGCGTTGATGTGAGTACCGTTCGACGTTGAGCGAGGCATTGTAAAGAAGCAGGGCAAGAAGAATTGCGAGAGAAACCGCGAAGTGGAAGGCCTGTAACGGGAACCGACGAGTCTCATCGAAACTACGTTGACGAACTGATTCGTGGAAATCGTCAGATTAAATAAAATGAAATTGCTGCAATGCTCGATATCTCCAAAGAGCGAGTGGGACACATTACCAGTAGTGTTCTCGGTTACCGAAAGATCTGCGCCAGATGGGTGCATCGTATGCTCTCTGCCGAGATGAAAACTGAGACTACGCATTTGCCAAGAAAATCTGCAGCGCTTTGAAAATGAAGATGAATTTCTGCACAGCATTGTGACAGGAGACAAGACGTGGGTCACCATTATGACCCTGAAAATAAACGGCAATCCATGGAATATCGGCACAAAAATTCACCGCAACCAAAAGAATTCAAAGTTCAAAAATAGGCTGGAAAAGTGATGATGACTGTTTCTTGGGATATCAATGGTGGTGTTCTCGAAGACTTTACGGAAAGAGGGACAGTAATCAACTCCATACGTTATATTGAAACTCAGAAGAAGCTGAGAAAACTGATCAGGAGGGTTCACAACTTCACACCCACGAAAACGCAGTCATTGTTTACCATGACGACGCACGGCCTCACACCAGTGTTCAAACACGAGAAGCAATTGAGGATCTGCAATTCACCGTCTTGCCGCATCCACCATAACCCCGATTTAGCACTATGCCATTTTCACCTCTTTCCTAAACTTAAAGAACATCTCCGTGGAAATCGTTACGAGTCTGACGAAGAAGTTAAGGCCGCTGTGAAATTTTGGTTTCGTAGTCAATACTCCGAGTTTTACCGGGATGGATTTCAAAAACTCATTTATCGTTGGCGTAAATGTATCGAGGTAGAGGGTGATTTTATAGAAAAGTAAATATATTGTTTTGAAGAATAAACTCACAGGTACATATTTGCTTTTGTTTTGATAAAATCCTTCAACCATTTAAAATTTATTTGAGTGGAGGCATTACTTTTCAGCCCACCCTCGTAGTTAACATTATACAGAGAAGTGTTCAATTGATGAAGCAAATCAAACAAAAAGTCCAAGAATTTTATTCATACAAATATTTTGTTAAATTGTAATTTAATCTTCAAAGAGTTCTCCATCTGCTATGATACATTTGTGGATTTTCTCTGTGAAACTCTTCATTGTTCTTCTGAACATATCGAATGTGATCCTTTTCAGTTCTTCATCTATTCTGTGGCCAAAGGCATTCGCATTTGGATACATGAAACCAGGAATGTAGAGATTGTTACGCAAATAAGCCCAAAGCCAGAACTCGCATGGGGTTAAGTCAGGTGATGTGGCTGGCCACTCGATGGGATCTCGCTGCCCAAGCCATCTTCTTTCAAGGTTGGTATCCAGACTCTCACGGGCAGCTGCAGAGCAATGTGGCGGCGCTCGATCATGTTGATAAAGCCAATTCCTGCCAACGACATTACTAAATTGTGGCAAAACTTTTTCTCTCAATACCTGGCAATAGCGTTTTCCAGCCATCGTATCTCTCGATATGCAAAGGAAACATGTCCTGAACAACCAATGCACGCCCAAACTGTTAGTGTAGCCGTTTTAACAAGTTCACCCACTCGTATTTTGGGATTTTTTTCGCCCAGCAGTGAACGTTGTGTTTGTTTCTTTTACTCGTTAAACCGAAGGCACATTCATCTGAAAATGTGATCTTTCGAACGAAATCTGGATTACTGTTGAACTTTTGTCTCATTGCTTCAGCAAACTGCAACCGTTTATCACAATCATCGTCGTATATGAGCTGAGAGTAAATGGATTTAAAATCGTGGTATCCCCTGCGATTTCAATATTTTTGCTACTGAAAATTTGGAAACACCCAATTACTCTGCGACTTTTCTCGTTGAAGTTGTTGGATCGACTTGAAAACTGGCCAGGACATTTTCTTTGTTGTTGTCTCTTGTCTTCGTTATTGACCTTCCGCTTCTTGAACGATCTTTTATCAGGCTGCCTGTTTCCAAAAGTTTGAGCTTCCAGTATCGAAGAGTGGTTGCATTTGGTGGTGATTTATTATATTTTTCTTGAAATAAACACAAACTTCCTCACAATTATTATAAAAAATAGACCACAATATAAGTTACACTTTTTCTTCATTGTTGTATTGATTCCTTGCTGACATGGCGCTGACTGGGGCTAGGGACTAGGGCAGTGGTGGCGAACCTATGGCATTTGGGCACGCGATCAAATTTTATTTCTGGTTTACATGTTTTGTTTGGCACGCGACTGTAAAAAGGTTCGCCACCCTGGACTAGGGTCATTCCTGGCCTTGTCTCGTTACTTTGAAAAGTATCGCATACACTGCAGTGATATCATTGGAATTAATTTAGTATTAACAAATTACCATATATACCCGAGTATAGGTCGATCTCGTATATAGGTCGACCCTTGATTTTGGCCAAGAAATCATTAATTTATCAAATGCCTCGTGTATTGGTCGACCCAGTTGTTGAGGGTAGTGGAACAACAAATTAGGGTAATAAAGCACCATATTTTATGGCATATAAAACTCATTTCCAAAAATTGGTGTATCTTTCTAAAATAAACTTTTAAAAATGTATTCATTTTGTTTTATTTCATCCTGTGCTACCATTCTGTAATTTTAGTAATTGGTACATATTTGGTAATTTAATAATTGGCACATATTTTGTTTTCATTGTTTACTGGTACTAAATGGTAAATATTTTTCATGTCTGAAGCTAACAGTAGCTCCTAGCCCTCCCCATCGTGCACGGATTTCAACCCCACGAAAATGTTACCCTTATATAGGTCGACCCCTAATTTTTGCCTAAGAATTCAGTCTTAAAAACGCGACCTATACACGAGTATATACGATATTTGTATGTATAAAATCCTTAGACTTTCCTCCCACCCTGTATATATGTGGATTTATCCAAGGAACGTATGTTTGTATATAAGTGGGTAGAGAGGAGTTCAGGAATGAAATGAAGAGGCATGTACTCTGTGTGTGTGTGTGTGTTTCGTTCTTACTACTACCACTACTACTATTAATAATAAAATAATACTTATATTTAGATACTCTCAAATTCCATAGTGAAACAAAAATGATTATTTTCAAACGAGTGAAAAACTGTTCTAAAATTTCAAAGATAAACAGACTTATAAAATACTTTACGTGAAGTTTTCAATGTATTTTTTTTTAATGATGAAGAGAATTTTTTTTGTTGCATTAAAACTGGTGAATAAGAATAATGCATATTTTCAGTTTTGAAATTAAGGCGTCTCCTTTTGCTATAAAAAATTTGTCTTCATTTAACTCTGAATCATTCATACGGACTCGTCCTCTTCCTAATGGCGATTAAACCAGCGTAAAAGAAAAAGGTGTATAATAGAGAAGGACTGTATGCGTAAAAATAAAGCAAGAAATAAAAGGCGAGGAATTGTTCCATCCTCTATCTGGAGATTCAGCTGAAGTAAATATTTGCTCTCTCTTCCAACGTAAATCCTGCATGCTTTGTCTGTTTTTTGAACCACTAAACCAGTTTCAGTTAAAACCATGCTGAGGCGCATGCATTGGCTTCACTTGAAATGAAGATTAACTAAAACATGTAATGGTTACTCATAAAGGCGATCTACAAAATAGATGTACACGAATTGTTTGACTAATTATGGGTCTTCTATGCTCTGTCGTATGTAATGTGTGCGCAGAAAAAGGGGGAAGCGTTATAGAAGTTGCAGGCTAACACACCACTTTTGATTCACGCGTGGTTATTCCAGGAAGAGAAAAGACTAAGCATACTGGGAACTATCATACTATGCTTACACTTATAAACATGTACACAACTTTCACACAGTAGTAGTAGTAGTAGTAGTAGTAATATTAGTATTAGTAGTAGTAAAGTATAAAACAGACAAGGTTCCTCGTCCATCGTCAGCCACTGCTGACAGAATATTGCTGTGAAAAATAAATAATTAATTTATAGGAACATAGGAGAAAGTATAATGAAAAGAATAGCTTTAGACAGTGGCGGAGCGTGGTTCTCCCGGGCCCTGGGGGCAAGCTTTCTTCGCGGGCACCCCCTCTTGGCTCCTAGATGTCAATAATATGATAAATTGATAATATATTGCAGTAAAAAATTAACTCGATACCTTTTTATTTATTTTGTATGGTACCCTATCGTTGTGAATATGCTTTTCACACCTTAATAACAATTTTAAAACCCAAACGCATGTTCATTATACATACATGTACACTCATTGATTGTACAGTATATATACTCTTACTACGTATACACAGTTATAGTACGTACTGCTATTTTATAACAATTTATTTTTTGTCTGTACAATTTGAAAACGGAAAAAGTGTTTGAAAACAATGTTACGCTTGAGACCATAATAAAGAGTATGAAAAATGTATACTATATATTTATGTACTTAATGCCAGTCATAATTTTATATATATATATATAATCGTATGAAAACGTTATGAAAGATGAGCAGTCTCGGTCTAAGTTCCTCTGTGAAAGATACGAGTCTTTTAAAGTAATATGAGCAATGGCCAGTGAGCATTCATTAATTGGTTTTAATATGACTGATTCATTCCATCAGCCAATGAAATTGAATGAATACTCTGTGGCTTCACCGGTCATATACTTTTTCAGAAACTGTAATTAAAAATGAAAAAAATTATGGAATGTTATATACTACAGTGTGTCCGTAAAGTCATGGTGGGATTTTAAATAGCTATATTATTGCAACGAACATGACATAATGAGATGAAAAAAAGGCCAAATTGAAGAACAACTCTAAAAGAATACTTTATTTAACGTAGTTCGAATATGGGTCCTCTGGTAGCCCTGCAGACATCTAGGCGGTGATTCAATTCCAGCCACACACGCCAAGAACATCAGGAGTGACGGATGCGATAGCTTCCGTGATTCGCTCGTGCAAGTGATGAATATCCCTAATGGGTACACTGTACACGCTTTGCTTGACGTAACCCCCACAAATAAAAGTCCAAAGGTGTCAGGTCCGGAGAGCGTGGAGGCCATGGCTTCCATCCTCCTCTTCCTATCCATCTCTGTGGAAATGTTTCATTAAGGAATTCTCGAACAACGTTGGCATAGTGCGGAGGAGCACCATCTTGCTGAAAGATGACATTATTGTCAATAAATTGGGGTACTGCAAAATGTTCCAACATAGCGAGGTAGTTGTGTGACGTCACAGTGGGTTCCGCGAAGAAAAATGGGCCAATCACTCGATCTCGTGCTAGAGCACACCACACATTAACTTTCGGGCTATTACGCTCATGTTCAACATAGGCATGTGGACAGCCTAGACTAACTACGAGATAAAGGTTAAGCTTAGCCTAGACTAACTACAAGATACAACTTTGAGAGTTGTTCTTAAATTTGGCATTGTTTCATCTCATTATCATGTTTCGTTGCAATAATATAGCTATTTAAAATCCCACCATGACTTTACGGACACACATCACCGCCTAGATGTCTGCAGGGCTACCAGAGGAGCCCATATCGAACTACGTTAAATAAAGTTATTCTTTTAGAGTTGTTCTTCAATTTGCCTTTTTTTCATCTCATTATCATGTTTCGTTGCAATAATATAGCTATTTAAAATCCCACCATGACTTTACGGACACACTGTACTTGTACTTATTTATTATACCGAGATTATAAGAAAATTGGTAGTTTAAAATTTTAGTAAGCATGCAGATAAACAACCACCAGGCCCCAAGCGCGGGTCTTAAAGAGACCTCAACGTCTCTGGCCCTTTGAGAGCCCGGACTCTGGGGCACTTGCCTCTACTGCTTCCCAAGACGCTCCGCCACTGGCTTTAGAGTTCATTCACACTATGCGGACACTTATCTCGTGTATCCAGTTATGTATTAGAGCAGCGGTTCTCAGGGGGTCCGTGAGTTATGTTTAAGGGGTCCGTGAGTTGACTAGATTATATTCAGTAAAACAATTTTTTTCCCCTTTTTTTGTGGTGGCTAATTTTGACCTCTAACCGATAACATTTTCGGTTACTTGAAACTTTAAAGTTTCTATAAATATTGTTTTTTTTACGACCATCTTATGTTTCCAATTCATGAACTGTGAGGTTTTGGCACAAATGAGCCCTTTTCCTTTTTTTATGCTGTTTTTTTTTTTTATGTAAACAGAACAGCGGTAAGTTTTACACATTTTTATTACATTTTTACTACATTTTTACTCCGACTTTGAAGTATAAATCAAGACTAAAAAACTATACTAATCTGGATACCTCAATTTGTCTATATGCTACTTAATCATAATGCAAAAGATAATTTTTGGAGAGGGGGCCCCCAAAATATCAAGATGATAAGGGGTCCGCAGTACAAAAAAGGTTGAGGAACGCTGTATTAGAGGACAGTGGAAAAATAAAGGATAACATGAAACACTAAACTATTTAATCTAACCCACACAATTCATTTTTCTTTAAGGTTTTTTTTTATTTATTATACACAAGAAGCCATTATTTCATCGCTACGTCGTTTTTGAATGCCAAAGACCAAAGAAAAAGAAGTTACAAAAGTTATGCATAGGTTACAAGCTAACAAAAACCCTAAGATCCACTCTGTATAGGCTAACCTGAGAAAGTAAACGCTAGGTGGTAGTAGTAGTAGTAGTAGTAGTAGTAGTAGTAGTATGGCGTCATAATAGGACACCATTGGATCTTCTTAAATATAATGTAGCTTACATTTGAAACGGCCTTATAGCGACAACTTCAAATACAAAGCAAAATAAACCCCAGACCGAAAATTTAATTAAAAGTAAAATGAAAATTCTTGCCTGGCGACTAACTCGAAGCGGAAATCTGTCATCGCAAACAGTTTCTTCACACTAAAGTTTATACGAGGAAATAAATTATTAACGTTATAGAACTTCATTTACTCAAACGAAAGTTTTAAGCTTTTAACTTTTATAAAACTTGCTTCAACTTTGACACTTTTATTTCTATGGAATCTTGAACTTGAGTCCATCGGCATTTTGTATTGACTTTATTCCAATAAACTCAAGATTGTTCAGTTTTTTTATGCAGGAAGGAGGGACCAAGGGCGAATGCCCACAAACGCGGCCCCCATAGAAGAAGGACCAAGGGCCAGGGTTTTCCAGATGCTGGATACCCTGCGTGCGAAACATTGGAGGTCATAGACAAGGGGAAAGATGGAGTGAGGGAGATTATTCCAGAGTTGACCGGTTGAGTAGATGAAAGATTGAAAATACCGATTAACTCTTGCGTTAGAGAGTTGGACAGAAAAAGAATGAGAAAGTGTCGAAATTCTGGTGCTGCGTGCTCCTTAAAGGAGGAGGCATGCAGTTAGAGTTCAGAAAAGCAGTGTCCGTTATAATAGCGACAGTAAAGAGAGAGTGCGGCAACACTGCGGCGAAGAGAGAGGGATTGAAGGCAGTGAGTAAGAGGAGGGGAAGTGATGAGACGAAAAGCACTTGATTCCACCCTGTCAAGTACGGCTGTGTGGGTACCAAGAGTGAGAGAGATATGCAAGATCATCTCCAGTAGAGCGTCCCTTGCGGAACCCATACTGACGATCTGAAAGAAGATTGTGAGAATAGAGGTGTTTAAGAATCTTTCTATTAAGGATAGATTTAAAAACTTTAGAAAGTAAAGAACTCAAAGCAATTGGGCGGTATTTGGAGGGTTGAGAGCGGTCACCTTTGGGACAGGATGAATGAAAACGAACTTCCAGTAGGAAGGAAAAGTACCAGATGAAAGACAAAGATGAAAGAGTTTGCCTAGGCAGGGTGTCAGCACCGAAACACAGTTCTTGAGAACAACAGGAGGAACACCATCAGGACCGTATGCCTTCCTAGAGTTGAGCCCAAATAGGGCAAAAAGAACATCTTTGAAGAGATTCTAATTTCAAACATAATAAAGTCAGAGGGAGGATGAGATGGAAGAACAGCACCGGAATTGTCCAGGGTTGAATTTGAGGCGAAAGTTTGTCAGGAGAAGAGACGGCAACTGAGCCATCGGAATGGAAAAGAGGAGGGAAAGAAGAGGAAATAAAGTTGTTGAAGAGGTTCTTAGCTAGATGCTAGAAAGAACATTGGATAGGTTTTCACATTTTTGTTGGATGAGGGAATGTTTGGCGAGTCGAAGAACAGATTTTGCATGATTCTGGGTAGAAATAGAAGCTGAGTGAGAGTCAGGAGAAAAGGAAGTAAAGTTAGACCAAGGTTTTTTTTTGCATTAGTAGTAGGAATAGAATATGGAATGTACGCTTCCATGCCCGAGGGAATCACCTCCGTAATGCGCTCAGCACACTCGGAAGCACACTCAGTCACGGAAGGAGTAATCACTCCATGGGAAATCACAGTAGTCCCATTAAACTCTTCTGAGCATTAAGAGATTGTTAACCTCGCAGTGAGGATATTGACTGATCATTCCAAAACTTTTATTCATGGCGTTTCGGGAATTTTCTTTACCCTCGGCTTCAAAACTACATAAAAATTTAAAATTAAAAAAAAAAAATTAAAAAAAACTTTTCAGAAAAGTTTACAACTTGCATAAAGTTTTATAATTGGTTATTTGAAATTTATATAATATTAATAATAATAGTTCAGGAGGGCCAAAAACTGGCACTGCTCTCAGGCCAACTAGTGCAGCCCATTGCTCTAACTTCTGTTATTGTTACCAACATCATCGGAATTCGAACCCCCGACCTTAGTGTCTTCACTTTGCTGATAGGAAACGGTGTCACCCACTGAGCTACAGAAGCTGGCTGGGCTTTGGATGACCTTTATCAATAAGCTCTTTAACAATACGTGAGTAGATGGTAGTTTGGTTTCGTTCTGTTGGTTGTTATAGAAAGTGCAAAAGTGTTGTGGTTGAAAAGGTCGTCAAGTTTTAAGCCTTGTTCTGGTTCTGTTGTTAATATTTAGGAGGTTCATGTAATAGGTTTCCTGTTCTGATGATCTGCCTTCATGTTCGCCTATTTTAATATAGTATTGGCGTTTGGAAGCACCAACATAGCTGACTGAACAGCTTGCGCAATGAAATGTGTAAATATGAACAGAAACGCGATAAGGCTTTTCCTTTAAAGTGAAATATGATTTTATTGAATGATTATATTAATTAAAAATAAGTTTAGGTTTCATTATGAGTATAACTGGGAGTGGTGATTTTAGTCAGATTTTTAATAATAATAATAATATTTTTTCTTAATTCTCCTCTTGCATTTCCTTTTTTCGGCTATGTTGACGTTTCACATCTTCGGTGCTTCTTTGTTAGTAATTCGCTTTGGAGCGAGACGACACTTGTATATTATTATTATTATTATTATTATTATTATTATTATTATTATTTAGCGAGTAACAAATTACTAATTATGATTTTTATGTATTCTTTATTTCTGAAACGTCATGAATAAAGCTTTGAAATGATTACTCTATATGCAAAGGCTTTCCTATTCATTGTTAGATGTGCGTGCAAGCGTCGGTATTACATTCCTTTATTACTGAGCTTCAACAATCAGTTGAATAAATAAATTACATCAGTTGAAAATTGGAATGCACAATTGTGGAAATAAATTTAAAAATTTTCCATGAATTAAAAATCATAAAATTTTTTTAAACTTAATATATTCGTCGATTTCTTTTGTGTGTGTGTGTGTGTGGTACCAACAGGCATTATCATTTACAGTTCAGCCTTTTTGTGTTATACAAATGATACCAATGATTCATAAAAAAATGTCCCCGTAACAAATAAAAAAATCACATTCATGTAATTTTTAAGTGGTGAGATAAGCAGTTTTATGATTTTAGTGACACGGTTTCACCTACTTTGGTAATTGATGTTTGTATCATATCAAAATCCTTTTTGATTTTATGAGATATGAGCTGTAAATATAGTCGTATTTGTCATTTATTTTGGTAAACCGTTATAGTTTGAGCCACCGTTGGCAGCACTGTATTTATGTAGATCACCAGAAACGTACATTGTTATACTGAATGTAGGTTGAATTCTTTCGTTTCAAATTCAGCGCTGTACTGTACGGTACGTACAGTACAATACGATACGATTTATTTGAGAACTCTTTCTGAGAAACAAATTATCTGACCATTTCTTGTTTTGGCGACTTATTCGAAATAGCTCACTTTCAGGAATTCTCATTTTCGGATTGCAGCTCGAAATTTTATCGTACATAATTGTTTTTCTGGTGTGTGTGTGTGTGTGTGTGTGTGTGTGTGTGTGTGTGTGTGTGTGTGTACGAACGTAAAACGAAGGATTAGTTATTTTTTTAAGAAATGCTTGGACAGGTTCTTCTGCAAAGTTCCTGACCAGCCATGTGTTGCTTGCTATGTGAGCAGAATTATAAAATAAAGCAATACTCTCCCTCATGAAATCCATTGAATGAGGGGGGATGGTGTAGAGGGGTCAAACTTGGGTCGATCCTGGACAGTTGTTCAGAAACAATACACACACACACACACACACACACACACATATATATATATATATATATATTATATATATATATATATATATATCGTTTGTACAATAATTGTTCCCGCAAGAATTCATAGCTGAAAAGAGAAGTTATTCACTCTCGTGTATAGTGGCGTATGACGGAAACTTCATTATTAAGATCTTCATGACAGAATGCGGATATTGCAGTGTTTTGACTCATCACGGGTCCTTTTTTGTTCTTCCGGTTGCGAATTCGGTTGCAAAAAAGATTGCATGTAATGCTAAAGAGCATCGAAGACCTTGCTCCAAAAAAAAAAAAAAAACTCGCGCAACTATCTTCACGCATGTGTTCTATTTCATGAGTTTTTCTTTTGTTTGTTTGCTTCAGACTTCTTTTGCGAAGTTATTAATTATTTGTGTTAACTTCGAGAATTTTATTTTAAAATTTGTTTCATGCATCAAAGGTGCGAGGAAGTAATTTAACGGGTCAGAATCGCCCGTAATTCCATGAAATTGGGATCTGGGATCTACTCGAGAGAGAGAGTTACAAGGAAAAGAAGTACCTCAAAAGGCCTTGCGGCCCATACCGAGGAGGTACCAATGGCAACGGGTGCCACGAAAAATTTTCTACACACTCAAATATTGTGCAAGATTTGGTCTAACCTTTTCTTGAAATGACCCACAGAGGAACTGTTCACAACTTCTGAAGGTAAACTGTTCCACGTGTCACAGATCTTATACGTGAAGTAATTCCCACACACACTAGTCCTAAACCGTTTCAAATCCAACTTCCAACCATTGTTGCGAGTTGGGTTATCATTTAAACTGAACATGCTTCTAAAATCGACATCGTTGAACCCGCGTAAGAGCTTGAAAACCTCGATGAGTTGATCGCGCAGCCTCCGAGTTTCCAGCGAAAACAAGTTCAGGGCGCGTAAGCGTCGATTGTAGCCCATATGCCTAACGGAAGGGATTAACTTTGTGGCCCTCGCCTGCACTCGCTCCAGCCTCTCAATATCTTTCCTGAGGGTGGGCGACCAGAGTTGCACAGCATACTCCAGGTGCGGCCGAACCAGGGAATTGTACAGAGAGAGCACAATCTCCTTGTTCCGAAAGTGAAATTGCCTCCTGATATAACCCAACAGCTTCTGGGCTTTCTTTTCCACCTCTACGCACTGTTTGGTAAACTTAAGGTCGCTGCTAATTAGCACACCCAAGTCCTTTTCTAAATCAGTCACCTCGATATTACTCCCCAACATCGAGTAGTCCGACTTGGGATTAGCATAGCCAATGTGCATCACTTTGCATTTACCCAAGTTAAACGGCATTTACCATTTTTTTGGACCACTCTCCAATCCTCCCAAGGTCCGCACGCAGTTTCTCGATAGCTTCGGGCGTCCTAACATTGGCCCCAAGCTTGGTGTCATCAGCGAATTTGGCGATCCGACTGACGATGCCACCATCGATATCATTTATGTAAATGATAAACAACAGTGGCCCCAAAACGGAACCCTGAGGAACCCCACTAGTGACCGAGGCCAAACCCGAACTAACGCCTTTAATTACAACCCCCTGCCGCCTATTCTTCAGCAAGTTTTCAATCCACCTACCTACTTCCCCACCAATACCCAGCGCGCGGACTTTCGCCATCAGCCGGCGGTGAGGTACCTTATCAAAGGCTTTCTGAAAGTAGAGATAAAGTATATCAATCGCCCTCTTCTTATCATGCTCACTCAACATGACGTGGAAAAACTCAAGCAAGTTGGTGATACACGACCTATGCCGTCTAAACCCATGTTGGGAGTCCCCAAGCAGCTTGTAGGAATCCAAATGGTCAACGATCCTATCTGCTATTATCCCCTCTAATAATTTACCTACAACTGAAGAGAGACTAATGGGACGATAGTTCCCTGGATTTCGTGATCCCCTTTCTTAAAGATAGGGGTCACATTGGCTTCCCTCCAGTCACCAGGCACCTGGCCCGTCTCCAACGATTTGTTGAAGACTGTAGCCAGGTGGGGAGCCACCTGGTCGCGCACCTCCCGCAACACACTGGGAGAGTTACAAGGAGTTACAAGGAAAAGTACCTCAAAAGGCCTTGCGGCCCACACGAAGGAGGTACCAATGGCAACGGGTGCCACGGAAAATTTTCTACACACTCAAATAGTGTGCAAGATTCGGTCTAACCTTTTCTTGAAATGATCCACAGAGGAACTGTTCACAACTTCTGAAGGTAACCTGTTCCACGTGTCACAGATCTTATACGTAAAGTAATTCCCACACACACTCGTCCTAAACCGTTTCAAATCCAACTTCCTACCATTGTTGAGAGAGAGAGAGAGAGAGAGACTTAAAGACCTTCTGATCCACTCTGGGAGGTTCCTGTTATTAAAAAAATTATTTTTCCTTTCGACTATCCTAGCAGTAGTAGAAAAGTAGAAGGCGCTCTCCGCTCCCTCCCTGCCAGAGGCAGGTACGGAAAAAGGTTTAAGAAAATACCTTGACCCTGGAAAAGTAGCCATGGAAATTTTACAGGAAAGTGGAGAATATATCAGGTCATCCCATAAGTAATGTTTTTTTACCTTTATTTCCAAATGAAAATAAAACTGCATCAAAATAAATTTTAATCAATTTTATATTTTCCTTCACTTTCTATGACTCTCTCGGGATAATAATGACAGATGATGCGAAATTCGAAACACAAAATCAGATAGCGATAAATAAAGCAAAAAGAGTCGCCGGACAGGTTCTAAGAACGTTCAAGAGAAGGGACAGGACAGTAATGATTCCCCTGCTAAAAACACTGATTATATCAAAACTTCAATACTGCTCAGTTTTGACGTCCCCATATAAAAAGGAAGAAACTAATAAACTAGAAGAAACGCAAAGGCATTTCACAGCCAAGATTGATGGCTGCAAAGAACTCAACTACTGGGAAAGACTAGGTAAACTAAATCTGTACTCACTGGAAAGAAGAAGAGAGAGGTACATCATAATCTACATATGGAAAATGATCGAAAAACTGGTACCAAACCTAAAACTAAACCCAATTACCATTCAAACAACACTGGAAAATAGGAAAGGCAGAATGTGTAGTGTTCCCAAATTAAAAGCACGACAAGGGACCTCCTCAACCCTGAAGGAAAATAGCTTGGTTGTCAGGGGGCCAAGACTTTTCAACCAGCTTCCTAAGGACCTCAGAAACGTAACGGGGGTCAAAGTTGAAGTCTTCAAGAAAAGACTGGATGCCTGGCTCAGGACAGTACCAGATGAGCCTGGCGTGCCTGGCTATGTACGGTGGAGAGCGCAAGAAAGTAACTCGCTCCTCCACCAGGCCAGACCTAGAGGCTGGGCCACCAGCTTGACCTCCGTGTGAAGAGAGACCAACACACGAAACAACATAAGGCTCATAAGGTAAGGTAAGGTTCTCTGCCATCTCTCTACAAGCATTTCAATTCCATATTGATAAAATTTCTTCGGTTTAGAAGCAAAAAACTCGGAGAGGGCAATGTTGATAGCCTCGAAACTTTCAAGTTCTTTCCCGTCAGGGTAGTTATGAAGACTTCTGAATAGGTGGTAATCTGATGGTGCAAGGTCTGGTGAACACGGAAGATGTGGAATTTTTTCCCAACCAAGCTGTCCAGTTTTGGCAGTGGTGATTTGAGCAGTATGAAGATGCGCGCTGTCCTGTTGAAACACACCACTCTTGCGATTGGCCAAAGAAGGACGTTTTGTTTGCAATGCAACGCTCCGTCTTTGAAGATGCTGACAGTAGACTTCGGCTGTAATGGTTTGATTGGGCTGCAACAGTTCAAAATAAACCACTCCTTGAATATCCCACTAAACGCACAGCAAAACCTTCCTGGGGTGCAGATGTCCTCTTGGCTGTGGTGTAGCAGATTCCCCAGCACTAACCCACTGCCGATGACGCTTAACATTGTGATGAAGCACCCAGTTTTCATCCCCAGTAATGAGTCGATTCAGAAACGGTGCTTGAAGTTGCCGAGAATGCAATGAAGAGCAAATGTTCACGCGATCTCTACAGTTGTCCGGTGACAACGTATGGGGAACCCACTTCGCAAGTTTCGACACTTTTCCCAGTCGTTGCAGGTGGCGATGAACTGTGGAACCGGTCGAATTTAGTCGCTGGGCAAGTTCTTCAACAGTTAAAGCAGGATTTTCTTCAAGTGTAGCTATCAGAAGGTCATCATTGAACTCAACAGGTTGGCCCGAGCGTGCTTCATCAGTTAAGCTATAGCCACCAGACCTAAACTTCTGGAACCATCTTTGACATTTCCTTACATTTAAAGCTTCCTCCCAATAAATATCTTGAATATTTTTTGCGGCTACAGTCGCGTTATTTCCTTTTCTAAACTCATAAAGCATTATATGCCTGGTGTGTTCCTCTGACACCTCCATCTTATCCGGAAGGGTGAAATAAACGAAGATTGTTAACACGATGAAACTTCACTTAGAGTGAGAAGTAACATGTCTAAACACATAAAAATTCGAGTTTTCCACAAAATATACAGAAACATGTGCAAACACGACGCGAGTTTAGCAATGCAAAAAAACGACATTACTTATGGGATGACTTGATATAAATAGCTCTATATTTCGCATGCTCACAGAGACACCGTGAAAGCGAACTCCTGCAGAGTTATGTTATATTTTAGTCTTGAACTATGAGAGAATTCAGTACTTTGTCTAGCCTATTTTTAAACACATTTACACTTTGACTGGAAACAACCTCTGAGGGAAGTTGGTTCCAGATATTAAGTATTTTATAGGAAAAGAAATTCCCGCAGACAGAGGTCCTAAATGTCTTTAGTTCCAGTTTAAATCCATTATTTCTTGTCGGATTGGCATTAAGTGAGCATAAGTTCCTGCAATGTACCCTGTCTATTCCATTGAACATCTTGAAGACTTGAATAAGCTGACCCCGCAACCTCCTCGTCTCTAAGGTAAACAGATTTAGGCGCTCCAATCTCCGTTGGTAGCTTTGCATTCTCATTGAAGGGATCAATTTTGTAGCCCTTGCTTGTACTCTTTCTAACCTTTCTATGTCCATCCTGAGGGATGGAGACCAAAACTGCGCACAGTATTCCACTTGAGGTCTGGCTAGTGAATTATAAAGAGACATTACAGTCTCCTTGTTCCGAAACTGGAACTGTCTCTTAATATAACCTAATATTTTTAAGGCCCTCTTTTCGACTTCTGCACAGTGCTTCGACGGTTTCAGATCGTTGCTGATATAGACTCCTAAGTCTTTCTCTAGATCGGTTTCAGTCAAGTTCCTTCCCAAGAGAGAGTAATCGGTCTTCGGGTTTTTATAACCTATGTGCATTACCTTACATTTGTCCAAGTTGAATGGCATCTGCCAAGTAGCAGACCATTCGTCCAACCTGTCAAGATCGTTCTGAAGCGTTCTTACGCCCTCCTCAGTACCTACACTACTTCCTAATTTCGTATCGTCTGCAAATTTGGAGATTGTACTTGGAAGCCCGACGTCTATATCATTAATATAGATGATAGAAAGTAAAGGGCCCAGAACGGAACCCGGTGGGACACCACTGGTGACGGGCGCCCATTCCGAAGCCACTCCATTTATTACCACTCTGTTTTCTATCTTTTAACCAATCCTCAATCCAGTTGGAAACGAGCCCGGTGATTCCTAGTCCTCTGACTTTAGCCATCCATCTCGCGTGAGGGACTTTGTCAAAGGCTTTTTGGAAGTCGAGATACACTATATCTATTGCCCTACTTGCATCGTACAGTGTATGCATATTATGGAAAAACTCTAACAGGTTTGTCAGACAGGATCTATGTCGCCTAAATCCATGTTGAGAATAAAAAATTAGATTGTTAGATTCAAGGTGATACACACTACGTTTTGTAATGATGGATTCCAACAGTTTGCCGACAACTGATGTTAAACTGATCGGGCGGTAATTACAAGGATTTTCCCTATCACCCTTTTTAAAGATTGGTGTTACATTTGCTAACTTCCAGTCGATTGATTGTTTGAATATGGTTACTAATTCGTCAACAACATTGTGGCTAACCTCTTTTAATACCCTTGGAAGAAATAAGTCGGGGCCAGGTGATTTGTATTTGTTCATCTTATCAATTAATTGCTATACCTCATTTCTCGTAAAACTTATGGTCTCTACGGGATGGTCACCGTCATATGTAATCCGAGGACTTGGCACTTCTATTGTGTCTTCCTCCGTGAAGACTGTAACGAAGAACTCGTTTAACATATTAGTTATATCTTTATCACCGAATTTCAGTACGCCATTTCTGTCTTTTAGGGGGCCTACAGAATTTTTAATTGGCTTCCTGCTATTAACATGGGCAAAAAATTCTTTAGGGTTAACTTTACAGACTGAGGCAACTCTAGCTTCTTCATCACGTTTGGCTGATCTAATTAAGGACTTAACCCTCCTACGTAGGTTTATATAGTTTTCTCAATTAGTCTGGTTGAAATGCGACTTAAGTAGTTTGTAGGCTCTATTTCTTCCCGTAATAGCACTGCTAATTTCGTTAAACCATTTCGGCGACTTTGTTGACAAGGAAACTATTTTAGTGGGTATAAAAGTGTTCTGTAATGTTCTAAATTGATCCCTGTATGAGCTCCAGGTGACATTGACATCCTCATTTATTAGAACTTCAAGTGTGTCTAAACTACTTCGGAAGCTTTCAAAATTTGCTCTCGAGAAATCGTCTTTCACGAGTCTTTTCGCGTGTATTAACTGGAACCCTGAGGTCAAACCTAATCAAATTATGATCGCTGTTACTCAAATTTTCACCAATAGTCAGGTTAGAGACTAGGTCATCTTCGTTCGTGAATACGAGGTCTAGTTTATTATTACCCCTTGTAGGACCGTCAACCCATTGACTTAATAAGTTATCATCTGCAAATTCCAACAGTCTTGAGCCCTCAGCATCAGCTGTTTTGTTTTCCCAATTTATATTATTACAATTAAAATCACCAGAAATCACACTGATCTTATTATTCACTATTCTGCTCAATTGGTTATACAAGTTTATATCCTTATCAACGGGATAGTCGGGTGGCCTGTATACTAGAAGTAGATGTACTACTTTATTATTTAGGTTTAGATCAATTCCCAATATTTCATGAGCAGATACGATATTACTGTTTACCAGGTGCAGGAAGTCCCGAGCATACAAAAGTACACCGCCGCCTTCCCTTCCGTTCCTATCTTTGTGAAACATTTTGTAACCTACCATTTCAAATTCTCCTACAAAATCCCTTGTTTCAGAATGAATCCAGGATTCCGTTATTCCCATGATATCAAAGTTCTCAGTTTTGACTAGCGCTATAAATTCCATTAGTTTGTTTCTAATTGAACTAGCATTGAAGAGCACAGTTTTGAGGGATTTTAAATTGTGATTTTTCCTAATTGGCCTGAGTCGTTTCCCGACGCAGTTGAACCAACTGCTGTTGGAGGTGGACTAGCTGCTGTTGGAGGTGGACTCGTGACCCGACAATTCAGCGCAAAGACAATTCAGCGCAAAGACAATTCAGCGCAAAGACAATTCAGCGCAAAGACAATTCAGCGCAAAGACAATTCAGCGCAAAGACAATTCAGCGCAAAGACAATTCAGCGCAAAGACAATTCAGCGCAAAGACAATTCAGCGCAAAGACAATTCAGCGCAAAGACAATTCAGCGCAAAGACAATTCAGCGCAAAGACAATTCAGCGCGAAAATACCAACAAAGAAGAAGAAAGAACAAATCCAGAGGGAAGAGAGGCTTGCAACTGTTAGGTTAGGTTTCTAGTTTTTGAAATAAAATCTTAATTTTAACAATTCTAACAAATTTTGTTTTTTTTTAAATAAAATTTTAATAATTATACTTCTTTGAATTTTGTCTCCGATTTGTCACTCCTTCGTTATGTCACTCCTTTGAAATGTCACTCCTTCGATACAGACCCAATTTAGCATATATATAAATATACAAATTTTTCTCTTTTATTTATTGCGATTTATTTTTATTATTTTTAACTAAACTTTTAACTGTACTGACTTGCGCTGAATTGTCTTTGCGCTGAATTGTCGGTGCTCCAGGCGGACTAGCTGCTGTTGGAGGCGGACTAGCTGCTGTTGGAGGCGGACTAGCTGCTGTTGGAGGCGGAGGAGGACCGACTTGGGGAGTAGGACCGACTGCTGGGGGAGTAGGTTTAACAGTTGGGTGAGCAGGATCAGTTGCTGGTTTGGGGGAGCAGGATCAATTGCTGGTTTGGGGGGGGGGTGTCCTAGTTTAAAAAGATTATACAGATTAATGTTCAGTAAATCACCAAACTTCTTTTTCCCCTTGACTAAAATGTGTCCCGTCCGCACCAAAGTATTCCCCATTTCCGTAGAATGTAGGCCAAAAATCAACAAACTTTAGACCTTTTTCACCACACATGCGTTTAACTCTTATTTATGCTAATGGCTTTACTTAGAGTATAGTCACTAGCACGCATTCGAGGGAGAATCCCTACGACCATACCCATATCTGTCATGTCCCTAACCTTATCGGTTAGGATCTTGAACTCTTTTATAATGGACTCTGTCTGCCCTCCTGTCCCTCACAGAAAAACGTCATTGCCACCAACATGTACAATGATGGGGCAACTCTTATTCTTGATATTAATTATGACTAATTCCCTATTAATTATCTGGCTCGTGGCACCCGGAAAACATCGGAGTTTTCTCTTGGTCACGCGTCTTGCTCCGAAAAGTCCCTTGATTCCTTACCATAGAATTCCCAATGAAAAAGGATTCATCCTCCTCGTCAGCAAGTGAAACTTATTTTTGACGGTAATGGGTTCCGAATCCTTATGTTTTGGTTTTGGTTTGGAGGGTCTTTTTGTAGTAATGCCTAGTTAAAAATATTAATTTTTGTTTAATTAAGATTATAATGTTTAATATAAATTGTTTACTAATAATTGTGAAATTACGATAAAGTATGTTTGTTAGATTGTAATTGTTTAAAATTGGAAGAGTTGGCAATCTTGAACAGAGGCCCAGAGAGCGGACTATACCCAAAAATGGGCAGTCATTCAGCAGCGCGATATGCGTGAAGTCGTGGCCATGTAACCTTAAATTTAAATTATTCTTTGTGCCCTCTCCGACGTAAAATTATTATAACTGAATTTCCCATTCGCGTTCCCCCAAATTTATCAAAAGCGTTTTCGGAAGTAAATAAAGTGTCAACAAGTGTTACAAAGAGTGTTAATCAACCCCCTTCCCCCCCTTGCATTAGGCTAACGGTTTTCTGCCAGCTCGGCCGGTTACCACGCATTATAACGTATTTGTACAGTATAGTGAAAAGCGAGTGTGAGTATAGTAATGTATAATTAAGAATTTAATATTTATAAATTAATGTTCAAATATATTAAACTTATAAAATACGAGTTGGGAGTGCAAATTAAAAGAATATAATAATATTTAATGGATGTAATTGCAATAAATTATGGTTGAGTATAGTAATGTCTAATTAAGAATTTTAATAATGTTTGATTAAAGAAGATAATAATATTTAATATGTAAAATTTAAGATAAATGATGGTTTATTTCTTAAAATTATTAAATACGAATGGGCAACACAAGGGGTCGGCCGTGAAGGCTGGGTGTCTAAAAATACCCGGCAGTCATTCAGTAGCGCGATCTGCGTGAAGTTGTGGCCATGTAACCTCAAAATTAAATTATTCTTTGTGCCCCTCTCCGACGTAAAATTATTATAATTGAATCTCCCACTCGCGTCCCCCGTTTAACTAAACCATTTTCGGATTTTAAATAAAGTGTCAAAAGGCGTTACAAAGAGTGTTAATGAACCCCCTTCCCCCTTTGTGTTGTAACGGCTTTCAGGTCGGCCACGTCTACCATATTTATACAGTATAGCGGAAAGCGAGTGAAAAGCGTGCAAAGAGAATGATTAACGGTAGAAAAGAAATTGATTACTGAGAGTAAAGAGGAAAGTAAGAAATTATAACAAAATAAGTAAATAAAATATAAGGAAAAAACGTTTGATTATTACATTTTAGTAATCAAACGTTTGTATGCTCCTCCCACAATCCTTTAATTTTTATTTTTATCTCCGTTTATTTTGTGTGTATATAATATATATAATTTTTTTTTCTGTAACCTATATATAGGCTGTAACTCTTTATGTACTTCAGTGTTCCTGAGGATGTCATTAGACGAAAGCGCTTGAGCACCATTCTGTGTTTCCTTTCCTTCGTGGTTTTATTCATATATATATATATATATATATATATATATATATATATATATCCCCGCAAGGGGGTTCTAAGCTCGTGCTCTTGAGTGCTCTTTGTGCTCGTTTGTACGTGCTTGTTCCTGGAGGTTTCACGTGCGCCCTCCCGGCCCTAGCACCCAAGGATGATGGGGCTAGACCCTGCAGTCCTTGTCATCCTTGGTCTTTTTCCACTTCGACTGTCCCCTCCACCCTTTCTTTTTCCTCTGTCTTTCCTCTCACTTTTTCTTTGTTTTTCCACTGAGATATGCCCTTTTAAATAGAGGCGAATCGGTTCTTCCCGAACTTAAAAAAAAAAAAAAAAAAAAAATATATATATATAATATATGAAAAATTATTTCACGAAAGTGACACGTGAAAAGTATTTATGATGAATAAAACCACGAAGGAAAAAGAAACACAAAGGGGTGCTCAAGCGCTTTCGTCTAATGACATCCTCAGGAACACTGAGGATGTCATTAGACGAAAGCGCTTGAGCACCCCTTTGTGTTTCTTTTTCCTTCGTGGTTTTATTCATCATATATATATATATATATATATATATATATATATCAGGGATGGCGAAGTTTCCTGGACCCAAGAGCCATATACGACGTTTTTCAGATGTACGAGAGCCGCAAAATATTTTAAAAAGAATTTAATTATTAAAAACATATACATATAGTTATACTCACATTATTAAATTGTTTAATTACTGCTTGTAGAAAGCTTAGTTTGGGTCTTCATTTTGGCTGTTAATGCTTTAAAGTCTGGCTGATGTGATGTTAAGGCGGTATGAAGAAGCTCAGTCAGGTGTTCGTTAGTGAAGGCAGCACGATGTTTTGACTTTACAAACTTCATTACCGAGAAGAGTGGTTCACAGCAATAAGTTGTCCCAAAAACTGAGATAAGTCGGAAACTGGTTTTCCTGAGATGAGGATACTTTCTCTCTGGTACTTGCTTCAAAAACTCAACTACAGATAAGCTTTTATGTATCAACTTTAAACCCACGTCCTCCTGTAGCTCCAAAAGTTCTGTTTGTATCGAAGTAGTTTCCGTAACAAAAGGTGTGGTAACAGGACAGCCATCGTTGTCGACGTCAATCAGGAAAGGATTTACAAGAAATTCGAAGCATGGTTTTAGCTTCTTTAGTTCATCAACCTGAACTGAACATCAATTAGTCCTTCTAATTTACCTTTGTATTCCTCCAATTTACTATATTTTGTTTCAATATCAGGAAAAGTGTTTGCTCTGTTTTTCAGGTGGGGAAAGTGGTCAAATTTTTTTGTTATAGATCTTTCTGGAAGAGCTTTATTTTATTCTGGAAACTGAAAACTGTCTGTGTAAGGTCAGAAATAACCTTATCCTTTCCCTGAAGTGCCAAATTTAGATTTCGAAGGTCATTAAGTCCAAGAGTTCTTCTTTCACATATCCATCGCCAGTAACATAACGAACAAATATCGCCAGTTGAGGGTTATCTTTAATATCTGTGGATTCATCGAGGGCCAAACTGAATGAAACAGAATTCTTCAAATCACTCTGCAACGAGCATGTAATTTCAGCACTGATCTGGGAGATACGTCTCTCTGTATGTATGTGGCGGGAAATAGAAATACTTGCTTTGTGTTATCTGGAGCGAGAATTGCAGTAACATCGGCAATATTCTTCTTCACAAATTCTCCACTACTGTAGGGAAGTTGAGCACGAGCAATATTCCATGCTATGACAAAACTAGCTTCAGTAGTTAAGTCAGCTATCTTACACAATGATGAAAGTACAGTTTGTTGGGCAACTAGGCTAGATTTCAACATTGTTAACTTAGTCTTCCGCAATTCTGATTTGGGAGGAAATTCCGTAATAAAATTTTTATAGTTAGTTTCATGATGACGCTTTAAGTTACTGGCTTTAATTAAAGTGATTGAGTGCCGCGTGGCAGTTAAGACACACAGGTTTCCACCCTTAACTGTAAAGGCAAAGCTATCCTACTCCTGTTTAAAAACTCTATTTTCTTCTTCATATTTCCGTTTCTTACACTTTGTCTGCTCAGTCATTTAATCAACTAATGGGTTGTATAACTTTCACTTGTATAGCTGAGAAAAATAACCACTATTTGATCTAAGAAGCCAATTTTAAAACACTCACTCGTTACTACACCGGCCCGCAGGGTAGCTCGAGGGGTACTGGACACTGGTGAGTGGCGATTGGTGTTAATTATGTAATTATCCCGCTTAGTGCCTGTCACGTAAAAGAAATTGTCGTACGCATGACGCATTTTATTGTCAATTTAATTTTTCCTTCTTTTTTTCTTTTTTTTCATGTGAAAAAAAATTATATTTGTATACTGGTCAAAAAAAGAAACGCAATTTTTGAGATTTATTAATAAACATGAGGACTCAGTATATAGTAAATGATTCTTTAACATAACAAACAGTCAATAACGCGTATGGCCACCCCTAGCCATAATGCAGGCTTGGAGTCTGGCTCTCATCGACCTCAACAGTCTCTGCAGGAAAGCAACAGGGATGGCCCTCCACTCTTCAATAATTGCATTGGTCAGTTCCCTGATGTTCTGCGGCTGATGCTGATACCTGCATTACGGAGTCGGTTTCTGACGGTCTGGTCACTAATTCTGTTGTTGTGGATACCAGGTGTCTCTCTGGCTGTCTGACGAGCATTCCGCTGCCGATGACGCAGGTGCTGCAGTACAATGTGGCGATCCTGGCGTGGGTCGTCACACGAGGTCGCCCACGTCTTGGCAGGTCCTGAACACTTCCTGTGGCATTGTACCGTCTAACAAGCCTAGAGATTGTGCTGGGATGCACATGCATTCGTTGTGCAACTTGGACAGCAGACATGCCTGCATCCAACATGCCCAAGGCACGACCTCTGTTGACCTCTGAGAGTCGTGGCATGCCTCAATCGCGGGAAAAAGTTTGGTTTCTCAACGGGCAGTGTGTATTCTGTGAAGTCAAAGAAAAAATGCATGCCTTCATAAAGAATACATTCAATTTAATCTCTGTTTATTGTTTGTAACAAAATGGCGTCTTAGCCGGGATTAGTCAGGTTTAAAAACATGCACTAAGTGGCTTTAAAAGATTTGAACAAACATTTAACCATAATCTTGAAACTGTGATAATACCACTAACAACTTAAATTTTACACCATATGCAAGCTAATTGCGTTTCTTTTTTTGACCAGTATATTATGAATTTTGTCTTTTATGATAAATACAATAAAATTAAAATTGTCTCGCGAGCCGCAGTTAACAACCTCGAGAGCCGCATGCGGCTCGCGAGCCGGGATTTGGCCACCGTTGATATATATATATATATATATGTGAAGAACGACGCTTGTGTAGAAGAGCGTCCGCACAAGAAGGAGGTGCCTCATTTTTCATTTGTTCGTTCTTTCTCCTCTTCTTGTGCGGACGCTCTTCTACACAAGCGTCGTTTTTTACATTAATTATACTGCGTGTTGTTTGCAGTTAAAAAAAATTGTGTGTGTGTGTGTGTGTGTGTGTGTGTGTGTGTGTGTGTGTGTGTGTGTGTGTGAAGAGTTCATTTCCAAAACGCGATATATCCATTTTTTAGATTTTAAGAAAAACAGCATTTATATATTGTAGGGCCTTTAT
Source organism: Bathynomus jamesi (assembly GCA_023014485.1). Classification (NCBI taxonomy): domain Eukaryota; kingdom Metazoa; phylum Arthropoda; class Malacostraca; order Isopoda; family Cirolanidae; genus Bathynomus; species Bathynomus jamesi. The sequence continues at coordinate 439,498 of JAJOZX010003568.1, read as the reverse complement.
ACACCGTGTTTTGGGAAAATTGAAAAAACCTCAGTAGCTAAATTAATGGGAGAAATGACACTTTGCTAAAAAATCGATGCCTTATATGACAATACATTATATCAACCACTATTTGGTAACGATAACTTGAAAGTTGCTGATTTGGTGTTTATCGCATTTTGCAACTAAACTCTTCATATATATATATATATATATATATATATATAATATATATATATATATATATATATACGTATAAAAGCTTATTAACAATGAAAATTAGCAGTAAATTATTATTTGATAAGTGCCATTACTTGTATGAATATCTAGGGCACGCAGTGATATTTTCTTAAGTGGTGAAAGTACGACATATATCATAAAAAGTAAAACAAAGCAAATTATATCCTACTCAATAGTTTCATCTAAAAAAAAATTAAGTACCCATCTATACGATTGAAACGAGGCACTTTGTTTTTCCCCAAAATTCCTATAGCCATCCCCCGATATCCCCCGCAGCCGCTCTCACGAGCACTAATCAATGGCCATACACAACATGTGACACCCCCAGAGTAACGGAGACCACACACACCCTCACCCTCACCCCTATAGTCAAAATCTCGCACCTCACACACACCTTTTTGAGCAAATTTTTTGCTCACCAATCTTTATATAATATTGTTTATAAATAGCACGGAAATGGGTAACCGATTTATACAGTTTTGCAAGGTTTGCAATAATGTAACCGACGAATCGAGGGCAATTAGTTGTGAGCTTTGTCAATTTCTCTCTGATTTTAAATGCCTGAATTGGAAAGATGAAGACATCACTCTTATGGCAAGTGCCAAACAACTAACTGGAGTAAAATATTTCTGTTAAAGCTGTATAACGGAAATAAATTCGTTTACGGTTTATAAAACAAAAAGGGATACTGAGGAAGCAGCGAAAGAAGAGAATATAAATGATGAGCAAAAAGAAACAGGAAAGGAGACGAAGAAAAGTGAAGCAGATACAAATATGTCACATGTCGGAATATCGGCACACACAGAGGGCGAAAACAAAAGCTCTAAAAAAAACTCGTAGATCAGTTGGAGAACATCTGACTGAATGGAATAAATAGCGATACACAAGTGGAATATCACGATTATAACCGAGGTTATCTCCGTAAAAGGAAATGAAACAAACAACAAAAACAAAGGCCCCGAGTGATAATGTGGAAAGAACTGTATGCATGTACTATGCAAGGGGCTTTTGCAGATATAAGAACAGTGATATGCGAACACTCCACCATGTGCAATTTCTATTATAATAACGGTCATTGTAAATTTGGTGACAACTACAAATTTTATCATCCCACCATTTGCAAGTACTATGCAAACACGGTAAGAAATGCTACTATCATTACCTCCTAACAAACTCAAGAGACAATAAGAAAAACGGTAAGAAACCTATAAATACCAAATTCCGCAAATGAGGCGGAATGCTGCAGAGGGTTTGATATCAGGTCGATCCTGAACTGTCGTTCAAACCCTCTTAAAGTCATAAATACAAACCAAGGAGCAAATTTTCTGGCCATCGCAGACACAATACAGCTACTAAGCCTCATTCGGCACATACAGTCGCCACGCTGAGAACCTCCCAGCCACTCCGTTACCAAGCAAGAAACTACCAGAACAGGTAACCGGAAACGGAGCTTTCTTAGAGGACCAAAGGAATACGAGACGCGACACTGAAGAAATTGAATTTGGAATACTCGAAGGACAACGCAAAACAGGAAACATAAATATGGTTCTGGTAAATATTCAAGGGCTAAGACCGAACCACACAATAAACAAATTTTCATACCTGCAAGGTCTATAGACCTCCGAACACTCCAACTGCAAAATCCATTGAAGCCATTGCCGACATCAGAAACCTAATAAGTTCTAAACCCATCCCCGAATATAATACTCTGCGGTGATTTGGTTTTAATTTCTCATTTATAAAGTACAAAAGAATAGGAAGAAATGTATGCAAAAAGCTGATAGCTCTAACAAATGAATTTATCCCTATAACACCTAATTTTCAATATGCACAAGAAAAATATTTGCAGAGGTTTTTTTAGCTTATTTAAGGGTCAGAAACATGATTAAAGTGAAAAATAAATGCTTCTTGCATAAATATATACTTTATTGAAATGTCAAGGATTCTTGACATTCGTCCTTGGTGTGTCAAAATATTAGAACCTATGAGCATAGTAGTATCCAAAACTAGCTCATTTATTTATGGTTCAAGGAAAGATAAACAGGTCATTATAATATTTATTTATAAAAAATCAAGTAAGTAAAATAATACAAAACATAAAAAATTCCTTTTTGATGAATATAAAAAATAAATTCCTTTATTTTTGGTAAATAAAGTAAATGAATACGGTGTTTTCTACTTCTTGTGGAATTCTTTGTAACAATTTCTGTTTTTAGTGAGGCAAAGGTTCATCTTGCACTTGCTACAATAGAACACTGTGACTGCTTTACACGTAGGATGTTTGCATCTACCACCTTTTTCTGCAACTTCAGGCATATGATCATATCCATCACTTCGGATTACAGATTCAGGAATAGTTTGAGTAGCATGGCCTCTACGTTTTTTGTCAGCATGCAATGAATCAATGCTAGTCGAGGGACGACCCCGTTTATGTTTCATTTTACCTTGGCCTTGGAGCAATAGTGCATTAGCTACTGACATTTTGAACTCTTGCAGCATCATTATATTTTTCTCAGTAAGTCCCATGATTTTACAATCTCTCTTGTAGAACAACCATGAATTTACTATAGAGACATCAGTGAAATGGAAGATTAGTTTGTGGTAATATTTTTTTGATCTTATGTGAATCCTATATATAGCAATAAGTGCATCCATCAAGTCCACGCCGCCCATGAACTTATTATATGTTTTCACTATAGTAGGACATGGTATCATTGTGATTTCCTTCTTTTTTCTGTCAAATCTTTTGCATTCCTCCAGTGGTAGGGCAGAGGAAAATGTTGATAACAGATTCACACATTTATTGTCTACTCACTTTACTACTCTAACTTCAAGACCGTCAACTAATGCACTTACTTCTTTGTAAGTCCCTCTTGCTTCCTTCATTAGTTCTTTGTCAGTAGGAAAAGGAATTCCTGGCAAACGAACTTGCCTGACAGTTCCCAGTGAGTATATCTGTTTCTTTGCCAGATTTGTTACAAGAGGGAGTGAGGTGAACCAATTGTCATGATAAAGCAAATGATTCAACCCCACTGGTATACACTGTGCAAGTTGCAAGACAATATTTGAGCTTGCACCCAAGTCAGGTTCTCCTTCAACCACTTTGATTGGACCATCACTGATATGAAAATCATATAAAATACCAGCTGTATCGCAAAGTGCAAATATTTTATACCCCCACTTGTGTGGTTTACTGGGAATATAATTTTTCAAAGACGAAGCACCCTTGAAAGGAACAATTTGTTCGTCCACACAAAGCATTTGAGGCATGGGAATTTTCCTAAATTTATCTCGCAAATGGTTGATTAGGGGCCTTACTTTATAAAGTTTGTCATAGTTTGGATCGCCATATATTGCCATTTGTGAATTATCGTTACAATGGAGATTGGATTTTATCTGCTCCCATCGATCTCTGCTGAATGCCTCTGTAACCAATTGACATTGGAGATGACTGCTCCAATAAAGTCGAGAATTGGATAGTTTTACCATAGACATAGCTAAAGGGTTCCCATAAACTGTTCTAACTCATTTATATTTAATTTCAGGGGTTTGTTAGGATTTTGTTGTGAGGCATACAAATTTGTTTGTTCTACAAGATGATCTAATATATTTGAACTAAAAAATTCTTTCAAGTACTCAACTGGCCTTTTGATATTTTCAGATGATTCAAGTTCTCCTAACCATTCTGGAATACTTCTCGCTGAATTTTCACCAGTCACAAATCTCCACACTGGTGTTTCGCCTCGTTTTCTTGGCTTGGATTTAGGTGTTTCTGCAGAGGTTCCAGGTGTTGGTGCTGTGACATTTTGCTCGCAATCTTCTTGTTCGCAACCTTCTATTAGTTCCATCATTTCTTCCATATCTTCCTTATCAGGGATATAATCACTTCCTAAAAATACAAGGAAAAATTACAAACATTTTGTTTACCCAATTACACGTATAAATATAGCAATATAGATACTGAAATAACTTATAGCATTGCCTAACTCAGTCATTATCGAAGGGGGCGCATTTCTGAAAATGGCAAATGTATTTTTTATAAAAGTTTGCCATTTATTCAGAAGGAACGATAGAAAAGTCATAGAAAATCCCAAAAGGTTGAGGAACCCTGACCTAAATAGAGCAATCAATGCACAAAGGCAGGGATATAATATCTAAGAAACACACTTATTTCGATAAATAAATACAAAATTCTTACCAAAATCAATAATTTCCTCTGCCACATCTTCGTCGTCATCAGAACTGTCAGATATTTCAAGCTCATTCTGTAAAGTTCGGCGGAAGTGAGACCCTCTACCATAAAAGCTGAAGAATCCATTTCTGTAAGTTAGGCAAAAATATCATCAATCAGACTAATGTAAAGAATTCTTGACGTTTCAAAAATTATAAACAAATATATCTTCATATATTATTTTCAAGTTATTATACCATAGATATGTTCTTCACTATATAATTTGTTAACATGAAATATATGAACAACATAAACCTACCTGAAATAGTATTTCGAAAGGTTGGGAGTTATGACACATGCTTTCAACCCACGCATGCTCCAAAACACAGCTGAAGAAGTTGCCAGCAACTGCCAGATGCTATATTTCTTGTCACGCAAGATAAGTAGCTTAGAATGTCAAGAATCCTTGACATTCGTCGTTCACTTCAATTTTGTGCATTTATTTGCATAGGAATGTATTATTTGAAGCGTCAAGAATTCTTGACAGTCGGCGTTAAAGGGTTAACACAGGAGATAACAGATAACACCAGAAAAAATAACTGATTGGATCTGGTATTCACGAATAACATCAACTTAATCAGTGATATAAAAACCAACAAATATGTCAGACCACAACATTATCGAGGTATCCACTAATATGGCACAAGTAAGTGGAAAACAGCCTTGGAGGATAAAACAACCGAAGAAATGCTAATAACCTTGGGGAAAAGAGATGCTGGAAATCTAGAAAAATATATGAAAATAAAAACCCACTCTAATAGACAGAGTTTATTTCCACAACAGTTTCGACGCCCACTGGCATCCTCCTCGGGTGGATACAGAAACACGAATGAACCAAAACAAGAGGGAAAAACAGTCCAGGGACCGACCGTTAAGAAATTCGCACCTAGGTTAGATCCCATTCTCCCGACACCGGAAGGGCAGTTTCATTAAGTACATTCGCGCAAATTTAAAACTATCTTCCTGTTCTAAAATACAGATTCTATTTTTTATTTTTTTTTTTTTTTTACATAATTATTACATTTATTATTAAATTTATTACATTTAATATTGCATAATTATTTATTACAGAAATTATAAATGTATTATTACATTGGTTATTACATTGTTGTTTATTATACAGAACTTATAAACCGAAAAACGAATGAAAAAAGCCGATTAGGAAACAATCCAGAGACCATTGAGAAATTCGCACCTAGGTTAGATACCGTTCTCCCGACACCGGAAGGACATTTTTATTACAGGGTCCGCTTATAAGTACATTCCCACAAATTAAAACCATCTTCTTGTTCTATACATACAGATTCTAATATTTTGACATAATTACTGCATTTATTATTGCATTTACATTTATTATTATTACCTTTACCCTAATTATTAAATTTATAATATTACCTTTATTCTTACATCTGTTGCATTTATATTTATTTCCACATTTATTACTTCCATTATTACATTTACTCAAAGCGAGTAAGGAAACAATCCAATCCAGAGACATTTAAGAAATTCACACTTAGGTTCGAACACGTTCCCACGACTCCGTAAGGGATTTTTTGACCAAGAATCTCATTAAAGGGTCTAACTTATAAGTACCTTCGCACAAATTAAAATTATCTACTTTTTCTATACACACACATTCTATTGTTTTTCTTTTGACATAATTATTACATTTATAAAGTACCATAATTGATTCCCAATCTATAGCATGATTATTTTGGCTGGCGTGATAAAAAATGGCATTATTAGTATTACAACTTCTGAAGGCATATTTGTGTTCTTTAATACGGTTTCAATATTTCTTCCAGTTTCTCCCACGTATACTAAATCACAACTTTTACAGGGATGCTGTAGACCCAGGCTTGTTCCTCTTTTGCAACGTTATTCCTAACCAATTTACTTTTCACGGTAGACGAATATTTGAACGCCAAAGCAAACTTAAAATCTTTCGTCAACGGTTTTACTCTTTCTAAGCCGGCATGTAAGGCAAACTCACATATTGTTTTTGGTTAACTGAAGGTTCCCGAGGGGCATAAAAAGATTTTCTGGCTTTAAATACGCCTTTCTGATAAACCACTCGGGATATTTTAAATCCTTAAAAATGTTCCAAATCTTTGAATTTTCCGGTCCAGCAAATGTGGGCTACAAATCCTGAGTGCTCTTAGAAACAGGGAAGAAATAATTGAGCTTTTAACCCCTTCATCATGATATGAAAAATAATGACTGTACGAATTGCAAGGAGTAGGTTTTCTATAGACCGTGAAATTGGGCTTTCCGCTTTCGTTAATGACCAAAACATCTAGAAAAGGTAATTGTTTGTCGTTCTCCCATTCATATTTAAATTTAATAGAGGGAACAAGATTATTTAATGACTGAAAGAAAGTGTCAAAGTGAAGTTTTTTGCATTTACTAGAAAAATATGTTCTGAAAGTACAGCCAAATGGAAAGAGAAACTATTTCGAGAGGCAAAAGCGAACATTTTTCCGCAAGAGAAAGAGAGGAGACATGAAGTTAATTAATTGCGCAGACAACAGCAACAAAAACGAGAGACAAGTAAAATTGGAAAGTATAGGCAGGGAAACACAAGCCCTAATGAAGGGCCATTCAGAATTTCAGAGAGAGAGGAGGAAGATGCGGTGAAAACAATAAAATAACCCAAAATACTGTTATAGCTTCGCGAAAAGAAAAACAAAAACACGGACCACTATCGCACCCTTAAGGAAAGAAAATAATGAGTTAAAGCTAATATCCCAAATGAGACAAAGCAATACCTGATGAAAATATCGTTTTTGAAGAGGAATTAAATGGAGAATGTATTTATAACTGATTTTGAATTTATCGCAGAAGATATAGCGAAAGCTGTAGGACAAATCAACGCTCATTCAGCTGCAGGCCAGGACAAATGGAATGCCCTGATTAATAACTAAGAACAAAATAGTTACATCTATTTACTGGATATGGAAAAGATCCCTGGACGCGGGGGAAATACCAAGCATACTAAAAGGAGCGAAAATATTTGAAAGATAGTCAGGGAAAAAATATGACTTTTTGGAGACAGGAAAGATTCAATGAGAACCAGTAATGGTTCCGATCAGGAAGAGCGTACCTATCACAACTAATAGAGTACTATAGCAATATCATAGACGCACTTGAGAGCAATGATAACTACGATGTAATATACACGGAGTTTGCTAAAACATTCCATAGTGTAATCATGACATAATGTCACATCAAGTGAAACACATGGGAATAACAGGCAAAGTGGGAAAATGAATCTACAACTTCCTCAGGGAACGGCAGCAAGTAATAAAAATCCAAGGTATAGCATCATCAGAACCGGAAGTACGCAGCTCAGTTCCCCAAGGAATAGTATTGGTTCCACTCCTATTTATTATCATGCTGACAGACATAGCCAATGAAGTAGACAACAGAATAGTAACATCCTTTGCTGACGGCACAAAGATCATCAGAAAAATCGACAATGCAGAAGAGGTGGAAGCCCTACAGAGGGATACAACAGAATGTACATGTGGTTAGAAGAAAATAACATGAACTTTAACATCGAGAAATTTCAGCTCTTGAGATATGGAAGAAATGAAGAACTCAGACAGCATACTATGCCCAAGATAGACAGGAAATTCAGAAACATGAAAGCAAAAGATTTAGTGGTAATAATGACGATGATGCAAAATTTGAAACACAGAATCAGATAGCAATAAACAAAGCAAAATGAGTTACGGAAGAGCTACTGAGAACCTTCAAAAGAAGAGACGAGAAGGTAATTCCTTTGCTGAAAACACTTATAATACCAAAACTTGAATACTGCTCAGTGAGTGCTCAGTCTTGACGTCAACATACAAAAAAGAAATTAATAAACTAGAAGAAGTCCAGAGGAACTTCACAGCCAAGATTGATGGCGGTTAAAAACTTAACTACTGGGAAAGACTTCGTAAATTAAATCTATTCGCTGGAAAGAAGAGCAAGATGCACCATAATTTAAATATGAAAAATGATCGAAAAACTGCTACCTAACCTTAAACTAAACCCAATTAACATCCAAACAGCACTGGAAACAGGAAAAGTAGAATGTGTAGTGTTCCCAAACTAAAGGCACGACAAGGGACACACTCAACATTGAAGGAAAATAGCTTGGTTGTCAGGGGTCCAAGACTTTTTAACCAACTTCCAAAGGACCTCAGGAACGTCACAGAGATCAAAGTTGAAATTTTTAAAAGAAGACGATGCTTGGCTCAGGACGGTACCAGATGAGTTAGGTATGCCTGGCTATGCGCGATGGAAATCTCAAGAAAGCAACTCGCTCCTCCATCAATCCAGGCCTTGAGGTGGGGCCATCAGCAGCTTGACCTTCGTGTGAAGAGAGACTGACTCACGGAACTTTTGCGAAGGTTTACCCAGGTGATCTATAAGGACTTTTTAACAAATTCCAAGAAACTTCTCTTAAAATAGTATTCCACTTTTAAACTTTTAAAATTACCCAATTAAATTCAATTTTAAATAACTCATTTCTGTAATTACTTTAACTTTAATCAAACTTTTACTTTCAATCATTTACAAAAAAAATATTAAATATTCTAAAATTTAAATTGAAAGTTAGCAAATTTATAGTAAAAATAATAATAAGGGCAATGGAAATATTATTATTATTTTATTATTATTATTTTATTATTATTATCATCATTATTATCATCATTATTATCATCATGAAGTCATTCAACATCGTTACCCTCTCCATTTTCGATGCGAAATAAGTTCATGTAAATAAAATTTTATATATATATATACAGTATATTGTAGTGGTTAGCGTCGCTAACTACGAATCCATCGGCCCCGGGTTCGAAACCCGGTGACGGCAGCCGGCGCGCATCAAAACCCAGCTGTTCATCCTTCCACACAATAGAAGAAAGTGGTTGGTAGATAAATGGGTACCCTGGTGGCCTAGTGATTAAGACGCTGGGCTGCTGGTGGGGCGTGGTTCGAATTCCCCGTTAAACTGTAGGTCTAAGGTGGAGTGAAAAGCTTGACCTTCGTCAGAATGAACAATTCTGGCGGAAGCTAACCAAAGGTTAACCAAAGATTATATATAGGTATATTTATTTATTTATGTATTTATTCATTTACACGGCCACCCCCTGTTAGCAAAGTAATTACGACTCTATATTGATACTTTAGATTTCAGTCATGGAAGTTGGACGTTTGAAATTATATATATATATATATATATATATATATATATATATATATATATATATATATATATATATATATATATACGGTGAACCAAAAGTAGGTGGACAGTAGGTTGAATACGGTTTGTGTTATATTATATTATAACTATGGTGTTCATTATAACTATGGTGTTTGTGTTTTATTATATTAAATATTATAACTAAATTTATTTAAATTTTATTTTGTATTATAGTATACAAAAAATTAAATATGTATTCTCAAAATAAACGTTATCATTTACTGTCCACCTACATTTGGTTCACCCTATATATATATATATATATATATAATTATTATTATTATTATTATTATTATTATTATTATTACTACTACAGTGATCCTTCTGAATTTCTTTACTCGGAACCCTGTTTTTTTTGTTTTTCTTATAGAAATACATTGTGCAAATTTGGGGAAAATTCCGAAATTATTTTGGGGTTGCACAAAAGTTTTACTCCTCTATAGACTCTGAGGGGAATGACATCAGGTGCGTATTAACCTCTCGGCGGAACGGGTGTCATGGCCGCAAACCACTCGCTGTCACCTGCCTGGTCGGACTTTCAACACCCTCAACCAGCGTTCCTTCTTTGTATCCGGGAACCTCCACCAGTGGTCCTCCGCAACTTAGAGCAGGTACTGCTTCTGCTCCTTACTCTTGGTTTTGAAAGTGCTGTAGTCTTGGATCAGGCTCCTAACAACTCCAAGAGCTTTTTGATACACTGTAAATAGATGTTTCGTTAGACGTTTCATTGCCCCATTTTTTTTTAATGTTGAAATGTCGAATACATTAGACATTTCACACGAGTTAAAAATTTCGTTAGACAGTTCAGCAAGTCAATTGAAATGTCTAAATTGTCCCCATCTTTTAAACAATTGAAAAGATTAATTTCAAATATCGAATGAAATGTTTAATGAACTGTCTAACAATGAAATGTCTGATACATGAAAATTTAAGAAGTTTAAGTATAAATTTATATTAAAAAGAATCGTTTTACAGCATCACTATTAAAAACTTTTAACTTTCAATTCTATATCCATTTTTTCTTGTAAGTGACTCTGTATCCCTATCTTGTAATTTACATTAATCAAAGCCATTATCAGTTTTAAATACTCGAATTGGTTCTACAAGTCGACGCTTTTCAGTTGAATACATATCTAGTTCAGCTAATTTTTCCTCAGGTATTTTATTTCTCAGTTCTGGAATCACTTTGGTTGCTCTTATCCGAACCCTTTCTAACTTATCAGTATCTTTTCTCAAGTATAGGCTGTCTAATTTAGAGATTTAACCTAAGGTAGACCTACTGTATATCAAGTGGCCTAGGTCTAAGACTAGGCTCAGGGTCACAGGTTAATCTTGAAAGACTTTACTAGCCAAGGTCTAGCCAAATAAATAAAATTATAAATGCTTGAAAAACACGTAGAAGACCTCAGCCTACGTGGAATAAATGAATAAATGCACAAATATAATAACTTTTTTCTCCTTTTGAAATACCCTATAAATACTAACATTAAATAAACTGCGTCACAACTTCAAAATATTTTTAACCACAATGCGCATGCGTCTAGGCGCAAAGAATAGAGAACTAACTTATTATGCAAATGAAATGTTTAATTTCTACGCCTTTATCTGTCTGAAAAATTTAAGCACCGTTTTCAGATATTTCAAACATCTAGTAAATATTTCAAAATATTTATTAATCATTTCAGAAAGAGAAGTTCAACATGAGATGTTGAGTAGACGTTTCGTATATATGAACAAACGATTAATACCATTTAAAGTGTGCCCCGGAAGTTCTGGCCAGGTCTCCGGATTCACAGCACCCAGAAAAGAGTCATCCAAGCCCAGAATGGTGAACAGCTGCCGCGAGTTGGCCGTTACAAATGACGACAGACCCATTCTCTCCACTTCCTCCACTCGGATCCTGTGTGGATTTTAGGCCCCTTCATTGTCGAGGGCATTGACCATCTTCCCCCTGGTTTTCACGGTCGAAGAATGCGAGCCCCACCAGCTTCTCGCTTAGGTGCCACAAGTGGTTCTCGAAAGTAGCGCTGCCAGATTTGGCGACAACATTGTTTCGTGCTTAGGTATTTCTTCGTGGCCTGTAGGAGGCTCAGATCGTTTGCAGGATGCGGTCGCTGACTTTCGTTCGGTCCAAAGCTTGCGCTAATTCTAGCGTTTATTCTCCTTGATGGGCAACTTCACATCGGCACCGGACATGTGGCCGCTCCTGCCCTCCTCCTTCTGGAGGAACTGCTTGTCCTCTTCGATCTTCACCAAAGAGAGGGCGTCCTCGTGGGCGGTCAACACGAAGGTGCCCCTCGGAGTAGAGCTTCAGAATACGCTTCACGAGGTCATGCTGATAGGCGGTGGGGATTCGGGCTTTCTCCTAGAAATCCATAACGTTTTTCCAAGGTTGCCTGAGCAATCGCATTCAGGGAAAGTTTCTCTTCTGAGTGGCAGTAAGAGAAGAGTGCCAAAACTTACTTCCTCGAAGGAAGTTTAATTTCCAGAATCTGGAGCGATGAAGGACCAATCAACCAAATGTTTTTCTTTGAATGCGTATAAGCACTATCACAAGCCAGAATTGAGTTAAACCTGCGAAAGAAATTGGATTAAAACTAACATATACACGTTCAAGGACAAATGGAGAATGGAGAGCGTCAGGTTCGTTGCCTGAGGCCAAGTCTGAATTTCAAATTAATCCACCAACTCTGCCAAACGTGCGATGCAAAGAATAAGCGTTTACTCACAGGCCCATTTTTGAAATATCTCATTAAAAAATACTTATCACAAACATCACATTACAAGCTGAACGAGGAGGAAGCATTAGCTGTGAGCACTGTCCCCCGTTATGCGTGAAATGGGGTAAATTTCAACCACTGCGCAATCACTGAACATTTATCGATTTTTATGAAAAGTGAATCATTGGAGTTTCTTGGGATATGGAATAAAATGCAGGGTTCCGAGTTAAAAAATTCGAAAGAAGTTTTTCTCTCTTGTAAGTGGGGACCATATATACAGTGTATACGAGTATATATATATATATATATATATATATACACCGAGTTATCGGTCACATATGTTATATTACTGCTTCATACACAAAAACATGTTCAAAAAGATAAGTATATCTCAAAATTTTGAGATGCACCGAATATTGGGCCATTAATGGTCTGCCTGTATGACTTTCGGCCAATCTGTCGAATGCTGAAAGGATGTTCGGCCAAACTTTCAAGTCGAATGCTTTTGGGTATTTCCTCGATATTTGCAGTATTTGTCGCAGGCGTAAGTAATGTTAAGTCCCTCAGATTTAGTATTCATTAATTATTATTCATCACTAACTGAATAAGGAAACCCAATATTATATTAATTCCAATTATGGATTCCCGATATTTGGAATTCTCTTGTATTAGCACTTTTTGTTAGAAAATCTAGAAGAGGAAGAACCATTGTTGTCCCAAGGCGATATGATGACTAAGCTGATTGATGCAGCATTGCTTGTATATATTAAGTTAAGGTGTATATATATATCCATCTCATAATTGTAAGGTTAGTGAAAATTAACTTAATTTAGAGCTAGCATTTTTGAGCTCTTCTGGCATCATTGTTTGGTCACACTGTTGGCATCATTTTGGGGCGCTGCGCGTCTTTCTACTCGTTTGTGGGATGTCGTACGTACAGGGTGTGGTCTTGTAGAGAGCTCTCTTGCAATTCAGTTTGGTTGTTTAGATACAAGATTGTTGCACCGTGCAATAGTCCAGGTTGCGTTGTTGTTGCAAGGTTGAGAAAGAAGACCATAAATAGTACCCTTTTTGTTTACATTAAAATTCATGTAACTAAGGTCTAAGGTAGGCCCGCATCGAGTCAGCAACCCTGAGGTAGGACCTAATAGGATCTCAAATCCGTAAGTTTTAATTTAGCTTAACTTGGGCTTCAGATAGAACTGGCCCTTTAGAATTTGGCCGTTCACGGCTCAGCTGGGATTTTGAACCCGACAAATAAATAAAATAACATGGTCCTTCAGAACCTGATTCTACCCCAAGACTGAGTCAGTGACTATTTTTCGGCAAAGTTCTGATTGTGCAAATTGTAGCGCAAGTTAGGCCTAGACGGGTTGAGTATTATTGAATTATGGTCCCAGGGTAAAAAGTTTGGTAGCCCAATTGCGAAACTTGGCCAGTCGTCTGTCGTTGTTTTGGCCTACATTTTACTGGTTGGTTAATTTTGGGTTATTATTGAATTAAGGTACCAGGGTAGAAAGTTTGGTAGCCCAATTGCGAAACTTGGCCAGTCGTCTGTCGTTGTTTTGGCCTACATTTTACGGTTTGGTTAATTTTGGGTTTATTGAATTAAGGTCCCAGGGTAGAAAGTTTGGTCGCCCAATTGCGAAACTTGGCCAGTCGTCTGTCGTTGTTTTGGCCTACATTTTACCGGTTTGGTTAATTTTGGGTTATTATTGAATTAAGGTCCCAGGGTAGAAAGTTTGGTCGCCCAATTGCGAAACTTGGCCAGTCGTCTGTCGTTGTTTTGGCCTACATTTACCAGTTTGGTTAATTTGGTTTATTATTCGTAGGCGAAGGTTGCAGACCAGTCGCCAGTTACTTGGGTGGAAAAATTGGTATTCCATACTGGTGTTGGTTAGTACCCCACCTAGCAATTCAGTTTATTTGAAAGTAAAATTTGCGTTTGATCAGTTTGGTTAAGTATTTCTGCCAATTCAGCTTATTTGGCATTGAGCCCAATTGTTGTTTGCATTGAAGATGAGTGCATCTGAATTGAACAAGTTTATAAAAAGGAGAAGCGCCTACAAAGGTCTAATTACAAAGGTCATTGCCACTATAGATTCTGCCATAGAGCAAGAGGATTTACGCTTAGTGACTGCGCAGCTTTCCATATTAGAAACTAAAAAGGTTGCTCTAAGTGAGTAAATGTTAAAATTGAGGCTCTTATAGAAGAGGATGAAATAGAAAATAACATAATTTACTTTGAAGAGATTATTGATGATATAATTAAAGTAGGCCTCCGAGCAAAAGAGTTTAGCAGCTCAGTACAGTTAGAGACCAGGTCTAATAATGAAACACAACACTCAACAAATGATGTTTGTGAAGTTAAGGTTAACAGATCTGTAGTTCAATTACCGAGGCTTGTACTCAAAACATTTTCTGGGAGTATTCAGGAATGGCAAGGATGGGCAGACAGTTTTCAATCAGCAGTTCATTCTAGTCAAGTGTTAAGTGCGTGGAGAAGTTTAATTATTTGCAGTCCCTCTTGGAAGGGGAGGCAGCAAAGACTATAGCAGGATTAGCATTAACAGAGGCTAATTATAATGTGGCTTGGGATATATTAAAGAAACGGTTTGGTAAGCCAGAGATCTTAATTAAAAGCCACCTCCGTGCTTTTAGCTATACCTCCTGTTAATAATCCTAATAGTGTCAAGGAGTTACGGCAGTTATATGATGAATTTGAAATTAGAACTAGGTCCCTGGACAACTTGGGTGTAGGAATGGAAAGTATGGTATAATGTTGGTTCCTACTGGAGTCTAAATTGCCTAGCTCAATTTTGCTTGAATTAAGTAGGGGACACTCTACAGAACATGTGTACATCCCCCTTCAGCAGATGTTAAGTCTTTTAGGCACAGAATTAGCAAGACGAGAGGGAATTGAGTTTGCACAGTGGGATGTAAACAAGGGGACAAAGGCAGGCACAGCACCAAAGTTTCCACAAAAAGGAATAGCCCAGGTACAGTGTCAGCTCTACATGCCTCCTCTGAGAATAAATTAAAGGGAATCAAGGAATGCATATTTTGCGAAGGCAACCACAAGTCATATAAATGTGAGGTGGCTGAGGCTTACCTTTGAGGAGAGAAAGGACAGGGTAACTAAGTCCACAGCATGTTTTAAATGTTTTTTGAAAGGTCACAGAGCAAGGTTTTGTAAGTTTAAAATTTTGTGCAAAAAATGTCATGGTAGGCATCAGCCATTATTGTGTGAAAACACTCCTAGTAGGCCTACCCCAGAAGTAGAGACATCAGTGGCACATGCCACTGCTATGCAAGGGAGTAAAAGTAAAGGGGGATTATTGCAAACAACTGCAGCCTTATTAATTGGGAATGAGGAGAAGCTACTGTAAGAGTGTTGTTTGATAGTGGTAGCCAGTGTAGTTTTATTAAGACCAGAATTTCCAGAAAATTGAAGTTTAAAGAACTTAAGAGGGAAAATTTAAGAATTTCTGGGTTTGGGGGTTCCGTTCAAAACCGAACCAAATTTAAGAAGGTAGAAGTTCTGGTTAAGGGTTGTTACCGCAAAGTCCCACTATCAAGGTCCAAGCTGTAGAGATTGAGGAACTTTGTGCTCCAGTCACTACTTGTTTAGATATGGCATGTGTCCAAGAATTGCAAGTTAAAGGAATTAATTTGGGCAATAATAAGTTTGAAGGAACAGAAGATATTAGTCTTTTGATTGGAGCTGACTATTATTGGGACTTCATCACTGGTAATATTGTCCGCACATCTCGAGGCCCGGTAGCTATTGAAAGTAAGCTAGGCTGGATGCTACATGGTAGCTATTGCAATGAAATGGAAGTTAAGGCTCTTTTTGTTAAGATTGAGGAGAACAGCCATGGTTTGGAAAGGCATTTGAAAGCGTTTTGGGAACTTGAATCCATTGGCATAAAGGACAAACAGGCAAGTACAGTGAACAATGATGTTTTAGAGCAATTTGAAAAAGGGATTGGGTTTAGAGATGGTTGCTATGAAGTTGGCCTACCCTGGAAGGATTCTTGCAAACCCGGTTCAAACCTTCAGCTAGCTAATCGGAGGTTGGAGACTTCATTGTACAGGCTAAGAAAAAATGAGGAGTTGTTAATTGAATACAATGAGGCCATCCTAAGTTATGTAAGGGAGGGCTATGCTGAAAGGGTGCAAGGTGAGCTGGTGAGCCAGGAGGCACATTATCTGCCACACCATGCAGTGGTACGGCGAGACAAAACTACCACCAAACTGAGGGTAGTTTTTGATGGCTCAGCCAAGGACAAAGGTGGTGTGTCCTTGAATGACTGTTTGGATGCAGATGTGAAGCAAGCCTTTTTGCGGATAAAGTTAAAACCAGAGGACAGAGATGCAGTAAGGTATCTGTGGGTGGATACGAAAGACTTGTTGGAAAATGAACCTAAGGTTCAAGCATATAGAATGAAGTCAGTGTTGTTTGGCCTCAGCTCTAGTCCATTTCTGTTGGCAGCTACTATGCAGTACCATTTTAAGAAATATTCTGAAGTCTATCCTAACACTATTGAACACATAAGAAAAAAATTTTATGTTGATGATTTGCTATGTTCCGTGGATAATACAGAAATGGCTAAACAGATATTCATGGAGGCTAGAGCTATAATGAGGGAGGCTGGCATGGAGCTTAGAAAATGGCAGACCAATCATTCGCAATTACAAGAGTTTATGAGTCATTCCTGTGTAGTACCTGATGCAGCAGAAAATATTGAGGATTCTGGTATTAAGGAGTTGTGGGCAATAGATGCAAAGGTGCTAGGCATTGTTTGGCAGCAAGATGATGATTTGTTTACCTTCAATGGGAAATCTTTAGTAGAGCTGGCTGAGAATGAGACAAGGTGGACAAAACGTACAGCTCTTAGTTTGGCTTCAAAGGTCTTTGATCCTTTGGATTCCTGGCTCCATTTGTGATAGTCAAAAATTTGGTTTCAGAGCCTCTGGGAAATTGGACTTGGTTGGGACCAAGAGTTACCTGATCATATGGTGGTAAAGTGGAATATTGGTTCAAAGAATTGGCACATCTTGGAGACATTGAAATCCCAAGATGGTACTTTGGAGAGTTAAACAATAGTCCAGACAATTTGGAGCTGCACATCTTTTGTGATGCAAGTGAGGAAGCCTATGCAACTTGTATTTATATAAGAGGCGCATTGCAAGAGGAAGTAAGTTGCAGGTTGGTTGCTGCAAAGAGTAGAGTAGCACCTTTGAAAAGGCTTCTGTTCCAAGGTTGGAATTGATGGGTGCCGTTATTGCTAGTCGGGTTGCAATTACAGTGCGAAAGTCTTTGGCCCTCTATGAAATTCCAAGCTATTATTGGACAGACTCCACTATAGTTTGGCACTGGTTAAGAAGTCAGGCAAGGAAATGGAAACCATTTGTTGCCAATAGGGTGGAGGAAATTCAAGCGCACACAGATCCCAAGCAATGGAAGCATTGTCCAGGCATCCAAAACCCCGCTGATTTACCAACACGAGGAATTTCAGTGAAAGATCTTTCACAATCAAGTTTGTGGTGGAATGGGCCAGAGTGGCTAAAACTTGGAAGTGAAAACTGGCCTTCTAATCAGCCTATTGTAGGAGAATGCCAGGCTGAAGAAGCATGGGTGAGTGAGGTGAGAAAATGCGCTGTGAACAGTTGTCAAGTTATGCAGCAGGACCCCATATTGAGGCTTGAGGACATTAGCAGTCTGAAAAGATGTTAAGAGTGACAGCATGGGTATATAGATTTACCAACAACATTAAGGGAGAAACAAGAAGGGAAGGAATTCTGAACAGTAATGAGATTCAGCAAGCCAGGAAATACTGGTGGTATATATGCAGAAGGAAAAATTTGGTGAAGAGAGAGAATTGCTCACCAGCCATCCATTACAGGTTCTACCAACACATTCTGCGCTCAAGGGTTTGGATGTGTTTTTGGATCAGGATTTATTGAGAGTAGGAGGTAGACTACAGTTTTCTGGGCTTCCAGAGGAGAAAAGACATCCAATTTTGCTACCTTCTGGGGGGCACTTTGTGGGCCTTTTGATCCTGGATACTCATCATAAGCTGTTACATGCGGGAGTTAGAGAAGTGATAATAGAGATTAGACAACAATTTTGGATTCCCAAAATTAGACAAGTAGTAAAAAGGTCTTGCATAAATGTGTGGTTTGCAAGCGTTGGAGTGCAAAGCCTTATTATGAAAAGGTGGCTCCACTTCCAAGAGAACGGTGTGTCTATACTGCCCCATTTGATGTAGTGGGAGTAGACTTTGCAGGGCCAGTCTATGTGTATGAGCGAGGGGAGTCTAACAAGGTTATATATGTCTTTTCACCTGTGCTACCACCAGAGCAATCCATTTGGAGTTGGTAAGCAATTTAAGTAGTGATGTATTTCTTTTGGCCTTTAAAAGGTTTGTGAACAGAAGGGGTTTCCCAAATAAAATCATATCGGATAATGCAAAAACCTTCAAAAAGGCTGCAAAGGAACTCCAAGAAGTTTGGTCCTTGCTAAAAGAGGAAGGATTCCAATCCTACTTTTCACACCAAGGGGTACAGTGGGAGTTTATTGTTGAGAGAGCACCATGGTGGGGTGGATTTTGGGAAAGGCTAGTGAGAAGTGTAAAGTGTCCATTAAAGAAACTTTTAGCTAATGCTCATTTGAGCAAAGAAGAATTCTCTACTGTTTTATGTGAAGTAGAAGCAATGGTGAACAGTAGGCCTATCACTTTTGTTTACAACAGTATGCAGGATGCAGAGCCATTGACACCAAATCATTATCTTTGTGGTAAACGATTAACATCAAACCCCAGTGTGCCAGAAGACTTGCAGCCTATCCAGAGCACTCAAGGAGAGTTAACCAGACGGTTCAGGTACCTTGAAGAGCTACAAGATCAGTTATGGAAGAGGTGGCAGATGGAATACTTGCCAGAACTCAATTATTACCCATCAGGCAAGGTAAAGGGCTCCAATGCAAATTGTATCAAGGTGGGAGACGTGGTAATGATTGGGGATGAAAGACCAAGGCAATGCTGGAAGCTTGGCATAATTGAAGAGTTGTTTGTTTGCAAAGACAATTTAGTTAGGTCTGCACTGGTAAAGACTTCAGGAGGAAAGTTAAAGAGACCTATACAAAAACTCTATGCTTTAGAAATCAGCAAAAACACAGATAGTCAAGATGAAACATTTGAGTTACAGCCTCATGGAGAAGACTTGGCTAACCTTGCAGAAGGTAATGACAACAATGCCTCTTCGGTGGGGAGTGTTAGAAAATCTAGAAGAGGAAGAACCATTGTTGTCCCAAGGCGATATGATGACTAAGCTGATTGATGCAGCATTGCTTGTATATATTAAGTTAAGGTGTATATATCCATCTCATAATTGTAAGGTTAGTGAAAAATTAACTTAATTTAGAGCTAGCATTTTTGAGCTCTTGTGCATCATTGTTTGGTCACACTGTTGGCATCATTTTGGGGCGCTGCGCGTTCTTTCTACTCGTTTGTGGGATGTCGTACGTACAGGGTGTGGTCTTGTAGAGAGCTCTCTTGCAATTCAGTTTGGTTGTTTAGATACAAGATTGTTGCACCGTGCAATAGTCCAGGTTGCGTTGTTGTTGCAAGGTTGAGAAAGAAGACCATAAATAGTACCCTTTTTGTTTACATTAAAATTCATGTAACTAAGGTCTAAGGTAGGCCCGCATCGAGTCAGCAACCCTGAGGTTACCCTGAGGTAGGACCTAATAGGATCTCAAATCCGTAAGTTTAATTTAGCTTAACTTGGGCTTCAGATAGAACTGGCCCTTTAGAATTTGGCCGTTCACGGCTCAGCTGGGATTTTGAACCCGACAAATAAATAAAAATAACACTTTTTACCGCGCCATCGAAGGTGTTGACTTGGCATACATAAGACGAGCAGTTCTTGTCACTCATTACTCCTCGCCACGGATTTCATCGGCGATTCGAAGAGAATAAGATATGAGAGAAAGATGAGAGAAGGAAAGATAATTCAAGATTACAAAAAAAAAAGAAAAACGTTTGGTTAAAACATTTAAGTATACGGGTGTCCAAAATATCAGGAAACATAAAAATGAGGCATTTTATATATATATATCAGGTCATCCCATAAGTAATGTCGTTTTTTACGATAGATTAAGTTTAAACTAGTCCTACTCAGTTTAAGCATAAATTTTCCGAAGGTTATATCTAAGAGGAGATCTATCGTGTTTCGCTACATACTTTACAGACCTTGACCAGTGAAGATATGTGTTTTACTTTATGTGAACCTCTCATAAACATGGCGGTATCAGAAGAGCATATCAGGCATATAATGCTTTACGAGTTCAAAAAGGGAATAGTGCTACTGAAGCAACGCGAAACATTCAGGACGTTTATGGCAACGATATTCTGCATGTGAGGAAATGTCAAAGATTTTCAAAAGTTTAGGAATGGTGACTGCTATTTGACAGATGCAGCACGCTCTGGACGCCCTGCTGAATTTGATGATGACCTGCTGTTAGCCGCATTTGAAGAAGACTGTTCAACAACTGTCGAAGAATTGGCCCAGAAACTCAATTCATCCCCGTCCACCATCCATCGACATTTGCAACAACTCGGGAAAGTACCTAAGTTAGGAAAATGGGTGCCACATGAATTGTCGGTCGACAATCTGAGGGTGCGGGTAAACATTAGCACAGCTCTTCATTCTCGTGAACACCAAGATCCGTTTTTGCACCGTTTAGTGACTGGTGATGAAAAGTGGATACTGTACCAGATTGTTAAGCGCCGTCGACCGTGGGTTTGTACCGGAGAACCAGTGACACCACAGCCAAAACCAAATCTTCACCCTCGGAAGGTGTTGCTTAGTGTTTGGTGGGATAAAGGTGGTGTAATACACTTTGAAGCCTTACCACACAACCAAACAATCACCGCTCACGTCTACTGTCAACAACTGGATCGATTGAACACTGCACTAAAAGAAAAGAGACCTTCTTTGGTTTGTCGGAAAGGAATCGTGTTCCACCACGACATCGCACATCCTCATACCGCTCGGATCCCTTCTGCAAAAATTGAGGAGCTTGGGTGGGAAAAACTTTCACATCCATATTCTCCAGACCTTGCGCCTTCAGATTATCATCTCTTCAGGAGTCTGCAAAACTATCTTGACGAGAAACAGTATACTTCTTTAGATGACCTGCACACCAGTCTTTGTACGTTTTTTCTCTCAAAACCGCCTGAATTTTATAAACATGGCATTGAAAAGCTTGTAGGACGTTGGCAGAGTGTCATTGATTCCGATGGAAAATATATACTAGATTAAAAAGTTTCAGTTGAGTTTTTTCTGTCCTTCAAATTCCGATCTAAAAAACGACATTACTTATGGGATGACCTGATATATATATATATATATATATATATATATATATAATATATATATATATATATATATATATATTATATATATATATATATATATATATATATATATTGATGAAAATAACCACGAAGGAAAAGGAAACAGAATGGTGCTCAAGAGCTTTCGTCTAATGACATCCTCAGGATTCACGTGTCACTTTCGTGAAATAATTTTCACACACACATACATATATATATATATATATATATATATATATATATATATATATATATTTTTTTTTTTTTTTTGCTTGTTTGCTTGATTGACTGTTCAGCTGATGGATGATTGATATCGTTGAAATGTCGTTGATATTTGTGACAGTTCACATAGCGATGCACTGTTGATGCAACAATATATTAATAAAATAAAAAACAAACAAGCATTCCCAAAATATAATTGACGATTACTAACACTATTTACCAAATAGTTTATCCAAGTATACTGTATGGCCTCGAGCTCTTCTGTGGTTGCATTAATTATTTACACTTTTTATCAGAACAATAAGCATAGTAGAGTGCAACTGTAGTAAAGATGGATTAACTACACAGTATAGTGAATTAACTACTTCGTATAGTGTGCAGATATTTAATTAGTTTAACTGTAGATTTTTCTTTATGTACTTTAATTAATTGTAAAGGACACGAAGAATAGTTTATTTATACAATGGAGGCCAAACGCACGATTTCCTCTTTACATTCGCAATTTTGCTGACGAAGGGAAAGGTGGGCCTTCACATTTAGAGCATGTTCGAACTTCGCGAGGAGTTTGGTTACCGTCTAAGATGGTTAAAATCTTGCAGTTTCAAATAATAATATATATATATATATATATATATATATATATATATACAGGCCCGGATTTAGCTATAGGCGAACTAGGCGATCGCCTAGGGCCTCGCGCCAAAGGGGGCCTCGCTCAAGCCGTTTTGCGCGTTCTGTTCAAGTGATATTAATGATTTAGAACTCTATGAAGAACTTAAAGTACTTTGCAGTTTTATACCTGAGAAAACAGATCTCGGAAATGCCCTTGTTTATATAGTGCAAAAACAACTAAGTGAGATTTATCCTAATGTTTATGTTGCACTTCGAATAGTATTAACCATCCCAGTTACTGTTGCTTCGGCTGAAAGAAGTTTCTCGCGTCTCAAACTTATTAAAACATATTTGCGTTCCACCATGTCTCAAGCGAGATTGCAATCATTAGCTATGTTATCAATAGAAAACGATATAACAAATTCATTAGATTATTCTCAATTAATTGAAGAGTTTAGCTCGAAGAAAAGTAGAAAAGCATTGCTGTAATATTCAAGGAGCATCCGAACCAAATATTAAAGCATTAATATTTAGCCTGATAAGTCGATCGCTCACTATTATAAAAAATGAAATGTCAACATCTCTTATACATCACATATGAAAAACGTTTGTATACTATGGAAAGTCATTATCTATAATATATAAATCTTAGAAATCATTGTCTTATATTTTCGATACAAATCTTGATTCATATTATAATTTATACTTATTTGTATGGTTTATTTATATTTCTTATACAATTTCCATGCGTGATTATTTTGGTTTGGTTTAATTTTTAAGTGCTGGCATAGTTCTGTCTATGCCGGATTCTAATATTGCTGGTATAGTACCGATAATTAAGTCCATATTTTCATATATATAGGCCTAGGGCCTCGCAACTTCTAGATCCGGCCCTGTATATATATATATATATGGTGTCCCAAAGTGAATATACTAAAAACAAATATTATTTGCGATTTTATTTATACAGGTGTCGAAAAAATTAAAAAAAAAGTGATTAAAGAAATTTTGAATTTTCTTAACATTTTATTACATTTACTACAGGGTCTCCCAAAATGAAGACACCAAAACAGGTCTTAATATATATTTATTAGTTCAGATAGCAAAATCCAAATGACATTATATTCTGAAGGGTTATAAGTTTAATTCATTTAATAAACTTCTACATGTCTTTCATAATTGGTAATAAGTGACCTATTATTTATTAATGCTGTCATGTCCATCCCCGAAGCTGTGTTGGAAAATGTATTTTCAGAATTTGAACGCAAAATAAGATTAATTAATTAAAGTTAATGATGGAAGACATCATGTACAAGTTTATTAAATGAATTAAGTACAAACTTATAACTCTTCAGAATATAATGTAATTTGGATTTTATTGCTATGTGAACCTATAAATATATTCGTGTAATTAAGATCTGTGTTTGGTATATTCATTTTCAGACTAATATATATCGGGTGGGCCAAAAAAAAGGGAGACCTCGAACTTTGGCTGTAAAATCTAAAGTTATTGTCAGATTTGAATATTTTTTTCACACCCCACAACTAAGTACATTTTCTATACGGTGAGCGGATTTCAAAGAAAACTAATAAAAATTACGGATTTATTGAACATTTCTTTATGCCACTGGAAATTCTCAATTTACACTATTACTGCATTATCGGGTCGGCAAAAAAGAAAGGGAGACCTTTTAAATCCTTCATATCTCGGCAAATACGGTACAGAGAACCATGAAATCTTAGTATGTTAGTACTAGGTAATTTTATGGTTTGTACGCCATCTTTTAGCATTTTAGCTGAGAAATTGGATTTATGGCGAATATTCCAGAAAAATCTTGCGATAATTAAAGCGATTTTAATTAATGTAAGCCAACTGCAGGAGGTTTGGACAAACTTCTCAAGAAAATCGATAAAATAGATGCTAAAAGATGGCATTACAAACCATAAAATTACCTAGTACGAACATACTAAAATTTCATAGTTCTATGTATCGTATTTGCCGAGATATGAAGGATTTAAAAGGTCTCCCTTTTTTTTTTTTTCCGACCCGATAATGCAGTAATAGTGTAAATGGAGAATTTCAAATGACATAAAGAAATGTTCAGTAAATCCGTAATTTTCATTAGTTTTCTTTGAAATCCGCTCACCGTATAGAAAATTTACTTAGTTGTGGGGTGTGAAAAAAGTATTAAAATCTGACCATAACTTTGGATTTTACAGCCAAAGTTCGAGGTCTCCCTTTTTTTTGCCCACCCTATATACTGTATATGACAGGTTTATATTTGGTGAGTTTTGTAGATGCGGAGTTGTTATTGAAAACTTCGAAAATGCATTTGGAAACAGTGACCAAGTTTGGAGTTCAAACATCGAAATATATTAAACAAATATCATTTAGTTTAGTGTGTGGCACTCAAAATCAGAATAAAATTCTTGATTCATGTGGTTTATGTAAATAAGTGTGTGTGTGTGTGTGTGTGTGTGTTTTCTTACTAATTCTCTGAGCTCATTTATCTTATATGTGTGTGTGTGTGTGTATATATATTTTGGTTAGCTTCCGCCCGAATTGTTCATTCTGACGAAGGTCAAGCTGTCAGGCTTTTCACTCCGCCTTAGACCTACAGTTTAACGTGGAATCCGAACCACGCCCCATCAGCAGCCCAGCGTCTTAACCACTAGGCCACCTAAGGTATATATATATATATATATATATGCGGGCCAGAGTCCGGCCCGCCAAAGATTTGTATCAGCCCCGGCTGGCGGATACTGAAAATTCATTATCTAATGTCATATTTTATTTCAATAAAATTTTATTTTAAAATAAAATTTTACCTAAAATTTGCACACTGTCCTTAGGTGTGGGGTCATTAATTTATTGAAATGTGGCCCTTCATGAAAAAAGGTTGGGCACCCCCTGCTCTAAATTATCTTGTCTAATATTAGGCAATGATGCTTTGTATACGGTAGTTCTCATCTTAGTGTCACGTAATTTATAGCAAAATAGGGCATTAAAACTGCATTTATCTGATAGTTTAGTCATTGATGAAATTAGAACACGCTTTTAGCGGATGGGAATATTTAATCGCAAAGTTTATCTTTCACTGCATTTCGAAGTATTTCACGTTTTCATCGTATTGTGTTTTAATTCGGTACATATCCACGCATTATTCTGCATTAGTATGAAGCTTTAAAGAAATTTCTGTACAATAATGTATTTTACAATTTTAGGAATTGTAAGTGTAGTTTACGTGCTAAATTCCATGTTTCAGCAAAAATTACAGAACGCGAGTTAAATTTATCGTTTTATCCTGTGGCAAACCGAAGAGCATTTTCATTGTTTTCAACTTTTCATATTGGGGAACAAAAATTTCCCAACTTAAAGTTTGGAAATCCTCATTTCATCCTATTTATGTTTTATATAGTTTCCCTAATCCTTATCATTAATCCCCGTTTTCTACTGTTCAGTCAACCATAATGGCTGAACGATTAGCCTAATTTTAGAGAAGCAGAATCGATTTGCCTGTTCAGCATTCGGCTTTTCAGCCAATTTACTTTTCGGTACATCCCTAATACACATACTGTAAATAAGAAAATATATCCTCAAAATGTTCAAAATATTAAATATTTTATGAAATCCTTATTACAAATTTCAAACTATCCTTGGTTATACTGTATACAGTAGACATAAAACATGTACATTCAGTAGTTGAACAAATAAGAATTTTTATAAATAGTGTTTGGTATTTACAGTACAAATATTTAGAGTCTAATACTTATAATTACACTTTGAACCAGGCGTCAACCACCCGTGGTTCATGTCAGTTCATTGTCGCTGCACTATCCTGCAGTAAGTGCATATTTTAAATACAGTACAAAGCAAAACTATCTTACAAGGACGAAAGAGGAATGATTATTTATACATAAGCGTTCAGTTACAATAGTAGTTGTCATTTCTTTAGAATTTTTTCTTACTTTTGGCAAGCTCCGAAGAACTATTTGTGGCATAATCATTTATAGTTCGTTTACTGATCATATCATTACAGACATTTACAGGTCATATCATTACAGACAATGCTGAGATGTTTTAGAATTCTGTAGTCATTACTACCTCTTCAAACTCTGATTTTGCTTCCGAACAAATGGATTCAGTTGAAATGTCTTGCGAAGACTTCTCTCTGGCGATGCAGAAAGATTCGTCAAAATTTCCCTCCAAATGAGGGAAGTATTTCTCTCCTTCAGGGTTTGACGTAAATCCTTGGTCAGGGAGATTGTTGGTGGATGGGTGAGAGTGGCTGCAGGATGTTACTAACAGAAATTTGGGTGTGATGATCTTTCTAAGCTTCACCGAAAAAGACCTCTGATTACATTCTTG
This sequence comes from Bathynomus jamesi, assembly GCA_023014485.1. Taxonomy (NCBI): domain Eukaryota; kingdom Metazoa; phylum Arthropoda; class Malacostraca; order Isopoda; family Cirolanidae; genus Bathynomus; species Bathynomus jamesi. The sequence goes on along the minus strand of JAJOZX010003568.1, from coordinate 412,458 downwards.
AGGGCACTTGGAAGCTGAAGTAATGACGTCTGAGGTAATCAAATCTTGTTTCGCTGACGAAGGGAAATCGGGCTTCTGTTCGGAAAAGTTGCCTTTCGCTACAAAAACTGTTCTTTCCCATTTCCCACCTGAAGAAGTTGAATATGTTCTCTGTCTCCAAGATTCCCGAAGGATTTTCTGAGACTAAAACTCATCGGTCGTCCTGGGGGCTCTTCTCTAATTCGATCGCCCTCAGTCTTAAGTCTCCAACTGCAACTCCGCTCACACTTCGCCCTCAGAAGGCAAGACGACGACGGCGGAAAGCTTTCACAAGGGACATTCATTGGCCGAAAATCTTTTGGGGCACATGTCGGACGGATATCTGTGCGTCGTCTGGGTGACTGAAGGGCCCACTCCAAGGGTCTTTCAGAAAGCGGGCATTGACGGTCGTCCTCTTCCTGTCCCTCGGAGAGGAGTTGTTGGGAGGCTGGTTTGGTTGAGCACCTCCTCCGCCCCTTGGGTCCTCCCTTCTTCAGAGGACATCCAGGGAGCTGTCACAACCATCACAAATGACCCTGTCTAAAAAAAAAGTAAATCATCAGAACTTCACCTCGCTTGCATTAGTTTACCTGTACATTGCATATAGTGTATATATATATATATATATATATATACACACACAGGGTGTTTCAGGAGGAAAGGTCAATACTTCGGGAGGTGATAGTATCGGTCATTGTGAAAAAAAAGTTCATATGAACATGTGTCTAATTCTGAATGGTTACGGAGATAGAGCTGTTTGAATCTACAAATACCAAAGCATTGTTAATGGTAATCAAGAAAGAGAAACCAATTACTGTTTCTAACATTTAATGTTTAAATGAGAAATTTGTTACAGTTTACAATACGTTTTCGAAAATCCCACCGTCAACCTCAATGCACTTTGCAACTCGTGTGCGAAGATCGCGTGAGTTGATCTTGACGTTCCTTTTTGCGGGCAGCAGCATCCAAAATGCGCGCGAGCAATTCGTCTCGTGTATCCACCTTTCTTTTGTAAACTTTACTTTTCATCCACCCCCCACAAACAATAATCTAACGGAGAGAGGTCTGGAGACCTTGGTGGCCATTGAATGGGACCACCGCGGGGGGAGGAAGAGCTGCGCGCGCATCAGATTCAACAGCTCTATCTCCGTAACCATTCAGAATTAGACACATGTTCATATGAACTTTTTTTTTCACAATGACCGATACTATCACCTCCCGAAGTATTGACCTTTCCTCCTGAAACACCCTGTGTATATATATATGGGATGAATTTCACAATTAAACACGTGAAATGAATGAATGATACAAACCCACAAGGAAAAAGAAAATGATTCCTAGGCTTTTCGTGTATTCAGAAGTACACCGTCAGGGAATTCCCTGACGAGGTGTACTTCTGAGTACACGAAAGGCCTTGGAATCATTTTTCTTTTTCCTTATGGGTTTGCATCATATATATATATATATATATATATATATATATTATATATATATGCAATGTACAGGTGTCCTCATTGAATAAATTATTAGCAAAATGTAGTTTTAATGCCTTATATTTCTATAAACTACGTAACACTAGCCATCCCTTATATATATATATATATATATATATATATATATATAGTAATACCTTGAACATCGTCGTTTTGCGCTTTCGTCATTGCTATGTTTGCGACTAAGATTTACAACATCTTCGTCTTGGTTTTGCTATTTCGTCGTCTTACGCCTGGCAGCATCACCCTTCCCCTCTGCACAAAAGTAACAAGTGCAGCCAAGGTGCCATATTGGACAAATTTTTTACTAAATGTAATTTCCAATTTCATTTTTCCGTTCGTATTATAATTTTCATGTTTAATAAAAGGTTTGAATTAAACAGCAGACACATGTTTTGCTTAAAAATAATTTCCAATTTAATTTTTTCGTTCGTATTATCAATTTTCGTGTTTAAATAAAAGGTTTGAATTGAACATTTCTTACTGATGTTTTTCCTGTGATTGAGCTGTTAAAACGAGTGTATTTGTATTGTATTTGTAATTAAAAAATCCTGATTTTGACAAAAAAAAAATCTGAGAACGGAACCTCTTATTTCCCATAGGTTACATTCCTTGAACAGCGTTGTTTTGAATATCGTCACCTTTGCCAGGAACGCATTAGCGATGATGTTCGAGGTGTATATATCAGGTCATCCCATAAGTAATGTCGTTTTTTAGATCGGAATTTGAAGGACAAAAAAAACTCAACTGAAACTTTTTAATCTAGTATATATTTTCCATCGGAATCAATGACACTCTGCCAACGTCCTACAAGCTTTTCAATGCTATGTTTATAAAATTCAGGCGGTTTTGAGGTAAAAAACGTACAGAGACTGGTGTGCAGGTCATCTAAAGAAGTATACTGCTTCTCGTCAAGATAGTTTTGCAGACTCCTGAAGAGATGATAATCTGAAGGCGCAAGGTCTGGAGGATGTGGAAGTTTTTCCCACCCAAGCTCCTCAATTTTTGCAGAAATGATCCGAGCGGTATGAGGACGTGCGTTGTCGTGGTGGAACACGATTCCTTTCCGATTAACCAAAGAAGGTCTCTTTTCTTTTAGTGCAGTGTTCAATCGATCCAGTTGTTGACAGTAGACTTGAGCGGTGTGGCAAGGTTTCAAAATGTATTACACCACCTTTATCCCACCAAACACTAAGCAACACCTTCCGAGGGTGAAGATTTGGTTTTGGCTGTGGTGTCGCTGGTTGTCCGGCACAAACCCACTGTCGACGGCGCTTAACATTCTGGTACAGTATCCACTTTTCATCACCAGTCATTAAACGGTGCAAAAACGGATCTTGGAGTTCACGGGAATGAAGAGCTGTGCTAATGTTTACCCGCACCCTCAGATTGTCGACCGACAATTCATGTGGCACCCATTTTCCTAACTTAGGCACTTTCCCGAGTTGTTGCAAATGTCGATGGATGGTGGACGGGGATGAATTGAGTTTCTGGGCCAATTCTTCGACAGTTGTTGAACAGTCTTCTTCAAGTGTGGCTAACAGCAGTTCATCATCAAACTCAGCAGGGCGTCCAGAGCGTGCTGCATCTGTCAAACAGCAGTCACCATTCCTAAACTTTTGAAACATCTTGACATTTCCTCACATGCAGAATATCGTTGCCATAAACGTCCTGAATGTTTCGCGTTGCTTCAGTAGCACTATTCCCTTTTTTGAACTCGTAAAGCATTATATGCCTGATATGCTCTTCTGATACCGCCATGTTTATGAGGGGTTCATATAAAGCAAAACACGTCTTCACTGGTCAAGGTCTGTAAAGTATGTAGCGAAACACGATAGATCTCCTCTTAGATATAACCTTCGGAAAATTTATGCTTAAACCGAGTAGGAGTAGTTTAAACTTAATCTATCGTCAAAAACGACATTACTTATGGGATGACCTGATAAATCCTCCCAGTAATGACTTGTACTGTATGTACAAATTGAATAGCTCTGGCATATTGATTATGAATTGACGTATGAAAACGTTACACTTTATATATCGTTATTTATATGTTATGGCCTGTCTGGTATGATGCAATATAACTATTATTCGACCATATTCATCCATACGTCCATATCTTGTCTTGACCATTATCCTATATCAATTTTATTAAATATTCATTTTACTCGTGTCAGTCTATGAAATGTGTACAAAACTTTATGCATTCGTACCTGTTCGTTCAAAGTTGTGCAAATACGTTCACATGTATTATTTTTTACTTTTTCTTTTAAGTGCGTTCACCTCTCGCAAGCTGCTCATTCATGCTGATTCAAGCATCTGAATTCGAAATCTTCTCTCTCGCTTCTGCTACCAATTTATAACGTTAAGATGTTGTGTTATATTATAATATACTGTATTGTTACCCTGCCTGGCCACTAGTTCGTTATCGACTTACGTCACATAGTTATCCCCGTTATCATAAATGTTCGTGTACTTCCAATGAAAAGTACACCGTATTTTTCTCCGCTTTCCTCATCGCTGGCTAATTAGACTTTCAAACTCTCATAACCAACCAGGTTCTAATAATATTTGACATAATTTGGCGTAATTATTGTTAACTATAAATATATAAAATTGCTGTTAATCCCCTTTAAATTATAGAACAACGGTTAACTCTCCTTCATCATATAAATTGTATCACCTATTTAGATTACTTCAGTAGTAGATATGTCAATCAACAATTTGCTAAAATTGTAATTAAATGTAATAATTTAATATAATGTAATTAATGTACTTTAATGAAACTGTAATTAACGATAATAAGTGAATATGAATTAATCCATAATTATAATCGTAATTGTTGTAAAACCAAAATTACAATGTACTTAGTGACGTACTTAGATTGTACTCAATGTACCACGAAATTATGTCGCCCTTTAGAAATGTATACTCGGCGAAAATACTATTATTTTTTATTTTTTTAAATTTTTATTTGGAATCTTTCAAAAATCTGATCATGTGTTTAAAGGGGGAAACTTAACCTTCAAACTGCACTCCCCCAAAATTTAGATTATATATAAAGCATGTAATTGTAAAATAATGATTACTTAGATTACTTCGACTTCGATTACTACTTCTTCTTAGACTCCACTCCCAGGGGAGGGAGCAGAGGCCCCTTGCCTCCTTAATTTTTTTAGATTCCGGCCTGAGCCATGGTCGAAAGAGGTCGAACCTCTACCCCTGTAAATTCAGAGCACTACCTGTACATTTTAGCAGTAAACTACAGTAAAAGAAGTTTTTTTATCTTTTCCTTCGAGCCGTGCCCTCGTCCGAGAACTCAGTCAATAAAGTCGATAAGTTATAAAAAGAAAATCGGCGAACCTTCAGAGAAAGTATCCGAGTATTATGATATATATATAATGTGTTACAAAGTGTGTAACCAGCCATTACGCGAAATGGCTGAAATTCCATCTTGGTCACTTCGTGAAATGTCTAAAATCTTCAGCCATTACGCGAAATGGCTGAAATTCCATCTTGGTCATTTCGTACAAGATCACTTGTCCGTTTAGGTCAACTGTATGCCCTTGACAATTGGTTAGGTTAAGTTGTGTTATTTTCGTTAGTTTTAAAGAAAATAACACGACTTAACCTAACCAATTGTCAAGGGCATACAGTTGATCTAACCAGGCCTTCAATGGCGGACATCGGAATAACATTGGAAGCCCGGTTAGTATTTGAAACCCTCTATATTGAAAATTCAAATTCAAATGTGTTCAAATGTGTATTTGAGGAGTGTTTCTCACTATTTGAACAGACCTGTGGATGTATGCATGTTTTAGCAGATTTAGTTAGTTAAATAAAGGTTTCCAATTTTATTGTGATGTTTGTTATTTCTATGAATTCATGACAAAAGTCATTTTAGCCATTTCACGAAATGACCAAGGTGGAATTTCAGCCATTTCGCGTAATGCTTGAATATTTTAGTCATTTCGCGAAATGACCAAGTGAAACAGCCATTTCGCGAAATGACTAAAAGTTTTAGCCATTACGCGAAATGGCTGGTTACACACTTTGACTAACATATATATATATACATATATATATATATACAGGGTGTCCGAGAATTATCTGTACAATTTTTGGATGTTATTAAAAGTCAACCATGAAGTGTAGAAATTCCAGTGTTATCCCATTTTACAGAGAATCTCATTAAGTTTTTTCTGATACCAAGTTTTGACAAGTTTTTTAGAAATTCCAGTGTGTCCGAACATTATCTGTACAATTTCATCTTTTAATAAAATTCTTGATAACACGTAAAATTTTTAAACAAGATTATTTAGAATCTGTATTTTCAAAAGTTTCTTTTATTAAAGTAACGTTGTTACAAACATTCGATATGTGCACCATTAGTGATTCGCAAAACATCCAATCGATACTCCAAATGTTGCCATGTACGCTGCAGCATATCCACATCAATTCGCTCAAGAGCAGCTGTGATTCTTGCTTTTAAATCATCAATGTCTGTCACCCGCGTACATTTCTAAAAAACTTGTCAGAACGTGGTATCAGAAAAAACTTAATGAGATTCTCTGTAAAATGGGACAACACTGGAATTTCTACACTTCATGGTTGACTTTTAATAACAGCCAAAATTTTGTACAGATAATTCTCGGACACCCGGTATATATATATATATATATATATATATGCTGAATATATATATATATATATATATATATATATATATATATATATATATATATATATATATATATATATATGTATATATATATGATGAATAAAACCACGAAGGGAAAAGAAACACAAAGTGGTGCTCAAGCGCTTTCGTCTAATGACATCCTCAGGAACACTGAAAACACAGGAACACAGGAACATCATAAATATTTTTCACGTGTCACTTTCGTGGAATAATTTTTCACATATATATATATATATATATATATATATATATATATATATATATATATATAAATAAAGGGTGATCCAGAGAAATGGGACCCAAAAGAAACCCCTGTAACTCTTAAAGTATAAGTCCTTTTATAAAATCATACGCATCATTCGAAAGAGGATAGTTACAAGTTTGTACAGGATTGTATAGGTTTTGACAATACAAGACAAGATAAGATACAAAACAAAATAAAAGTGTTAGTTAAAACTAACCCTTCAAGATGACTGCATGGACTGTGGAACAGCTGCGTTTCATAACTGAGCAATATTATGAGCATGGAAGAAGTGTAGTTTCAGCTCAAAGATCTTTCAAGACAAATTTTCAGATGTCAAAATCACCTTCTAAGAAAGTAATCCGTCGGTGTGTCAGAAATTTTTCCCTAACTGGCAGCATTGGAAAAAGAAAACCAACTGGAAGAGTGCCCACAGCAAGGATAGACGAGATCATTAACAGAACTCATGAAATTGTACAGGATAATCCTAACATAAGCATCAGACGTGCTTCTCAGCTGTTAGGAGTTGGATATGGAACAACACACCGTATATTCAAGCAAAATTTAATGTTCTTTCCATATAAAATTCAAACAGTGCAACAACTAAACGATGGAGATTTCGCACGAAGACGACAATTCTGTCAATGGATCCAACAGAAGGTAAATATTTGACACCACCAATTTTCTAGCAACTTTGATTATGTTAGACGAAGCCCATTTTCACTTGAATGAAACTGTAAACAAACAAAATTGTCGTTTCTGGGCAACAGAAAATCCATTGAATATTACCGAAGTCCCGTTGCATAGTCAGCGTGTAACTGTTTGGTGTGGTCTTACTGCATCTCAGATCATAGGGCCGTACTTTTTCGAGGATTCCACCGGAAACACGGTCACTGTAAATGGTGATCACTACGAAAAAATGTTGACCGATTTCCTTATTCCTAAATTAAGAGATCTTTGTCTAGAAAACCACTGGTTCCAACAAGACGGAGCTACCTGCCATACCACGAGGAACTGCATGGCAGTTTTGCGTCAAACGTTTCCAGGCGAGTTAATCTCAAGATTTGGAGACGTTGAATGGCCCGCAAGGTCTCCGGATTTTTCTCCCTTAGATTATTACTGGGGATATTTAAAGAGTAGGGTCTACAGAAATAACCCAACGACCTTGCAAGAATTGAAGGCCGCCATCACAAATGAGATACACACTCTTGCAAAAGTGATGCAGAACTTACAAGCGAGAACACTGGAATGCTTGGCAACTAATGGAGCACATTTGAAAGGAGTCATTTTAAAAAAATAAATATTTCATAATAAACTTGTAACTCTACTCTTTCGAATGATATATAGTTTTTATGAAAGGAATTAAATATTAAGAATATTTGGCTTTTTTTTATGGGTCCCATTTATCTGGATCACCCAGTATATATATATATATATATATATATATATATATATATATATATATATATATATATGACGCAAACCCACAAGGAAAAAGAAAAATGATTCCAAGGCCTTTCGTGTATTCAGAAGTACACTTCGTCAGGTGTACTTCTGAATACACAAAAGGCCTTGGAATCATTTTTCTTTTTCCTTGTGGGTTTGCATCGTTCATTCATTCCACGTGTCTAATTGTGAAATTCATCCCATATATATATATAATTAAAGTGCATTAAGGTACGATATATATATATATATATATATATATATATATATATATATATATATATATATATATATATATCAGGGTTGGCACCCAAAAACCCAACCAAAAATCCACTGGAATTTTCAGTGAGTTTTTGGGTTTTTGTTCTGAGATGTTTATTTTAAAATAATTGAAATTTTTCTGATTGCTACAGTGTTCAATTGTAGCTAATCAGAATGATTTGGCATGTTGATTATTTCAAGTAAGCTGACTTATAAAACAATTCTTAAATTATACAATGTGTAAATAAAGATTATGAAAAATTGAAAAGTTACTAAAAAGGATTTGCACCCATTGTGAACACTATGGGCAATTATTGGATCATTTGACACATTGCTCCAACCATCTTGAATTAAAGTTACAGTAGAATTGACTAAGTCTTTTTTCATTGAATCCAGTACCTACCTCATTATTCACTTTGATTAGCGAGTCATCAGATAATTTTTTTCTGCTTGGAGGACAATAGCCTGGTCTTAAATTTTGGACCCATTTAATAAATTCTTTATTCTCTACAACTACAAATGGAATATTTGCTGAAAAGAAAAATCTGGCCATTTGCAAATCTAGTTGTTCTTTTTGATCTACAGTTGTTCTAACCACATATGGCATTATCTGACCTTGTGTTTTCTTGGCTGGAGTAGAATGAAAAAATGGTATGGAAGATTCAGAAGCGGTTGAAGTGAATGAAGTCTCACTACTGTGAATTGTAGTGTCATCATGAACCAGGCTTTCATTTGATTTGCTTGAAGAGGGTCTACTCTCAAAACTGCCGTGTCTATGTGTAGGAGGAAGAGTTGCTGATGTAGCTGTATTTGTAAGCTCATCCGCTTCATCATCACGAGCCTGTACCCATTTTTTATTGCATCGATCTAAATGATGTTTCACTCGTTCTATTTTTTTCGAAAATACACATCTGCAGTATTTGCACCGAACTCTATTTGGTTGGTCACTCAACATTTCTACTTCATCCCATTCAGCAGCTTTAAGTCTGCCACCAGTCTCTCAATTTTTCAAGTGATACTTTTTTTGCAATAATTGCATAGTACTCTAGTAGGCTGATCACTTAATAAAGTCACCTCGTCCCATTCACTAGCTTTAGATCTTCCTCCTCTATAACTCTTTGGCATCTTAAAATTTTAAGTTTGAGTTAGGTCTAAATAAAGCTGAAATCTGCTGTTAAGAAATAAAGGAACGATCTAAAATTAAAATGGAGAAAATTTTAATGTCATTATTCTCTCATATCTGAACTTTGTGAAATAAAGATGTCTTTTTAATATATATTGTAGATTAGATAAATAAATTAATAAAATAATAGACATATTAGGTACTACATAATTATCGAACATTTCTAAAAAAAATTTCAACCCATCAAAAAACCCAAAACCCAGCAAAAACCCAGTTGGGTTGTTTTTTGTGTGAAAAACCTGGGTTTTTGCCAACCCTGATATATATATGTATATATATTAGTGGTGGACCGGATATCCGCAGCCGCATCATTTTTAACATCCGCATCTGCACTTCTGACTGCGGATGTCATGCGGATATTACCTCTAATAAATTATGCAATTTACAATTAAATTAGCTTATAAAGTAGCTTATAAGGCCCAGTCATGCACATTTCATGTAAAGTGTTAATTATAATTATTAATGAACAAACAAATATATAAACCTCGAAATATAAATACCTGGTAACACAGAAAATTGAATGAAACTTGTTTCATTGAATTTTCTGTTGCTGAAACTCTTGAGAACGTTATTATTTTTATCATAATGAAAATATTAATATTAATATTAATTTTAATTCTTATGCATTGCCTGCCATAATAGTAATATCACGAAATTTGAAAAATTGTCATATATTCATAATTCTATATTATATTGATAGATTAACTAAATATCCGCATCCGCGGATATTGAAATTAAAGATCCGCAGATGTTGAAAAACTGACATCCGGTCAGTAGTATAGCCGCAAAAGGGGAGAGTGCAGGAATGTTGCAGGTTATTATGTAATGTTGCAAAGGGGGTGGGGGTTGTTGCAAAGGGGGTTGTTGCAAAGGGGGGTGGGGGGGGAAACTTGGGGGCGGCGTTATCCCCCAAGAGAGAGAGAGAGGAGGAGAGAAAGGAGGAGAGGTGTTCACCTGGCAGGAGCCAAGTGCACATTAAGACTTCCAGCCGGGCTGGCGTTGTTTTATAGGCTCCTAATCAGCCAGTTGGCGTAAATGGATTGAGTTGCCAGATACCATTGTATACATTATTATAGACTCCTAATCAGCCAGTTGGCTGTAAATGGTTGTCAGATACCTCTTTTTAACAGTATTATTGTATACATTATTATTATATACGCCTAATCAGCCGAGTTGGCGTTGTTTTATAGGCTCCTAATCAGCCAGTTGGCGTAATTGGCTTGAGTTGCCAGATACCGCGATACCATTGTATACATTATTATAGACTCCTAATCAGCCAGTTGGCTGTAAATGGTTGTCAGATACCTCTTTTTAGCAGTATTATTGCATACATTATTATTATATACGCCTAATCAGCCAGTTGGCTGAGTTGCCAGATAGCGCCATGTATTCCGAAGACAGAGTTGCCAGATACCATTGTATACACTATTATAGACTCCTAATCAGCCAGTTGGCTGTAAATGGTTGTCAGATACCTCTTTTTAGCAGTATTATTGTTTACATTATTATTATATACGCCTAATCAGCCAGTTGGCTGAGTTGCCAGATAGCGCCATGTATTCCATTGTATACACTATTATAGACTCCTAATCAGCCAGTTGGCTTAGAAGGCTTAAATATTGCCAGATACCTGTTGTATACAGAATACCGGTAGTAGAAGGCATAACAATAAACAACATTGCATCATTCTTTTTATTATAAATATATGGAAAATAAATATACATTTGAGGAATATGCGTATAACAGAAATATATACACACAATTATATATAAAATAAAATATACATTTCATATACACTTCAATATGTACATAACAGTACAGGAGAAATATACACACACACACAATTATGGTGATATATAAAATAAAATATACATTTCATATACACTTCAATATGTACATAACAGTACAGGAGAAATATCAAGCAAATATATATATATATAAAAATATATATATATATATATATATATATATATATATATATATATATATATATGGGTGTTTCATACTTATAGGGTAAAATAAAAATGAGCTTGGAGTTTTAATCCACACGTTTCTCCGTATTCTAAAGAACAAGAAACACGTTTGTGCAAGTTTCAACCAGATCGCGCTGCATTTAGAGGTCCCCAACTTTGACGACTTTTTGTCAGTTCATTTCTCCCTCCTGCAGTGAAGACGGTTTTCTTCGTCACTTGAGCGGTTCGTGTTGTATAGCCTATTGGACAACTATGGAGGTAATTATATATGCTACTAATTATCTCATTTTACTGTGGTATTGAAATTTATTATTATTTAATTTCTGTCATTTTACTGTGGTAGTGATATTTATTATTAATATTACATGAAATTAATTAGTTGTTGCATATTGGACAACTAAGCTGGTAATTATTTATGATACTAATTAATGTAATTTTACTGCGGTATTGAAATTTATTTAATTAATGAATTGTCAAAGAGAACGTAGTGTACACGTATCAGTTTTATAAATAAAGAAAAGCAGTAACTGGGACTCGAACCAGTGTCATAGCCGTTTGGCGGCATCGCTCAAGTCGGCGTACACAGCATGCTATCCACTCCTAGATGGTGTAGTGGATAGCGTGCTGTGTACGCCGACTTGAGCGATGCCGCCAAACGGCTATGACACTGGTTCGAGTCCCAGTTACTGCTTTTCTTTATTTAATTAATTAAATTAATTACGATGTGAAATTATTTCTGTGGAATTATTTAGTTTGTTTTCGTTTCCAGGTGTCTACCAGAGCGAAAACAGAAGTGTTTCTTATTGGCCAGACGGATGCGAACATCACATCAAGTGGCCTTCCAACTCAGTTGCAAGTACTCAAAAAGTACTTTTACCACCAAAAGGAGCAAAAATTTGGACGTACTAAATGCCTGAACCTGTGCCTGGATGCCTGTCTCATATTTTGGGAGAGAGCGAGAATCCCCATGATGCGTCGAGATTCGGCCTTGAGGAAGATGGAATCCCTTCTCAAGGAATACGACCGGCTTGTGAAGCACAAGTCACATAAAGCAGAGTCCTTCCGAGTGAAGGAGGCGATGTTCAAGGAGGCAATAGCGAAGGAGATCATGGACATTGCTCATTCACAGGCTAAGGAAATGATGAAGAATCAGGAGACATCCACTTTCTCGACATGCAGCGTGAAGATCCAAATTCCTGCAGCATGGGCCCTGTTGACATGAAGCTTCACTATAAGGAGATTAGGAAAAGGAAGAGGCTGGACAAGATTAAGGAACAACAGGAGAAGGCCAGGAAGGAACAAGGAGCTGCAGAAGATACGGGGGCTTTAGTGATTTCAACTTCGTCAGAGACTGACTCAGATGTCGTTGACCTAACCGTGGAAGTTTTTCCATCCTCCTCCAAGGGAAATACCAAGAAGCGACGCAGGAATCTGATCTCACAGGATGTGACGACTACCTACGATCGGCTGAATATTTCGTACCGCGATTCAGCTATGTCGTACGCTGCAGCGGCTAAATCATAGGTTTTGACTTGGATGAACTGTCCATTTCTGCCAGTACCATGTACCGCACACGCAAGGCTCTCAGGAAGGTGGCTGCTGAAAGTTATCAATCCGACGAAGTTTGTCCTGGTCAGCCTCTTGTCTTGCATTGGGACGGTAAGCTCCTACCTGACAATGAGCAATGGAAGGAGAGCGTTGACCGGATCGCCGTCCTCGTCTCTGGCGACGGCAAGGAGAAGTTGCTCGGCGTTCCTAAGGTGACGTCCGGAACCGGCGAGAAGATAGCGCGAGTTTGCTTGGATTTGGTCAAGGAACACAGGATGGAAGGCGCGTGCGGGGACTGTCTTTCGACACGACAGCGTCGAACACCGGAATTCATATCGGGGCCTGCGTCCTGATTGAGAAAGGTCTTGGCAGAGAACTCATGTACTTCCCCTGTCGGCATCACATCTATGAAGTCATCCTCAGCTCCGTCTTCAAGCGTGCATACGGCTTCAAGTGGCCCCGATATACCCGTTTTCAAGAGGTTTCAGGCACAATGGAAGTTCATCGACCGGTTGGACGTGCGGCCGTACGATTTTGCTCAAGTCAATGACTCTATGAGGGAACTGAGGGAGAAGTCAGTCCTGCTGGTGAGAGGGATGGTGAGCACGTCGCATCAGCGCGATGACTACAAGGAACTGCTACAGTTGGTTCTCATCTTCTGGGAGAAGCAAAAGTGGTGGATTTCCCTCTCAGAGCCCCTGGCGCTTACCATCACGCTCGATGGATGGCGATAGCCATCTACTCCTTGAAAGTAATTCTACTGAAGAAGCAGTTCAAGATGTCGAGTCACGAGTTGGAAGCTCTGACAGCCGTAGGTCTCTTCGTGTCCCTCGTCTACATCCGAGGTTGGACTCGTGCTGCAACCTCAAGCAAGGCTGCCGCAGTTGATCTGGAATTTGTGCGTGATGCGGAAGCCTTTGCCATGTCGGGATATTCGTGTGTTAACGCTGCGCAAGAAGCCATGTCTCGACACCTATGGTACATCTCTGAGACTCTTATTGCCATGGCGTTCTTCGACGCAGATGTGGCAGATGAAGAAAAGGCTCAGATGGTCGTCAGTTTGGGTAAGCCCGCATCGAAAAAGGAACTCAAGCGACCCCAAGGGAAGAACGTCAGAATCTTGCCTCGAAACACCATGGCGGAGTTCGTGACAGGAAAGACGATGGCTTTCTTCCATGCATTCGACTTGGACACAGAATTCTTGAAAAAGCCAGTTGCGAGTGGACTGAAGTAGAGGGCTTCAAGCAAGCAGCGGCAACTGTTAACAAAATCTCTGTCGTCAACGATCGGGCCGAAAGAGCCATCGCGCTCACCAAAGAGTTCAACTGTTCTCTGACGAAGAACGAAGAGCAGAAGCAGTATTTGCTCAAAACTGTGATGCAGCATAGGGCGAAATACCCGAATAAAACCAAGAAGGATTTCATGGACAAATGATTCGCAAGAAGTGGTTATGTTTTTTGTATCTTTGTGAAAATGTGTAGTGAAATGGTACTCGTTTGTTGAATAAAAATTCATTGACAGATTTTTGTTTAATTTTTTCCGTTTATGATCTGCCAGAGCATCAAACTGGGGACCCGTAAACTTTAAACTATTGAATTAATACTTCGGTTTATCAGTCTCCTCAGCAAATGGAACAAGGGGATCCATGTGGATTAAAATTTTTCCAAACTTTTAATTTATGAAACACCCTAATATATATATATAAACACAAATCAATAGAAATATGCGTATAATCGTCAAGCAAAATCTATATATATACAATTCACTTTTTTTTCAAAATACTAAACTCGGTCTTAATCGAGTTTACAATTACATCATTATTGCTCTGCATTACGCAGTATATGCGGCTTAATAATATTTCACCGCTTAAAGTATAGGGAACCTGTACTCGATATGAATGGCTTTCATATCGTTCAGTACTATTTTTGTTCCCCGCTTTACAACCGGTTGGCAAGTCATCTTTAAATACGTCTAGAATACAATCAAAAGCACGCACAAAGAGTTCATCGTTAGCTACATTATTAAACACACAAGTTTATAAGAACGCTTTTCCAATCGAGGGTTTATTTCTACCGACTCGAGCTTTTCAATCGTGAACTCTTCACTCAACATAAGGGCAATTGAAATAATCTTCTAAATCGTTACGACAACTGCGCGTTATATAAAGAAATAGTTCTTCAGGGTGAACGGTGTAGGTGAGCTCAGCCTTGTACCGATCAATTGCTTTGTACCAAAGTTCATGGTATTTCAAAGAGTCTAAACTTTTTAAATAAACATCCAGCACTAGACCATTCTCACCAGCCCTACACTCGGTAAACCCATCGAGCAGAGCGGTGTATGCGTATTCAAAGTACTGTATCAAAATAAAGCATATCCGTAACACGCGCATCTAATATAGGTTTCAGTTTACGGAATCCGACGATTTCAAACATTCTGTCGAGGATGAAACGGTTTCGCGTAGGAATAAGAGCGTTATTATCAGAAGCATTCTTCCACATCAGCCTTATATCAATGCACGGCCGATGTTATTTATACACAACGTACATACAACGGCGTATGAGGGCGCGTCACTAATCTGCTCTCTTCTTGTACCTACGTTAGCAGGTATTTTATAACGATCTTCACACCACTTATCAACTATCACGAAGATTCTATTCATCTCCTCGATACTTAAATAAACCCGTTTGTTTGTCGGTCTACATTCCGTTTCCAGTACATAGCTAATGGTACCGGATTACGTCTGAACACGCGCAACGATTTCGTCACGGACACATCGTACGAGGCGTTGAGAATGCTGCTCAAAGGAAGTTCCATCGTATTCGAGGAGCGCACGTCTACTCGGTTCAAGCTCTGAGATAACTATGAGCCGTGTGAGGCACAGGCAGGAATGGCTCGACGGGCGGCTGACTCGATGATACGTGAATGGGCATGTTCGCGAGTCGAATTGTTGCACATATTTGTTTTTCCGTTTCGTCACTACCAGCCTACGCACTTTGGATAAGAACTAGAGCTAATCATCTCCACACTCCGGCGCACTATTTGAGAGGAACATATGCTCATATTTTTCCTTTCTACCCATCAAACGATACTCGTCCTAAAATCTGTTAAAAACTCACGCATGGCACTAGCCACAACCTCACTATGAACCTCATCATGATATACGTTAATATAGTGATAAAAACACCTAAGATTGTCCATGATCACGAGATTCACATTTTCAGACGTAGGGTATGAGTAATCGACATGGTGTAGCATGACGTAATACCGCTTGTCACACCACCCATCCACAAGGCTCATTATCCATACCTGCTGCTTCTCTTCTGCACGCGTTGTTTCTTTTACTTCACGGTGTATGTGAGACTTTATAAAGTTTAGCCCTGCAGCATACTTCAGCACATCGTCTGTGCAACGAAAGCCTTCAACAGTCTCACCAGAACATCCGTAGAGTATTTGTACATCTTGGAACTTCGCACAATCCAATGTGGTTTTAAAAGAGGCATAGGAGGGGGGAACAGGAAGTTTTTCGGTATCCACCACATCCTCACACTTTACTGAATACCATTTCATAAACGTTGTGCAAGCGATATTAAAGGTAGCCATTTCAATATACGTCTGATCTGATACACGTCTGATCTCTCGGGCTTACTGCGGTCGACTGACCACGCAGGGACTCCCAGAGAGTAGCATGACTCACGCAGTGGGCGGAGCTTAGAACTTTCACCCACACACACACACACACAAAGGAGAAAGTGAAACGCTATTTGATTTATTGAGATATTCATATTTACAAATACGATTCGAGATATTCAAGTTATATATATAATTTACAATAGATACGATTATATACAAGACGTGTGAGTTAGAAGCATCATTGGTATCCAAAGGGTACGGTATCATAGGTACCAGGTAACTGGTAACGTTTCCTATAGGTGTTACGGCACACCATCGTGCCCCTAAGTTCCTTCACGCCCCCCAGCTTCTGCGCCCGAAAATTGTGGGTGCCTACAATTAGTT
Organism: Bathynomus jamesi; assembly: GCA_023014485.1. Taxonomy (NCBI): domain Eukaryota; kingdom Metazoa; phylum Arthropoda; class Malacostraca; order Isopoda; family Cirolanidae; genus Bathynomus; species Bathynomus jamesi. The sequence goes on along the minus strand of JAJOZX010003568.1, from coordinate 395,579 downwards.
GGTGAGGTTGCAACATACTAGATCCTTCAACGATTCAAAGTTACAACCTGCCGATTCGCATGGTTGAGCGTAATACCCTTTGCCTTCACGATATATTTCATTTCCTCCCCTACCCTGACCCGTACCCCATAAGTCTTAGGTCCTGTTGAGATAAAGAGTCGGCGTATGCGTCGTCCCCATACTCATCCTTGATCTCATCAGTGAGCTCGCCGAGGAACTCCCCAATAGCGGCATGTAATCACCCTCCTCTCTGTGAATATCACGCTATCTGTACGGCATACAATACTCTCCGCCCAAGAGAATGCAATAGACCCCAAAGTTTTATACGGGCGTAGGCTGTTGTGAAGCTCGCCACAGGTATGTTTGTAACCCTTGAGGTATCTGTGGCAAATTCAGTGTTGTTGTACTTTATCACGTAAGTATTACCTACATTCACGATCTCCATGACCTCTTTATCGGGAGCATTGGCATAATCCCAGACATCGCTATAACTTTGTGCCAAATGAATGTTCCCTCTGCCGGTATTCTGCGCAAATTTTCCCCATAGACTGTTTAGACACAATTTTGCACTAAAGCGCTTGCCAGGATTCTTTACAATTTGGACACGATCAAGTTGTATACCTTCGCGTCGCGGTAACGTTGAATATAGGCAGACTTTTCATCTTCGGTATCAACTCCTCGCGGATACCCTGATGCTTCAACTTATCCTTCAAAAAGGCGTTTATATATGGTGTGAAAAGGTTGGGGAGCTTCTGAAACCTCCACACTCGTGTATCTTCAGTATTCTATAACCATGGCGTACGGCTAGGGCCAGCTCAGGACTTGTATATACGCCTCTGATCTTACGCTGGTGGGGTATATGGTTACATTCGCCGTTATCCTCTTCCGCGCACTTCACGCACAGGGGAAACATGAGCTTGTCATCGATAACGACAGGTAAGATAGGCATCCATAAACTGCTTGGGGGAGTACGTCTACGAAAGAGAGCCCAAAGTAATGATCATTCAAATTTTTTGAAAATTCATTGATGGAGGGTATGCTAGGTCCCACCAGTTTCTCAGGAGCGCCCACGGGGTACGGATGGCTCTTCATCACGTATGGGTATAAAGAACAGAAATCGTAGTAATGGAGCTTCACGCCCACCGTAGGTGGAAAGTATAGTCTGAATGGATTTGTACGTCCTCCAAACAAGCTATCACCACATTTGAGAGGGTCCAGCACCATTGAACGCTGATCGTTTTTATTTCCTCACGGTATACATCGTCTGTCTCCATCCGTGCATCATATTCATGCTCCCACAAGACTTTGTGAGTGAACTGTGATCCTATAAGTTGATCGCGGGTGCGGTCCCTGCAAGACAGTCGGCAGGAGATCTACCGTGGATATCTCCGACGATACCGCACTCAGGGCGGGGGCATACCATGCCACCAGCATCATTAAAGGAATACACAGTCTTCACACCAGTGACACGGTGTTCACTGTAACCCATCACCCAAAAAACACGTCCATTAATCTTAATGGGTACTTCACCCGTGTTTCGGGCGTGCTTTATGTATACACCTGTTTTGTTGCTGCAGGTGTATGAGCCAGTAAATAGCCTTGTGTCCGTAACTGCGGGGTTGTTTTCGGTGAATAATGGCTAAGGTGTCTTTAGGCTGAAGTTATTCTTGAACACCGTAAAACATAATGATGCGATGGTGGTTGCGACTTGCAGTGGATCGCATTTGAAACGGGCTATGTACATACTTCTAAAGGCCTGGAAACATACTCTAAGCACGCGCACATCATTCACGCAACAATAACGCTCACATTCATCAGCTATATTATAAGGGTTTACTTTCATTAAAACTGTCGTAGTATCGATCAAAGTCTTCACGTTCATCCATGCAGTCAAAAAATGTTTGGGGGGTGGTGGGCCTACGTAGTTTAAAGTCTCGCTGGTGAGGAAAGTGTATGGGAAGTATCCTTTGGAAACTTCAGCTGCTACTCCCATCACCTTGGGTAGCTTTGCTAATTTACAAGGTGTGAATAATAAAGTATCTTTAAATTGTACATTGCCTCTTATCTGCATCTGTATTAATTTGTTGCCTCTTTTCAATGGATCACCTGTAAATATCTCAGAGGATTCGTGTTCAAGCAACTCCTTATAAAGGAACTGCGTGTCAAACTTTGCCCCGTTATGGGCGAGAATATACCAGTCATTTTTTTGAACTTGTCGGCTAACTTGACAATATAGGACACAAATAGTTTCACAGGACTATCGCTGACATTCGTTTTAAAAACGTTTGTCCGTTTACCGCATTTGGGGCACTCGTCACATTCGATACCCATACACTCATCACAGATGGTCTGGCTCACAAGTAAATGTGGAATTACCTCTTTGGTTTCAGCGTTCGTATATGTTTCTATATCGTAGTACACAGTTATACAAGGGTTATTTTTAGGCTTAGCATCTTTCATATAACACACATGCTTTACTCCATCCGCCTTATATTCCTCCTGGCATGTAGGACAGTGAATTACGTCGCACTTGTGCTTAAATTTTCCCCAATTATCCATTGTGTGAAACATACCACATTCACAGATTCTCATTTTCCTGCACGTACCAATTGATTTATGGAGATCAAAGCAGCTATTATTGAAAAATGTGCGTCTACACACATCACAGTCTCTCTTCTCAACTACACGGCTTTCACATTTGGTGCTTTTACACTGCTCACATACCATGTGACATTCTTTACAATGTCTCACTATATCATCCGCAAACTCGAGGCACCCCTTACACAAATCATGATGTCTCCCATATTTTCGACTTTTGTCATAACTCGCGTAAAGCCCCCTTATATTACGGATGGGGAGATACGTTGTCCCTGACAATCCTAAAATAAGTAGGGCCTTGTACGATCTCTCACACAGCTTTTAAAAACATACACAGTCCGGCGGCGATCATCCAAACCAAATATAACTATGCGCACATTCATTTCCTGTTCTACCTTTCTCAGCTCTTCAGGACCCATATTACAGTCAAATTCAAGTTCACAGTCTACAGCTAGTTTACGGGCACGCTCAACGATCGTAGGCAGCCAAATTTTTTGAGTCCGTGTATTTTGTACAGTAAACATACGTGCTAAGAGTACTGCTATAAAGCCGCAACCACGATCGACGTTTATAGCCTTCGGTAAATAGTTGGAGAATTGAAGTTAAGAGTGTACGGTATGGCACTATGACCCGCAACACGGAATACACGGTCAATATTTACCGTGAAGTTGTCCATATTGAAGGCTATACTACTTTGGACGGCTTGCATTATACGCCCTAATATATATTCTACATCTTCAGCAGCCAAACGTCTAAACGGTACTATCACCCAATAATCGTCTACATCACCGTCATCTGACCCGAACCAAAGGACAGACTCGTCTGACCTCACGCTCGTCACGATTCTGAAGAGCAAACTCTATAATACGCTCTACAACCCGCGTATCCGCGCTCAATTCCATTGCTATACAGGGCTCTATGGTCGACCCTGACTCTATACCGATTTCTAGTCAAGGCGGGGTGGGGGCTGCGGATCGCACAACTCGAACGTAATAACATCCTCAACAGAACGGGGGCGGATGAATTAGTGGCTATATTAGGTGCTGCTGATGGGGCCCTGTTGCGTAGGAGGGTTGGGGATCTATTATTGTAGACTTAACAGAACGGGCGGAAATAAGGGGATATTAGGTGCTGCTGCTGGGGAGGTTGTTGCGTAAGAGGTTGAGGGTTGGGGTCTGCTGCAACAGACGTATTTCGGCCGCTTTATACCTGATGTGGGGTTCTCATACCTCCGCTTTGGACGTGCAACCTGTATCGCTGGTGAGGGTTCAGGAGAGATCACAACTACACTGTCAGTCGTCTCCGTAATGATAGGGTGCTCTACCTCATCGTCGGTTCTGTGGGAGAAGAAATATAAGGATCAGCACTCAAAATTTGTAATATTTTGTAAATGACCCACTTAGGAGTGTGACGTGTTAGAAATGGACTCTGTAGAAAAATTCAGATTCACGAGCCCATCCACATGTATTATATCTGGACCTACAGGATGTGGTAAAACTGTGTTTATGCTTAAAATCATTAAAGAAAAGGGGGAGATGTTCTCGAAATTTGTGCATAAAGTTATATGGTGCTATTCGACGTATCAATCAGTGTTCAACGAGTACCAAGATGATATTTTGTTCCACAAAGGCGTATATGACGTTAATTCGTTAAAGGGAACTGAACATACAATCATTGTAATTGATCTCATGTTGGAGATGGATAAAACGTTTGCCGAGACATTTACAGTATACTCCCACCATCTTAACATAAGCGTGTTCTTCATCAATCAGAATCTATTTTTCAAAAATAGATACATGCGCGATGTGTCGTTAAATACGCAATATCTAGTCTTATTCGCGCAACGTAGAGATGTATCACAAATTGGGGTATTAGCCAATCAAATGTTCCCGAATCAGCGTAAGGAGTTTTTGGAAGTTTATAAAGAAGCTACAAGCACGCGTTACGGATATTTGCTTTGCGACCTTCATCCGCGAAACACGTTTAGAGTGCTTCTGCGAACGAATATATTTCCAAACGAGCCTGAAACGGTGTATATTCCAGAATGACAAAGAGACTAAAGAAATACCATGAATTAATAAAAATCTATCATCGACTGCCCCGGGCAATGCAGCAGATGTTTATTAAAAATATCGACGCCGACTTTTTAAAATGCATCTGTGAAATCTGTCTTAACGTTATAAATTGCAATGTATCAATGAAAACCCATCAGAAGGCTCGCCTACGCCGCTACAAGAACATAATACGTACACTCGCTCGTAAAAGTCAAACTGTAGCGAAGAAAAAACGTTATTGTACAAACAGGAGGGTCATTTCTCCCCATCTTATTTTCAGTTTTGGGCCTTTACTGACTAGATTAATATAATGAAGAAAGTGGTAGTGATTCCCCACGAGGTGTACGCCTCACTGCAAAGAGACACGGATCTAGATCCCCGTAAAAGCAGACTTAAAAGAATGGAAAGCGAATTGTTAGCCCTATTAAACAGTGAAAAAACACCTGATGAGAAAAGAATCTTATACCAAGAAGCTCTGCAGAAATTTCTTCACGAGTACGAAAATTATAAGAGCCCTACAGAGATTCCTGTGGTTATTAGGCACAGCACGGGGGACGATGGCGACATAGGATCTGTACCCGACGACACAGCTGACCAACCAAAAAGATTAGCCACACAACATATCGAACATGTATTAAAAAATACCCTCCCACTTACATTGAGGAGTAAAGGCTTAAGTCTTTATAATCTATTGAATGAGGATCCCGCCATACAATGGACCGATACAGGGGAGATCATTGTGGAAGGATCAAAGGTACAGGGATCGAATATCGTAGACATTGTCCATGATCTGGTGAGAAAGTGGGATAGGCCATCACCATCAGGATGGAAGCATATTAAAGCAAGACTACAACAAATAAATGTCCCTAAAACGTTGATAGGAAATCTGAACAGGTTAAAAGACTTGGAACATGCAACGCCTGTGACACAATTGAAGGCGCCGTCACCCCCGGCGGTAACACCTTTGAAGAGGAGCAAGAAGAGGTTAAACCAACCCTACCCACGTGCCTCTAAATACGCAAATGGCTAACGTATTAACTAAACGCTATTATGACATTTCTGCCCCATCCTCTTACGGCGGCGTAGATAGACTGCACGTTTACGGAGTAGGAAAAAAAGATGTTGAAAGATTTTTGAGGGAGCAGGACGCTTATACGCTTCATAAGCCTGTGAGAAAAAGGTTTAAAACAGCCAAGACAACGGCTTCCTCGATTGATTCTATTTGGCAAGCAGATTTAACAGACATGCAAAGATATTCTGTGTATAACGATGGTTACCGCTACATTCTATTCATAATAGACGTGTTCTCTAGATATCTGTGGCTAGTTCCTCTGAAAAATAAATCACCTGAAACAGTTGCTAAAGCCACCAAACGCTAATGTTAAAAGAAAACAGGGTTCCTGGCTATTTTTGTACGGATATGGGGAAGGAGTTTATAGGCCGTGCTTTTCAGAATATGTTGACAGAGTTTAATATCAGCTATTACACAACCAATTCTATACATAAGGCTTCTTTAGCTGAAAGAGTTCAGCGCACCATAAAGGAACGCATGCACCGTTATTTTACACATAAAAACACATACAGATTTCTAGACATTCTGGAATCATTGGCATCATCCTACAACCGCTCACACCATCGCACGATTGGGGCAACACCTAACGAAGTTTTAGAAAGAGGTACGCTCCCGAGAAGAGATGGATCACCACCACCACCACACCTGTGCGCTTCAAAATCAATGATTATGTAAGGCTGTCGCGTTCGGGGAATAAATTCGCAAAGGGTTTTGAGCAAGGATGGACACGCGAGATTTTTAAAGTTAGGGCTGTGAGACCTAAAGGTGTGATAATGATGTATTACATTGAAGATTTGAATGGGGAAGAAATCTCAGGAGGCTTTTACCGCGAGGAATTGCAGAAAGTTGCTTTTAATTTAGAAAAAAATGTGTTTAAAATTGAGAAAATTTTAGGAAGCAAAGGTTCAGGAAGGAGAAAAATGTACCTGGTGAAATGGCTAGGGTACCCAGAAAGCTTCAACACCTATATAAAAGCTGATGCAATAATGAAGCTTAAATAGTATGCATCATGGCTCCTAACCATTTCTACGTCCACTCCCGTCCTCCTCGTCCCTGTCTGTACACCCTAACAACACGCTAGCCAACTTTGTAACAGAGCTCCATGGGCACATTGAATTGGGTCGTGATTCGTATGAGGTGGGGATATGCGAAATTCAGCTGGACACCGTCTTTTTAAATATTGAACATAAAGAAACCGTTTTTACGATTCTTAGAGACATTGACGAGTGTGAAAAAGCTGGGGTAGCTATGGATGAAACTATGCGCATCGCTTGGACTAAGATTGCACGGTATTACAGTACAGAAGTAAGACTAGGGCCGGGTCAATATGGTTCGGCCGAGGATGTTGTGAGAGGCTTAAACGTGAGTTTAAGAAACTCAAACCTTACGAATGATTTAGTATATGAAATCGTAAACAACCCTGCACATACACTAATCCTAAAATCAAAGACTAACAGATGTCTTAAAGAACATAGAAAGTTCAAAATTCTAACCAACGGCCGATATAGCGCAGCCTTCCAAAGAGACACATTTCACGAGACACAGTATAACTTGTCCAGATTAATGTATCAATTGAAGATGGAGAAATTGGCTGAAAGGTCCCCAGACATGTGCTATATTTACAGTAATATAGTGGAGCACCAGTTTGTTGGGGATACCCAGGCACGCCTGCTGCGCATTGCTCACATCCCCAACCATAGAGGAAGGAGTTTGAGTATTACATATGACAGACCCCATTATGTGAATGTCGCAACTAATTTAATAACCAATATCACAATATATATAAGAACGATTGAGGGCGAAAACTTCCCATTCGGTAACGGGAGCTTAACAGTGAAGCTACACTTTCGACGCACTGAGTTATAATGGATAGAAAACCTTTCACCGTCTATCGAGGGATGCGATACCAGCGCGGTAGTGGACTTGGATCCATTTTTCATCCATACTACGTACGGCTGTTCCTTTGCTGAAGAGGGGTGCCAGATACCTTGGAAGGAAAGCGCTACAATCAGGCCTTAACACTGCAGAAGACATATTGGCCGGGGCTAAACCTAAAGAAGCTCTAAAAAAACATTTAAAGCGTACACGGAACGAAATCATCAAAGATGCAAGAGAAAAATGCGTGGTGGCGGGAAGAAGAAGAGGGCTCCCCAGAAGAAGAAGGGGTCACGTGGTATTAAACGTAAAAGGCTATCAAAAAAGAAATGCTGTAAGCGAATGAAACCTATGGTTGACCACTTTTTTGACTGATATAAGCTAAGGATATTGATCTCATGAATCATAGTTTGTTTACCACTTGTCGAGAGAGGAGTCACTATTTCGCCATGGCACGCTTCATCCACCCATGTAGTTCACAATGCTGTAAATCGGAGCTGTCCTTTTTGAGCTCCCGCCAACCCAAGTTTCTATTGAGCACAGTGACTTTATTACAATTAACCCTTTAAACACAATTAGTTCCCCGAGTGCACCTATAGAATTCGTGATACCCAGCTCAGGTCCTTACTTTTTTGATCCAAGCTGTGTGCACATGTACGCTAAGCTACGTATAGCCCATTCTGATGGAACGGCCTGCGATGACAAATATGCTGTATACCCTGAAACAAACTTTCTGCACGCCATATTCAACCAGTGTGACGTATATTTAAATCAGACCAACATATCGGCAGGCACGGGGTACTATCATCTACGAGCCTATTTGGAAAATGTCCTCAACTTTTCCAAAGAAGCGAAGGCTACCTTTTTAAGTGCGGAGGGATATTATCAAACTAAAGATGAAAATAGTATAAGGACAAATTTAAAAATTCTAAAAAGAAAATATACGAGTGTTTTGGACGGTTGCACACAGATTTCACTTTCCAGGAGAAGTTGCTTGTGAACGGGGTGGATATGAAAATAAAGCTCACCCGCACGAGTCCTGAGATCTGCTTAAATCTGGATGCGAATCAAGAAGAGGGCGCAAAGTCCGTTGTGGTTCACATTATGGACACATACCTCCGCGTACGGCGAGTGAAATTAAGTTTACCAAAACAACTAGAAATTGAGAAAAATTTACTAAACGCTACAGTGAAATATCCTATTAACAGAGTGCAGATCAAACTACAGTATATACGGTTCCTGCAGGGTTGGCATCGAAGCAGATAGAAAACATTGCCCTGGGAAATCTTCCTAAAAGGATATTAATCGGCATGCAGGACCACGCTTCGGTGAATGGAAAATATAAAAAAGTGCCTTTAAATTCGAGAATTTCGGACTTAAAAATATAACTCTATACGTTAATGGTACTGCTTTGGGTGGAACAATGGGTACGGACTATTCATCAGACGCTGTGTTACCTCTTTGTGCCAGAGCCTATAGTAATCTGACCCATATTGCAGGTGATTGTGATGAGCTTGGTAATGGGGTAACGCAGGAAGAATTCATTGATCAATTTAACCTTTATCCGTTTGACATTACACCTGACTTATCTGCTAGCGTAAATACCCATTTAACCACAGCAGAGCGGTAACATCTCAGTGCGGCTGGAATTCGCCAAGCCTATAGACGCTCCTATTAGTGTACTAGTATATCTCGAATCGCAAGCCCTAATAGAAGTAGATAGATTTAGAAGCGTTATCACTGACTTTTAAAATGGATGCTAATACACTTCAGAAAGTAATAGAGCGAGTCACACGTTCTAAATTTATCGGCGTGTTTGCGAAACATTGAGTTTGCCAAGTACGCGAGAATGCGGTAGTCGAACACAGACATCATCGGTAATGAAGGGATTCACTGGATCGCTGTCTATTTTAAAAATAGACAGCGCCTGTACTATTTTGATTCACTCGGTACTCAGCCCTGGAGTGACCCTATTATTGTAAAATTTCTCGCTCAGTTACATATTCCCGAAGTTGTATGGAACCCATTTCGTATGCAGGGATATTTTACTAATGTTTGCGGAATGTACTGTGTCTCATTTCTCATGCATATGTCAAATGATAAAGAATTTATAAATTTTTTAAATTTATTTGACCCGTGTCACACTCACCGAAACGATGAAATGGTATGCAGACAGATAAAAAACGGTTTTCCAATTGTACGTACTCGTTGTATATTATAATGTTTTTGTTCGTATATTTGTATATTCGTTTATTGTACTGATTTCTTTCATTTAATAAATTTATGAAAATATATTGTGTCTTCTTATCCCAAAAAGATCGAAAAACACTTACATTATTTGACATTGTTGACTGATTAGTATATCATCCGTATTCCCTTCAAAAGATTGTATAACTCGTGTCAAATCCTCATCGGACCTTAAAGGAATAATGAAAACATATACAGAGTATACAAACAGATCCCCATTATGTGAAGATATCTTTGGTTCGATTACCAATTTCGATTTTAGCATGATGGGGAAATAACATTGATTGACATTTTTGACTAGTATCTAATTGACGAGATACTACAACTCTCCATATATATATAAAATTATAATTATGGGCACTTACATTTCTATGGTAGTCCCTTGCGTCGGGTTGTAAGGAGCGTCACTGCAAATATCTTCTACGGTTTGCGTCGAAAATAGTTCGCCACAATCAGTCGCATTGAAAAGACTAATTGTGGTTAATGCTGCAGTATCACGTTCTTCATACAAGTCTGGGGAGACGTACAGGTCCATGGTGGAGGATGTGTGACACTGCTGACTGATCAGTATATCATCCGTATTCCCTTCAAAAGATTGTATAACTCGTGTCAAATCCTCATCGGACCTTAAAGGAATAATGAAAACATATACAGAGTATACAAACAGATCCCCATTATGTGAAGATATCTTTGGTTCGATTACCAATTTCGATTTTAGCATGATGGGGAAATAACATTGATTGACATTTTTGACTAGTATCTATTTGACGAAATACTACAACTCTCCGTATATATATAAAATCGAATTATGGACACTTACATTTCTATGGTAGTCCCTTGCGTCGGATTGTAAGGAGCGTCACTGCAAATATCTTCTACGGTTTGCGTCGAAAATAGTTCGCCACAATCAGCCGCATTGAAAAGACTAATTGTGGTTAATGCTGCAGTATCACGTTCTTCATACAAGTCTGGGGAGACGTACAGGTCCATGGTCGAGGAATGATTATTCACTGATGCGAAAATAGCTACTGTTACTCCCAACTGAAAATATCCCCTTTTATATGCACATTCGCCAAGCTCCGCCCAAAAGACCAGATGTCCGTCGTGATTGGCTGCCGATGTAGCTGGGTGGAGATATGACGTGTACCATTCCGCTATAAAGGGTACGGACGAGTAATTGCATCTTTATATTTTCACTAATAGAATTAATGCTCTTATTCTCCTTTGAAAATTATTTGGTGATTCGTATAGAACTTTTGATATTGAATCCAAATATGGTTTCAGAAGTTTTCTATTGCCCATAGTTTTCGAGAAAATAATATTTCCATTTACTCAATTTCCCGCATCATTAGTCACTAATGTAATCGAGAGGGTATAGAGATATATCATAATTATATCTTAAAAATAACATTCGGTTTCAACGTTAAACTGTAGGTCTAAGGTGGTCATTACACATAATAAAATAGTGGTTGGCAGATAAATGGGCACCCTACGTGTCCTAGTGGTTAAGACGCTGGGGCTGTTGATGGTTCAAACTGTAGGTCTAAGGTGGTCATTACACATAATAAAAGAAAGTGGTTGGCAGATAAATGGGCACCCTACGTGTCCTAGTGGTTAAGACGCTGGGCTGTTGATGGTTCAAACTGTAGGTCTAAGGTGGTCATTCCACATAATAAAAGAAAGTGGTTGGCAGATAAATGGGCACCCTACGTGTCCTATGGGGTAATCTCTACTGAACTTCATTGCTAATAACTCAGTAATCGAATGACATCCCAAGTCGTACCTTTTCATTATAAATGGAATCCTTTATTTGAACAAAACTCTCGCTCTCTTTCTATATATATATATATATATATATATATATATAGTGTATGAGAGATAATTGTTATTATTACTAAATTGAGGTTATTGGATCTGGGCAAGGTGTAATAATGTAAATATATATATATATATATATCATTATATTTCTATATGACACCATACAAATTACGCGTAAATATTTTCATTGTAGAAGTAATAACAATGACAATATTAATATCTGAAGTCAGTGGTGATTTCTGCTCGAATAGCTTGTAGAAGGATAAGCCCTCGACCCGAAAAAAGTCTCTAGGGACACGATTCGAACGAAAAAGGTCTCTAGGGACACGATTCGAACGAAAAAGGTCTCTAGGGACACGATTCGAACGAAAAAGGTCTCTAGGGACACGATTCGAACGAAAAAGGTCTCTAGGGACACGATTCGAACGAAAAAGGTCTCTAGGGACACGATTCGAACGAAAAAGGTCTCTAGGGACACGATTCGAACGAAAAAGGTCTCTAGGGACACGATTCGAACGAAAAAGGTGTCTAGGGACACGATTCGAACGAAAAAGGTGTCTAGGGACACGATTCGAACGAAAAAGGTCTCTAGGGACACGATTCGAACTGATTTAGCTTCTGCCTTTCATCGTGTGTGTGTGTGTGTGTGTGTGTGTGTGTGCATGAGTTGTTTATTATATATATATATATATATATATATATATATATTGGGGGAAGATCTCTCACCCGTTCTTCGGCCCGACCCCGTTTCATTGTAGAAATAATAATAATAATGATAATAAGAATTGATGTGCAAGGTGTTTGCAGTTAAGATGTAGATAATGTATAATTATAGTGAACGAAAAAGCTAGTTAACCGTAAAATTAATTATTTTCTATTATGACGTTTTCGAAGGTAAACTATGTTATTTGTTTCTTTAAGTTCAATGAAGTTAATGTTAAATTTGCTTCTAAACTAAAATTAAATGTTATAAAATAAATAATATCTATATATATATAATATATATATATATTGGGGGAAGATCTCTCACCCGTTATTCGACCCGACCCCGTTTCATATATATGTATCATAAGCTGATTAAAAGACTGATTTCCAAATGAATAATTTCTTTATTTTTCGTCATTTTTTTCATTTTTTCGTCGCAGGAGTGAGGCTATATGTTTCATAAGTTTTCATCTCGTTTGGTGGAATTGTATCGTAAATTATTTAAATGAAGTTTCAATTAATTGGTTTTACTGTTATTTAGGAAAATTTATATTGGGAGCAAACGTTACAATAATAAGCTTATGTCGATATAGTTACCCATAAAAGTTTTAATTCGGTGATGCTCTCATAATTCGTTGGGTAACCCTTATAAAAATTCGTTTTCTGTCTAACGAAATAGGGTAACTTTGTTAATTCTATTAAAACGTAATGAAAGAGGCGCTTGTGTTATTTTATACGGTTGAATCTTGAATAACCATATAAATATATATTGTGGTATTTTATATGGTTCATTAGTTTATTATATATACAAGTACATTTGGAATAACAGCCGTCATATATGTATTACACGATTAATGGGACACATGGCGCTATCTGGAATACCTTGCGCTATCTGGCAACTCAGCCAGAATAGAGGATTATAAAAGATCGCGAAGCTGGTGAAGAACCATTCCCCCCTCGGCTCCGGCCGAGTAAGGAGCTCTGCTCCTTCTATTTCTGGCCCTTTGGTAAACCCCTTAGTGGCCTCTTAGGTTAGGGAAACGAAAATAAATTGGGGGAGAACTCCACTCTGTCCTTCAGGTGTCTCTCTCCCTCCTTCAGGTGTCTCTCTCTCTCTCCTGCATGTATCTTCCTCCTTCAGGTCTCTCTCCTGCATGTTTGCCTCCAGCATGTGTACTGCATGTGTACATCCAGCATGTGTACTCCTGCATGTGTGTGTACCTACTGCATGTGTACTCCTGCATGTGTGCGTATGTGTGTACCTCCAGCATGTGTACCTCCTGCATGTGTACCTATCCTCTCTCCTTCAGGCGTCTCTCCCTCCTACAGGCATCTCTCTCTTCTTCAGCTCTCTCTCTCTCTCTCTCCTTCAGGCGTCTCTGGCTCAGCCAACTGGCTGATTCTGGCTGATTCTGGCTGATTAGGAGCCTATAAAACAACGCCAGCCCGGCTGGAAGTCTTAATGTGCACTTGGCTCCTGCCAGGTGAACACCTCTCCTCCTTTCTCTCCTCCTCCTCCTTTCTCTTGGGGATAACGCCGCCTCCAAGTTTTCCCCCCACCCCCCTTTGCAACAACCCCTCCCCTTTGCAACATTACATAATAACCTGCAACATTCCTGCACTCTCCCCTTTTGCGGCTATACTACTCCGGTCCACCACTAATATATAATATATATATATATATAATATGAATATGAAAACAAGAGATAAGACTCTCAACATTTATTGGCCAAACGTTTCGGTCCACTCAGGGGCCATCTTCAGTGACTAAATAGAAGCATCTAAAAATAATCATAAAACTAAAGTAAATACAAATGTCAAACTGTACAATAATAAAATCTAATACAAAAAAGTTAAAAAGTTGTTAAAAAAACTATCTGGATTATAAAACAAAAAAGTAAAAATAAAACCAACTAAAATTTCAAAAATGTCAAATTTAAAATAAATTTTAAAAATTAAAAGTAAAAATGTTAAATTTAAAAAAATTTAAAAAAATTTAAAATTTTGTAAAAAGGACTGACCTGGATGGTAAAAGTTACAAATGACAAGTGGAGAGAAAGGAAAAAAACAACTTAAGTTAGTGCGGTAGTTGCGTTAAAAAGGTGTTGGTTGGTTAGGAAGTATGTAATTTTATCGAGGAAAGGCTATCGTTTAGTTCTGGGTTTAATTTTTTGATAAAAAGGGATTCTAAAATTTTAAGATCAAGTGAATTAGAAGCAGACGACAAAATAGCAAAGGAGTCCTGGGGGCACGGGTGGTCATGGGTCTCTGAATGATGCCGAATAGCAGAGGATTCAGGAGTGGAAAGAGGGCGAGAAGTTCGATAAGAAAAACCCAAATGTTTCGAAATCCTAAGTTTTAACTGTAGGGCAGTCTGCCCCACATAACGACTTTGGCAGGTCGCACATGTATATAAATAAATAACAAAGGATCTCAAAAGCACGGGGAGGTGATCTTTATGGCGAAAAAAGGATTGCAGAGAATTAGAATTAGAATTAATGATTATAAAGTCGCATTTAGGGAAATGTCTGTCCAAAATAAAGTGGACATCTTTATTAAGTTGAAAAGTTAGTTGGTCTAAAAATGGAAGCTTAAGATAAACCTTCTGTTTCAGAACCGTGGGCTGAATTATTTTAGGTGAATATAGGTCATTTAAAAATTTAGAAATTAAAGTCTCAAAGGTCAAAGTACAATAAAAATTATAGTTGAAAAATCTCTTAAGGTACTGAATTTCTAAGTCAAATAAAGACCAACTTGAACAAAGGTGATAGGCTCTAAAAATACGACTTTTAATACTAGCCAGCTTAAAACTAAGTGGAATATTGCTGAAAAAATGAGTACCGAGTTGGGTAGTAGTTGGTTTTCTGTATACTTGTGTTGAGAAGCCTGTACTATGTTTTTTATGGTAACATCAAGAAACGAAATTTTATTGTATTGTTCTACTTCCATAGAGAATTTAATATTAGGATGCTTAGTATTAATGTAATTTAAAAATAAAGGGGCATGATCTTTATGCTTAAAAATGACAAAACAATCATCTACATAACGTTTAAATAAAATAGGTTTAAAATCAAGCGGGCAATCCCTCAGCCACTTTTCCTCGTGAAAACAAAGAAAACTGTTAGCAAAGGACGGACCAAGGGGCGAACCCATTGCCATTCCCTCGTGCTGGTGGAAAAGTTCCTTATTAAAAAAGAATATGGTATCCTGGACTGATAACTTTAAAAGTTTTGAAAACAATTGTCTGCTTAATCCCAAAATGTCATTAGTAGAACCAAACAAAGAATTTATAATAATATCACAAGTTTCTAAAACAGGTACATTGGTAAACAAAGACTGAACATCAAAGGAAGCCATGAAACAATCCTTACACTTCAACTTGGTGACACAATCAACAAATTCAAATGAATCTTGCAAAGTGAAATGACTACGTGTGAGAGGGTCTATGATTGGGACCAAAAATTTTGCAAGGTTATAACTTGGTGTGTTTATGGCTGCTAAAATGGGACGAAGCGGAACTCCAGGTTTATGGGTCTTAGGTAGGCCATAAACAACCGCTGGGCTAGTACCTGAAGCAAAAAGCTTATCGTAATAGTTAATCAAAAGCCCACGACTTTTAAGAGAACGTAAAAAGTTGTTGATTCTGTCCTCCAGTTTTACAATATATTTAAATGGATCAGTCTGCAGTTTCAAAAACTTAGTAGAATCAGAAAGTAAATTATACATTTTATTTAAGTAGTCTTGTCTGTCTAAGATAACAACACCTTTACCCTTATCAGGCTTACAAATAATTACATTCTTATCCCTCCGCAAGTTCGTGAGAACTTTAAAATCACTAAAACTAAAACAGGACAAAAAACCTTAAACCCATCAAACTTATAGTAGAACTTGTTTGCCAAAAGTTTAATATCCTCCACTGGACTAGAGTGCTGAAGGAAAGAGGGAAAAAGACTAATTTGATGGCAAAGTTTTTCAAAACATAAAAAATAACGACAAAAGTCAAGCTTAAAAATGGGAAGTTTAAAATCCAATCCCAAGGATAAAATTCTTTTTTCTTCAGTTGATAAAACCTTATTGGAAAAGTTAGAAATAATTGTAAGCCTGATAAGGGTAAAGTTTTTTCGATATATTTTGAAAAAACGTCACCCCAAAATAAAAAATAAAAAATTAATAAAATAATAAATATTGGTTGCTCCTTGGTATAGCTATTGCAGATGGGTCTCTGTTCCAGTGATTTTCCAGAGTATTGGACAATTTATGATAATCATCAGGTAACCAATCTAGAATGGTGCAATGCAGCTGTCTCGAATATACTAATATACTATATTTGCTTTCGGGGTGACATTTCTTTTTAATTCTGAAGAATTAGGCCCTTTTTTATTGTTTTCTAGCAAAAGTTCATCGATTGATGATACAGGAAACAATATGTATGACAAAAAATTAAAAAGTCATAACCCTAATATATATACCGGTATATAACATCATGATGATAATGCAAATTTAATAACATATGAGTTCTGTTTGTAGATTAAAGGCGTGCAATTAGAAATGTATTAAGAATTCCTAAATATTACTGTAATTATTTAGTCGTGAGTATTTTAAGTTGCGTTTGTAGAACCTTTGTTGTCTTTGGCTTTAAATGTGAAATGGAAAGCAATGGCCGCTTCCGATTCATTGGAAATCTATATATTCCTATGCATATCTTCGGTCCTATTAACTCTCCATACCCTACCCCTCCCCCACAAATGCAATTTTGAAGAAAGTTTTATCGCTGATTTTTCTCTAATATTAGGAATCTTATTTTTAAACGTTGCCGTACTTGAGGAACAACAACAAGAGAAAAAACACCCTTGGCCCTCGACGAAAGTGTCTCTATGCTGAATGCCATGTGAGGACTGTAATTTCTATAATGTAGGAGAATCATGCACGAGTCTTTCTAACGTGTGAACAAGCATGAGCACAGCATTATAAATGTTACAGAAGTAGTAGTACTTACAGAAGTTACATGGACTACAAAAGAAGTGAGAAAAGAGAGAAAAAAGAAGGCAAACAAATGAAAATAAAGAATATTGAAAATTCTTACCATCCTCACACTCAATCCAAAGACTGAGGTTTTTAATGACTTAAAAATGGAAGAACGTACAGTAACTTGATTTAAAACCTAATCCTGATCGGAGGAACGCGGTTCACTTATATTTGTACTTCAGGTGAACGTTCAAAATTTTAATTCGAGTAAAGAATTTCTCAAATGTTGCCTTTCCAGTGGGCCTTTTTTCGTGTCATGGTACTTGCTGATTTCAATTTCCTTCTCGGGCACAATTTTTTAATTTCATTTTCGTGTTCAAGACGAATCCCAAGAAAACTTGTTTTCTTTAACACATTTTAATTATGTGCGGAGCTCCAATAAACCTTAGCCCCCCCCCGCCCATGGCCTAAAGTCCCTAAACCATTAGAGGTACAGTAAAACTAAACATACCTTACAAAAGAGAATTTAATCCTGCATTTAATGAGAAACGATTAAAACTTGGTGTTCCTGCCATTGGCTTCCAAGACAGCCTGAATTCGCTTTGGGTAGCTTGCCAAAAGTGACGTGAATAGATCTTGATCGTTACGCAAATTTGCTAAAACAGTTTCAATGTGTTGCGTCATTGTATCCTTCGAAAATCGATTTGCTGCAGGTTCTTGAAACGAGACATTCAACCTTGTCCTTTATAACTGATCCAATGTGTTCACAGACGTTCAGGTCAGGAGAATTTCCTGGCCATTCTTCATTTCCAAAGAAATCGATCTCATTGTTCCGCAACAACTGTTGAGTGGCTAATGCCTTAAAACAGGGGGCCTTATCGTGCAGAAGTGTGACCTGATCGACATCCATAACATTGTTTGGGTTTCTTAGGAAAGGAATGACATGCTGGGATAGAATAACATCACGAAAATGCTGTTCATCCCCACTCTGACCATTTGGCTTTAGCACCCACATGAGCTTCTTTGCAGTGAACAAAACAAACACACCAACACAGTCTGGACTTTTTAATAATTCGCGATAATGTTCATTGTCATCGATTTCATCTGGTGTTGTGGCCCACACTCGATCATTTTGGTAGTTAGGCTGACGTGTTACGTAAACAAAAAAATCATCGGAGACAGCTAAATGCATGAAATCATCCACATCCCAATTTTCAAGATAATGGGCAAACCACATTCTGTCATCGATGTTAAGTTGAGTTTTTCTTGGCTTTGGAAGTTCATGCCAAGGCTTTAAACCTTGCCTATGACGGTACAGTCGAATGATCTCACCACTAACGATCTTTCCTCTCAACACTTCGATCTCTCTAGAAAGTTTAGCACAGCTGTTTTTCCGCTTACGCGTACCGCTTTCAATGATGTCCTTTGTTTCCTGAGAGAGATGCAAATTTGGGCGCCCAGATTTGGTTTTATCCATTTCACATTCATCCAAAGTTTTATTCCATTTTCTTTTGACGAAGTCCTCACTTCTTCGCAACTTTTTGGCAACCCATGAACGTGTTATAAAGGTGGCTCCAGCATTACGAGCTTCCCGAAATGTTATTGCTCGTATGCGATCTATCACACGTTGTGTCTCCGAATCACCAATTAATTGAGAAGCCATTATATTATCACTTTGTCAGCTATAGTAATTTTAATACCTGCAATAAATAATTTTATATATTTTTATAATCACTAAAAACTATTTCGATATAAGTAAACATGTAAGCTGCAAATGGTGGGGCTAAGGTTTTTTGGAACCCCTTATGTTGGTTTCAGAATATGAACCTAAAATTATCATTTTTCTACAACTTTCCAATTAACTTCGTCCTTGATGTACGAGCTAACAAGATTTGTTTACCGACGATATTCATTTACTTTTAAACTATAATATGTTCAGCCAATCTATATGAAAGAACTTTTATTACCAGTTTAGGAGTTAATGTTATTAAATAGACTCCAGGAAATGCCCCACAGAAAGAGGATATAAATAGCGCTTTTAAGAATGTATTATACTTGTCTTTTTTTTAATTAAATACTGAATTGTTTGCCGGTAATATTCTGAACTGAATAAATATCTGTCGTTTTAATATATCTCTCTCTCTCTCTTTCCTCGGGGTTAGTGAGAATGCTCCGAATAGTTAACTAAATTATTTATGGAAGCCACTTCTCTCTCCCCTTCTTTCCTTTGCTTCTTCCTTTTCTTTTCATTATGAAAAGGGTGCTGCTTGAGGGAGGGCTAGTTAAGATGACTAGATAAGTGATGTACCGATTAATCGGCATCGGCCAAATTTAGCCGATACTCTTACCGATTCTTTGAAATTTTAAAATTTTCATTTCAAAACAGTCTGTATTTATAGAAAATTGAACATACAAGTAACATATTATGATAATTTTTACTCATTTCAAAGTGAAATTTTATAAAAATATTTTACATTCACGAAAAAGCAAAGCTTAATAAGTTAAGTTGCCCATAAATTTACATTTTCTCTAACTAGTTAAGCCCTAAATATTATAAACTATTGTAATCCCCTACTCTATATTATTAATAATAATTCTATATTAAGTTGTACTTTATAATTTATATGTTAAACCATCTTATTACGTTTAATTTATTTTAAGTATTTTAATAATTTTATAAACCCAAATTGCATATCCATTTGTTTTATTCAAATTGGCACACAGAGCCTTGAAATTTTAATAACAGATATTGTTGTTATTTACATTGTTGAAGAAAGAAAATACTTTCAACATAAGGAAACCAATTACTTTAAATAGTGGTATTCAATTTATGAGACTAAAGTAAAATTATTTTATTATTTTACTGAGTAATGAAACTATTTAACACCATTTTGGCTACGGGATATGAGTAACAAATTCTGGTACTGTATATTGTGGAGTGAGCTAGGGAAAGCATTTAAACAAATTTCAAATGTAAAAATATGAAAATTTAAATTTTCACATTAGTAAAATTTATGAAGAGAATTGATTTTTTAAAATCTAGGCAAAGAATTGGCATCGGCTACATTTTGGAATCAGTACATCACTAGTTAGGAGAGTAGAAGTAGTATTGTTCCCGTTGTAATAAATGTAGTAGGAGGCCCTGGTCGGATCTGATTTCAGAGCACTGGGAGTTCTCAGATGATACACCATTGGTAGAGAAGGGAATCTTGATGGGATCTCTCGGGAACAAAAACATCCGAATAGATGTTTTCAATAGAGGGATGCTACTTGGGTTTATAGTGTAGGAATGTTAGTACTTTTTAGGTACCTAGAGAAAATTTTATAATTTTATATAGAAGTACTGATGTTCCCTTTTGCAATAAATGTAGTAGGAGGTGCTGGCCGGGTCTGGTTTCAGAGCACTGTGAGTTCTTAGAGATGGGAATCTTGATGAGCTTTCTTGGGAATCAAAACCTCCGAATAGTCATACTCATCTTCAGGGAAGCTACTTAGAGTGGAAATTTAGTTTTAAATATTGTTCGTCAAATTTCGTAATAAAAATAAATAAATTTCGTAAGAAAAATAAAATTATGCATATTATGCATTATTATTCCCCATTATGCATGGAGAATTCTTAAATTGTAGGTCTGGCCAGTTAGAGGTACCCTCTGGACCAGTGCTCCTTTATGTTTGTTTTAAAATTTCCTCTTACACTTAATCCTCCCCCTACTTTAAAGACATTCGTCCGATTGTTTTGTGCCCCACATAGTATGATCTACCATCGAGCAAGTAATTTTTTATCACTTGCCTCATAAACACCTCTAAGTGTGAGACTCTTGAATTCGCCGTAGCAACAACGGGTGATCACCCATGAAATACTTTCTTCCTCCATAAGGGACAAGTACACGGGGATAGATGCAGAGACCCTCCACTGATATTCCTCGCCAGAAAGGGATTTTCTCTGCTCTCTTGGTGGCACAGCACCGCGAAGTATGAACAACTCAGTATATCACTTGCCGCATAAACACCTTTCACGGCGGGAGGCCCAAGTTGAACACTCGCAACATTCAAAGAATTGGCAGCACATACACATGACAAACATCCAATTATAGAAAATATGCTCAGACACTCGCTGCCTTGTTAATAGACTAGATAAGTGTTGTATAGAAATGCATATTATCTGGGTAATCCGACGCAATATCTGATAAATCTTCGGTACAGTGGCTTTGGCAGGCTACGGAGAAATGATGCAACGACGAAATAATGACTTCTTATACATAATAAATAAATAAAAATTCCTTAAAAAATGCATAGTGTAGATTAGGTTAGTAGTTTAGTATTCATGCTATGCTGTATGTTCCGCTGTGTTCTAATGCGTAACTGAGTAGACGAGATAAGTGTACGTATGGTGTAAATAAACTCTGAAGCTATTCGTTTCATTAAACTTTTTCCTACTTTCCTATACATCTTCTTTCACCAGTATTTTCTGTCAGCAGTGGCTGGCGGAGGAGCGGGAGAACCTTGTTTGTTCTATACTTTACTATTACTACTGTTCTTGTGTAAAAGCTTTACACGTCTTTAAGTGCAAGCATGGTATACGTTTTCAGTTCTTTTTTTTATTGTTATTTCTAACATTTCTCTCTCTTCTTGCGGTAGCCTAGAATGGATCTTAGGGTATTTGTTTGCATGTAACACTAGGATGTGTCAATTTTAGGGAGCAAAGTGAAATCTTTAGATTTTCAAGGAATATTAGTGACCAAATGATGCATTTTTATGTGCTAAATCGAAATATGGCTTTAAAATCCAGATTTGACCACTTCTAGCTACTTATATTTGAAGTTGAAGTTTACGAAAAATCAGCAATTTTTGCAACTATTTTTTTTATTGTACAGGGTGTCCGAGAATTATCTGTACAATTTTTGTCTGTTATTAAAAGTCAACCATGAAGTGTAGAAATTCCAGTGTTGTCCCATTTTACAGAGAATCTCATTACGTTTTTTCTGATACCACGTTTTGACAAGTTTTTTAGAAATGTACGCGGGTGACAGACATTGATGATTTAAAAGCAAGAATCACAGCTGCTATTGAGCTAATTGATGTGGATATGCTGCAGCGTACATGGCAACATTTGGAGTATCGATTGGGTGTTTTGCGAATCACTGATGGTGCACATATCGAATGTTTGTAACAACGTTACTTTAATAAAAGAAACTTTTGAAAATACAGATTCTAAATAATCTTGTTTAAGAATTTTACGTGTATTATCAAGAATTTTATTAAAAGATGAAATTGTACAGATAATGTTCGGACACACTGGAATTTCTAAAAACGTTGTCAAAACTTGGTATCAGAAAAAACTTAATGAGATTCTCTGTAAAATGGGACAACACTGGAATTTCTACACTTCATGGTTGACTTTTAATAACAGCCAAAAATTGTACAAATAATTCTCGGACACACTGTATATAACTACATTTTACATACATTACATACAATTAAAGACATTTTGATTGTATTTCGGTATTAAAACTTAGAAATATAGATAGGTTTCTTGAACGTTGCCAAGGATGCCATTTCTAACTACATTTTACATACATACCATTAAAGACATTTTTATTGTATTTCAATATTAAAACTTAGAAATATACTGTAGATAGGTTTCTTGAACTTTGCCAAGGATGCCATGTCTGCCTTGCTCTTGTTCTGGACATGATCTCCCTAGTGGCCACCTGGCCACTGATGTACGCCTCCCTCCTCTCTTGTGAGTAAACATGTTGTGCTGCTTCAGTTGTCATCCTTACACACCTCTCTACTGACTGTGTGTGTGTGAGGGCCATGCAGGAACTTCCACTGGTCTATCCAGAAAATCCTTGATTGCAGCAGTGGTGAGGGAGCAGGTCAGAGGAGGCTCAGTCACGCCAGAGTTCCAGTCAATAAGCTCCGAGAGTTTGGTGGCATCTGGGTTGATGTCAGGAGTCTTTCTGGGTCTGACACTGCAGTCTCCTACCTGTGTGTCCTCATCTCCTTCACCTCTGATTTTCAGTATCCTCTTCACTGCCTCCCTCCTCTCCTCCTCCACCTCACTGCACAGCATGGCCTGAAGCACAGTCTCAGAGTGTGCATACCAGGCTGATCTCTTCACTGTAGGCATCACTATTCCTATCACCTCCTTTTCCTGACTTCTGAGGAGCTCCAGCTGGCACAGTACATGCCTGGGACACTCCACCCAGCTGTGATTTAACTTGATGTTGAGCCAGTTTGGCATGTAGACTCCCCCTATGAATTCCACAATTATCCTCAGATTCTTCAGGTTCCTACCCTTCAGCCCATGTTTGGAAATCCAGAATCTGCAGAACCTTAGGCCGTGGTGAGCCACCTACTGTGACAGACTGGCCCAATCTCCAGGAGAGCTAGACTCTGAGGTACCTCTCCCGATCTGATGGCAGTGATGATTCTGTAGCCATATGATTGGTCTGTGCTGAGGTCCTTGACTACCTCCTGACTGAGATGGGGTAGAGGAGGACCAACAGTGATCCTCGTGAAGTTTGGGTTGATCTCCAGCTGAGTGGCAGTGTCTAACATCTTCCCTAGGGGCCCAGACCACTTGCTGTTGCTCAATGTCTTGCCACCCAGTGCAGTCACCAGGTGTCTCAGACAGCTCCCCAGTATGCAAGTCACAGACAATCCACACCAACTTCCTGTTAAGCTTGACCTCCACTTAATGCATTACTCCTCCCTCCCAGCCAGTATTCACATTAGTACTGTCACCTCCTATGGCCAAAAGGGTCTGGTCTGCTCCTCTCTCTCTTAGCCAGTTCACCAGATGATCAGCAATGACCTCAGCATGACTTCTCTCCTCTGCAGCTTCCTCTGGTACAAAATGCCACAAATATTTCCCACCTGGTTCATTGCACACTGTGTAGTGTTCTTCCTTAATGAGGTCAGGAAACTCCCTGTCACTGCCCTCAGCTTCCATCATGACTTTGGTGTCATCTCTTTTCCCACCAAAGAAGATACAGTGATGCCATTTTCCCTAATCTCTTTATCAAACTTCTTGACCAGCTCCTTAGTCAGTCTCTCCTGAGCCCTCCTCACCTTGTGGTCAATCACCAGTGCTGTGTTAAACTCTGTGATAAGACCAGCATCAACCCAGGCAGCAGTGGCAATCTCTGCAGTCTCTCTCAGCCAAGTGTGATGTCTCAAGCTAGCCAGAGCTATGTTGGTGATATCTTCAGTGTTGTATTTCTTCTTCTTAGCCACAGGCAAGGAAGAAGTTGTCGCAGCCTCTGGTATGAAGTCTTCGTCCTCCTCTCTCCTCCCTGCCTCCTCCAGTATATCTCCCGTCTCCTCCAACTCCATCTCCAGCAGTGACTCCTCCCTCAACTCCTCTTTTTCTTGGCTGACTCCTCTGCCTTCCTCCTCCTCTTCTCTTCGGCCTTCCTTCTCTGCTCCTGTCTCTGCAGCACTGCATCCTGTCTCCTGGTCTCAGGATGATCAGCTAGACCCATCTGGTGTGCCCCCACACTTCCTACCTTTTCTCTTAGACCTTTAATGAAGGCAAGCTCCTGCACTGGTATCTTCTGCTCGCTCCTGCAGCTGCAGTCAATGTGAACCTCACTGTTGCAGACAGGGTTGCACCCAAGCTCACTGCAGCTCCTGATCACACAGTGACAGGTCAGGATGTCCACCAATTTGTCCAGTTTCATCATGAACCTATCTTTGACCTCTGGCTTCACATTGCCAATGAACACCTTCACTGCCTCATCCCACAGTGCCTTCACTTTAGCCCTGATCCTGACCTCAGTGTTGATTACAGGTCTTGTGAATAGAGCATTGGCCTTTCTCCACTGAGCCAGTAGCCCTGGAACAATGCCGTTGTTAATCAGGTCATTAACTGGTTAATTCCTCCTGTCTTCCTCACTCATCTCTCTCCCAAACAAACCATACCTCAGCAGATCTCTGGCTGTGGGCAGCTCAGCAGGGGGAAGTTCCCTCCCAGTCCCCACCAAATGACTTAGGTGACAACTTGATTTGCTTCGGGTTTTGATTTCTTTCTGATTCATCCTGTGGACCCGTGAACAAAAGAAATGTCAATGAAACTTGGATAGGCCTACTGATTATGATTACATAAAATTAAGTTAATTGAAATTCTTAATATCTTCCTTTAAGCTCAGATAAAAGGTTGTATTGTTATAGGTACAAGACTTAATTATTCAAAGTAATGACAATTTCATATATCTATCATATCAAAATATACAGAAAGTTTGGGTCACACAACATTTCGAATAATTTGAATTACACAATATTTACATTACGAAGTAATCAAAATTGTCAAAAAGGAGGGAAAACGCATGCATTCACAATCAAAACTCCAGCATTTGTGACTATGTGAAACTTAGAAACCATACTGCACACCAAAAATAACCAAAGTTGACCACACATATCAATGTCACATTGATATACGATGTTAGTCATATTTAGGTTATATTTCAAACCTTTATGGTCAAATATAAGTAGGTAAATGGCTTTTTTAAACAACACTAAAGATATTTCTAAGTTTGCTAGATAATATGACATCATTTGAGCATTAGTAGTTTTTGAATTGTTGACTTTACTAAAATTGACACACCCTAATGTAACACTCTCTCTTTCTGTCGCTTTTGTGTGTGTGAGATCTCGGAAGGTACAGGAGTTTTAATTTTTATGAAAACATATCAGTTCAATGAGTTGTATATATATATATATATATATATATATATATATATATATATATATATATATGATCTTTTCCGTTTGACTGCCGCCATTGAAACATAATTAAACTTTTTGTATTTTAACTGAAATGTCTTGATGATACAAAATAAGTTATTTTATAAAAAAGCTTTTCTTAATTTCCCCTTCAAATTTTGTTTCTTATAAACAATTTTAATTACTTTCAAGATCCATGCTTAATTTTTAAGTTTTAATCGTGTACTCAGAAAAATAAGGGGATCACCTGAAGATCAGGGCCTCCAGCCTTCTTTAGTTAGCTTTATAAGGCTAACTAACAAAAATATCACAACCTAACCTAACCAATCATCAAGGTCGTACAGTTGACCTAACGATTGGTTAGGTTAGGTCGTGATATTTTCGTTAGTTAGCCTTATAAGGCTAAGTAAAGAAGGCTGGGGGCACTATATATATATATATATATATATATATATATATATATATATTAGTGATGTAGCGGATGTCATTTTTTTCACATCCGCGGATGCGGATGAGGATGTTTGATTTCGACATCCGCGGATGCGGATGTCTACATTTTCGTTATTTTTTAGGATATATTCGAGATTTGTTGTGTTTAACGTATATAATAAGTTATTATATAGAGAGAGCTGTAGCTATAATGTAGTATAATTGATTAATTGTACAATAATTGCTGTACTTTTCTCTGAACATATAAAATAATATCAAGCATCTAACTAATATAGAAATCAATTAGTGAATTCGTCTGCAAATAAATTCGTTATATTTTGTTGAGTTTCAGCCACAATTAGAAACCATAATTGTGTTACCAGGATGCGGGACGTGAACCCAACTCAAATGCACCCCACCGACCTCTTTCCCCAACCTCCACCCTTATAGAAAGAGATTTTTAATTAGCTTGATAACTATTTATATTAAGTTTAAAGTTTTATTATGCATATTTATAAATGAGTAATTAAAATAAAGTAAACTAAGATGTTCATCGTTTAATGTTCAAACTTAATTATAGGAAGGTTATGCTTAAGGAACATTAATTTTTCTGCCTTTTCTGCTGCCAGTCTGTTTCTCTTTTCATCATATATTAATCCAGCACTGCTAAATAATCTCTCGCTTGGTACGTTTGTTGGAGGACAGGCTAAATGTTTCCTTGCAAGTTTACTCAAGTATGGATAGATATTTTGCGTATTTTTTCACCAACTAATAGGATTGTCACATGCAGCCAGGCGTTTTTCTTGGTGATAGCTCTCGATCATTTTTACTACATCTTTTGACATCGCGTAGGTCTCGTCATTGCTGCTTGACTCAAGAAACTGAGAGACAGATTCTGTGATAGATTTGCTTGTTGAAGGTGTTGGTTCTGTCACTGAAACTTTTATTCTTTTGGTGGGTGGCGAAGCGACAGATTCAAGAGATTGAAGCTCTTCAACTGCTTTGCCAAGTGATGATTTAACTCGTTCTAATGTACTAGGTGAAAATAACTTAGCTTTGTAACGTGGATCTAAGTAGGTTGCAAGAGAGTAACTTCATACAAGAACAGCCTCTCGTCTTGTCGCTTGCATCACTTTTGCGCACAATGAACTAGTTCTATTAATATAGTAGAATTTGATAATTTCCGCTTATTAATGACATTTTATCTCAACGGTCCACATCCGCACCACATCCGCACGACATCCGCAGTCCAAAGTGCGGATGCGGGTGCGGATGCGAGAAAATATGCGGATGTTCCGCGGATGCGGATGCGGATGCGGATGTGACCTACATCACTAATATATATATATATACACATATATATATATATATATAATATCTTTGCGCGGGTTTGAGCGGAGTTAAACGGAGTAACAAATATATCTCTCACTCAGCCGCCAATTATGATTGGCTGACTCGCGTAAAGTGGGTGAAGCTAATGTCTCTACTCTCTCGCTCAGTCGCCCGTTCCAGTCGGATCTATCAAGATGAGCAGCGTTAAAGATCACAAAGTGATCACAAGCCCTACCCGTATGGTCGGGAGCCGAAGACGCGGCTTGTACAGTATATATACAAAAAGAACACTAAAAACTTTTTAACTATTTAGTTTTCGACCGTTACTACATATTGAAAAATTTACATTTTTATTAATTTTAACTGACCCTTTTAAACTTTTCTTAGCAATTAATGTTATTTCGATAATATATATATATATATATATATATATATGTGTGTGTGTGTGTGTGTACATATACATTACCTGCGCGAATGAGCGTGCGCAGAAAAGCATCCACAAACCCCTCTTTGTCTGGAGATCCTTTGCAGTTCTGGGAAGTTGGTGAGGTAAGCTGAAGACAAGGCAGAGCCTCTTCGAACACCTGCGCTCCTGTGCAACAAGTAATTTGAAATATATTTTCTAACGGCGGTTCGAACCTGTATTCAAAAGAACGAAATGAAAAATATCAGAACTACATCGTACAAGAATGTTACTGAACGTGGGTTCTACTTTACCACCATTATTCTAATTTTCTTTTCCGCCTAAACCTTGAAATGGAGTGAATGCACTAGTGACTGGGTGCAATATCTCTGGTGTTACTTTATTTTCTTAACAAGGGTTAGAGTAAGCTCGGTTAGGTTAGGTTAAGTTCGCTTAAATTATCAAAGCGTCAATGAAATTCCTCATCGACGAAAATGTCTATAGGTCTATCACATCGTAGTCACTGAAGTCGACCTCAAAGCTTAATAACTAGAGACCGGAAGTTCAGGAAAAATGCCATAAATGCCTTTTTTTGCCTATTTTACTCATTTTTGGGTGAAAATGCTTTTTTTCGATATGAAGAGCCTAATTTGCCTATTCCACCTGTTTTGAATGAAGAGTTTCGTTTTTTTTTTACCAAATTATCACATTTAGCAACTTCTAATGATTAATTGGCAACTCCACTTCTCCAGATGTCGTACATATGGCAGCACTGCATATTTGTTTTCAGTCACTGTTTGTTTGCATGAGTGAGCACGTGTGATAATGTCTAAAGTTAAAGCATCTTCTTCTAAGAAACTAAATGATTATGTTCAGCAATTTGGGAGCAGTGTGTTCTCCACTGACGGCTCTGTATTATTCTGTAAAGCTTGTGAAAAGGCAGTAAATTCAGAGAAGAAATACTTCGTGATCCAACATATAGAGACAGCTAAACACAAAAGTGCCGCTGACAAACGGAAGCTTGGAGAAGAGCAGTCATGCCTACTTACTAACTACGTTGCTGGCTAGCCGTAAGTCACAATTTTCAATGGACTTGTGCAAAGCATTTGTTGATGCTGGCAGTCCCTTGTGGGAACTAGAAAATCCGTCTCTGAGAAAATTCTTGGAGAAGTACACAAATGAACGCATTCCTAGCGAGTCGTCATTAAGAAAGACCTATGTAGAAGACATCTATTGGATTGTTATTCAAAATATTAGAGATGGAGTTAAGAACAAGTACATTTGGGTATCAATAGAGGAGACAACCGATTCTGTTGGAAGGTTTGTTGCCAATGTAATAGTTGGAACTATGAAGAGTGACCAACCCTCAAAAATCTATTTGTTAGCATCAGAGCTACTTGATAAAACAAACAGCTCAACTATTGCTCAGACTTTTACCAAATCACTTGCATTACTATGGCCTGAAGGAATAAAGCACAATAATGTTCTTCTCTTCATAACTGATGCAGCTCCATACATGAAAAAAGAGGATGCATCTTCTATCAAGATTATGAAATCTCTCATGCAGAAGTCACTGCAAAATGATCTTGCATTCATTAATGCCAACTTTTCAAATTTACCACTTGCAATAACTTCACTGGAAGAAAGAAACCAAACCTTGGTAAATGCATTGGGCATTTTTATAAACGTAGTTGAGGAAATTAATCAAGTTTCGGTGCCACAGGTAAAATTGTCCAGCAGAAGTGTGAAAAAGTAATTTCAGGTAATGCTGACCTAGCTCAAATCAAGAACATTGCAAAAGTCCTTGAAGGAGATGGTGATGTAGACGTTTCAAATCTAAACTCAGAAATTATAGCATGTTTTAAGTATGCACCAATCACATCAGTTGTTGTTGAAAGATCATTTTCCCTTCTTAAACACTTGCTAACTGATCGTAGACATAATCTAACGGTTGAAAATTTGGAAAAAATGCTTGTTGTAATGTGTAACCAATCAAATGAATAAAGCTATACTTCATAGATTTATTTAGCATTATTTTATTAATGTATGGAGATGTCTTACCTATAGTTTTAGCTCATGTTATTTAATGAATTTCGATTTAAAAATAAATGCCTTTTTTTGGCTATTTCCATGTTTTATTCTGCCTTTTTGCCTGCCTATTTCACTGTTTTTTAGTGCCTGAACTTCCGGTCTTTATTAATACAGTAACACTGGAAAACAAATTATAACTTTTTTCCTGTTCCTCAAGTAAAATAGGGCGATTCTGGTAAATTTTTGCACACAGAATATGAATATGGATGTGAAATGTTTCCATCACACGCAGTTTTTTAACAAATTGAATTGGAATTTTGTTTCAAAAACAGGAATATATATAGTTATAATTGGCGGCATTAGAACTACACTTTTCGGGAGGTACAGGGCCCGAAGATGGTACTGTGGACTGAAAATGGCTAAAATAGCAGTTAGATGAATTGCACTTAGTGGGGGAGACCAGTGGTTTGCCAGCAAATGGGGGGTACAACTAGAAACGCTGGAACGGGAGTGGTTGTGCGGGATAATATATATAAAATTGTCATGCGGGATAATATATATAAAGTTGTGTGTGATGGAAAAATTTCACTATCATTTTCGAAATCAGCACTAAAAATCAATAAGGAACATTCAACACTACCAGAGGAACAGAATCTTTGTTGAACAGTGTAATTCTTTTTCCTTGTTCGGTAAATCAGTGGAATGTTATTTGTATAAAGACGTGTATCAAGAGGGAAATTCGCCTTACTTTATTTCATGAAAAGTATTAATAGTACAGTTTAGCAAAACCTTATTTAGGTCTTTCCAGAAAAAATACTTCGTTACAATAAACCTCTCCACCCGTAAAACTTTTTTTTTATAACTAGGTAATCTAAATGCTTATTTCAACCATGTTACAAGAAAAATGAACATTTGTGCAATTATCACATGGTTAGAATTGGTTAAATTGACCTTGGACTGATTGCCATGTAACTGAATCATGTTTGTTGTTCGCTGAAACTAGATATTTTCTAGTGTGCACAAAATTAGTGCCGGTTGAGTACATGAGTAACAATTAAAGGTAGGTACTCGGAGACACTGTAGCGAGTTATATACATGTATACTGTATGTGTGTATATAATCACTATATATATATATATATATAATATATATATATATATATATATATATATTATATATAATATATAATGGGGATGGGGGCAGTTATGACACCACACTATCTTCAATTTTCCTACAATTTGGTATATGGCATTGTCTAAACCAGGGGTCCCCAACCTTTTTGTGCCGAAGAGCACATTCAAGACTACCGGTAGTGCGGCGGGCACCATTTATTTTTTCAATGCAAATTTATAGTTGGACTTAATAATGAACATAATACACAAAAAAAACATTTAATTCCTATGTAAAATAATGAACGTAATACACAAAAAAAAACATTTAATTCCTATGTAAAATAATGAACATAATACACAAAAAAACAAGGATGGGCTAACTAAGATCTTAAAAAAAATTATCAAAACGATAACTTAATTTATTTATAAAAAAATAATTATTTTCAAATAAATGAGCATCTGTTTCTGTAATTAACTACTAAAATTTAATAAAATGTTAAGTATGTTACATATTTTAAATATTTAGTAACTAAATATTTAAAATATGTAACATGCTTAACATTTTATTAAAAATTTAAATAAAAACTTATCTATCGTAGTCAGTCAGTGGCGGGCACACGCAAACGGGTCGGCGGGCACCATGGTGCTCGCGGGCACAGGGTTGGGGATCCCTGGTCTAAACCAACAAACTCAAAATATATCTCAATCGGAGTTATGGTTAAAAATTTATGGCACCCTATTTTGGAGGGTTCCACATACTACTAAATTTCAAATTGTCATATCTCACTCCCTAATTCATTAATAAGAATGATTCAATGTAATGAGCATCTGAAAGGCAATTTCCAAAAGAATAAATCATTGTAAGCAAAAACACCAAAGAGTCAGTAAATAAAAAGTTACGGATACTTTTTTCATTTTAGGGGACCTCTTCCCCTGATATAAATGAGAAATTATTTTTTCTTTGAATGAAATTTAATTCAACTCTCTCTCAGTCAGTGGAAAGTGAGAAAAAAAACTGTTTTAGCGTCTAAACGTAATGTTTTTAGATTTAAATGATGCTAACTTCACTGAAAAATCATAATCATTTCACTTTTTTCTTTAGTTATTCATTAACACCTGACTTAACATCCTTATTATGAATTAATTTCGTGGATGGGGTGGTGATGGGTAAATATACACCTTACAGTAGTAGGGAAATGAAAAAATCTGCTCATATCCAATGAAGAACTTTATTCACAAGTATAAGTACAGTTCAACAAAATTCGGTGGTGTTTGGTAGTCTGTAGACGTTAGTAGTATAGCCGAAAAAGGGGAGAGTGCAAGAATGTTGCAAGTGATTACGTAATGTTGCAAAGGGGGTGGGGTGTTGCAAAGGGGGCGGGGGTGTTGCAAAAAAAAAAGAAAAAAAAAGAAAAAAATACCCCAAAGGGCCCTTTGTTGCCAACCGGGGTTGCAAGGGGCATGCAACTTGGAGGCGGAGTTCTCCCCCAAGCTATTCCCCCCAAAGGGCCAGAAAGGAGAGAAAGGAGGAGAGGTGTTCACCTGGCAGGAGCCAAGTGCATATTAAGACTTCAGCCGAGTAGGCGTTGTTTTATAGGCCTAATCAGCCAGTTGGCTGAGCCAAGGGGGAGGGGTATACCTGAAAGAGAGAGACACCTGAAGAAGAGAGAGAGACACCTGAAGGAGAGAGAGAGAGAAAGACACCTGAAGGAGAGAGAGAGAGAGAGTAGTGGCCTTTGATTGCAAGGCATGCAACTTGGAGGCGGAGTTCTCCCCCAAGTTATTTTCGTTTACCTAACCTAAGAGGCCTCTAAGGGGTTTTCCCAAAGGGCCAGAAAGAGAAGGACCAGAGGTCCTTGCTCGGGTGGGAGCCGAGCTGGAATGACTCCGTCAGTCGTCTCTCGGTCTTTTATAAACCTCTATTCTGGCTGAGTTGCCAGATAGCGCAATGTATTCAGTTGCCAGATAGCGCCATGTATCCCAGATGGCAAAAACCATATATTAATCATCCATTTAAATAGTGTACCACAATATATATTTATATGACGGTAGTTAATCCAATTAAATTCTGTTTATTAAATAAATAATTTTTACACACTCAATCTTTATTATTATTAAACCTGGAATTGCATATCTTTCCAGTTTTTTTTTTTTTTTGCAATGATCGGATTGTTCCTGCTAGATATATATTATTATGCATCATTTTAATGAGAAAGAAATGTACTTTAATATTATGTTTATTAAATTCTCCTAAAATAATTATATAAGACCAAAGTAATGGTCTGACGTTGGGATGAATCCAATTAAATTCTGTTTATTAAATAAATAATTTTTACACACTTATTTTTATTATAAATATTTGAACAACGAAACAATATGGAAATTTACGAAACAATTCAATTAAAAGTTGAAATTATCCAAAATACAATCCGCTATAACGGGGTCGGACGACATGAGAGATCTTCCTTCCAGACCGCTCTTGATGTGTATATATATATATATATAATAAACGAATAAACAACTCGTACACACACACACACGAAGAACACCTGATGGTTGAGAGACCTCCCCCCCCAATCCCTGATAAGTCTCCCTTCACTCCATACGAAATTAAAATTTATGAAACACACGCTTGTCTGTGGACAAAGCATATAAAACACCATAATATATTTATATAGTTAATCAATCGAGCCCCATCTATATATATATATATATATACTCGTACATTCCCCAGCTGTGTTTGTATATGAACAACTCGTACACACACACACACACACACACACACACACACACACACACGAAGAACACCTGATGGTTGAGAGACCTTCCCCCCAATCCTGATAAGTCTCCCTTCACTTCAAATGAAGAGAAATTTAATGAAACACACGCTTGTCTGTGCACAAAGCATATAAAACACCATAATATATTTTATAGTTAATCAATCGAGCCCCATCTATTATATATATATATATATATATATATATATATATATATATATATATATACTCGTACATTCACCAGCTGTTTGTATATGAACAACTCGTGCACACACACACACACACACACACACACACACACACACACCCTGGAAACCAATGCATTTTTTCATCTCTCCTGGGGATCTTCTGAATGGATTATCGACCCACAGTTTAATGTGGAAACGAATGCTCTTTTTAAAATATAATTAGAGGATATATATATGGAAGGGCTGTAGTATCTCGTTTCGCCGAAATAAAATCAAACAAGCGATCGTGTTCGCATCAATTCGAATCGTCCCTAGAGACCTTTTTCGGGCCGAGGGAATATCCTTCTACAAGCTATTCGAGCAGAAACCACCACTTACTTCAAATATTATTATCTTCAAATATTATATTTTCATTATTATTATTTCTACAATGAAAATATTTACGCGTAATTTGTATGGTATCATATTCTTAGCTAACTTCTCTGTTATTGAAAGAAATACACACAATTATATTAAATAACAATCCGCGAAAGAAATAAGGTAGGCATACCTGAATTTACTAATAACTATATATATATATATATATATATATATATATATATATATATATATATATATATATACACAGGGTGGGCGGAAAGTAGCTCCCTATTTTGGATTGGTAAAAAAATACGTATATTATCCATTTATTTCAGAAGAAATAATATGAAAAGGTAGGCATACATGGTAGGTTTTCTCTAAAATTCAATGTGGGCTCAACTCTTTCCACCAGCTTCTGGAGCCGCCCAGGAATGGCGTCCACTGACTTTAGCAGGAACTCCGGCGGGATGGAGAACATGACTTCCCGAATTCGATCCTCCAGTTCTTCCAATGTCCTCGGTTTGGTGCGGTAGACTTCTTCCTTTACCCACCCCCAAAGAAAGAAGTCGCACGGTGTCAAGTCGGGGCTCCTAGCTGGCCGTTGATGTGGACCACGACGACCCATCCAACGCCCAGGGAAGTGGGCATCCAGCCACTCACGGACAACAAGAGCGAAGTGCGGAGGGGCGCCATCTTGCATAAATATCAGATCGTCGATGTTCTCCCATGTGCTGACAACCGGCCAGACCTCGTTTCGCAACATAGCAAGGTACCGCTCAGCATTCATGGTGTTGCGCAGAAGGAACGGGCCCACAACCTGATCTGAGGTCATACCACACCACACCGTTACACTGAACCGATTCTGCCGTTTTTCAGCGGTAACCATGGGATCCTCTACTGCCCAGTAGTGGCAATTGTGGCGGTTGACAAAGCCTCCGACGTGGAACACCGCCTCGTCGCTCCAGAGGATGTTGCGGAAGAGATGGGCCAGTCTTCATGCCAGGCCAGCATGATTTCCCCGAACTCCATGCGAATGTCGCAGTCCTCGTCCGAGAGAGATTGGCAGTAATGCGGCTTCCACGCACGCCAGTTCAGCTCCTTCTTCAGCACAGTTCGCACTGAGTAGCGGGAGAGTCCACTTTCCGGAGCTGCCTGGCGAGTTGACTTTCGTGGACTCCGTGCGAACATTTCCTGAACTGCCTGCACCGTCTCCTAGGCCATGGATGTCGAAGGGCGACCACATCTTCGAACATCTGCCACAGACCCCGTGGTCATGAGCTTCGAGTGGCAGTTCTTGATTGTTTTCGGGTCCACTTGGGCACGTGGTCCGTGAATGGCCGCCACCATCTTTGAACTCGAACGACAGATTGCCAAACTTCGTACCGTGCCGCCAACTGGGCACGCTCCTGCAGTGTTAAACGCTCAGCCATGTTACCCTTCAATCTGAAATGAAAAAAAAATGAACGTTACAATTGTACCACTTTAGAGAACACACCATAAATATAACAATACAATCACAATTTATACATAATTTATATGTAATTTAAATTAGGGAGCTACTTTCCGCCCACCCTGTATATATATATATATATATATATATATATATATATATATATATATATATAGAAAGAGAGCGAGAGTTTTGTTCAAATAAAGGAATCCAAATAATATTTCCATTTACTCAGTTTTCAAATGAGTTATTAGTAATATAACAGAATTAACAAAGTTACCCAATAAATAAATCGTTAGACTGAAAATTATCATATTCACATATCTACACACACGCACACACACACACACACACACACACACACACACACACCTCTGTATATATTACGAAAATCAGGAAAATGCCAACGTGTATTAATTTAAATGATCCTAGAAACCTTTGAAAGGTGTGGGCGTTCACAGAGGAATTTTTGCTGGAACTTCCTCTCTCTCTCTCTCTCGTCTCCCTTCTCTCCAAATCTTAGCTTTCACACAAGCACACACACACACACACACACACACCTGTATATATATATCATGAAAATCAGGAAAATAACAAACGTATATTAATTTAAATGAAACTAACATACGAGCCTCATTCCCCAACCCGGCTATATATATATATTAATATAATAAACGAATAAACTCGTGCACACACACACACACACACACACACACCACACACACACACACACACTTCCCGGAAACCAATGCATTTTTTCATCTCCGTGGAGCAGAAAAAAATACGCGCTTTTCATCTTAAGTGAATTAAAGCAATTTTATGAAAAAGAATATGAATTTCAGAACTAAGTTAACATTTATACAAGGATAGAAGCTTTATCAACTCCTAATTTATTTCTCAATGATAACCTATATTTTTAATATAATTAATTAATTTTCTTTTTATCATAACTCAGCCAAGCAACGTTGGAATCCAAAGGATACTTCCCTTACACTTTCCTCACCAGCGAGACTTTAAACTACGTAGGCCCACCACCCCCAAACGTTATTTTGACTGTATGGATGAACGTGAAGACTTTGATCGATACTACGACAGTTTTAATGAAAGTAACCCTTATAATATAGCTGATGAATGTGAGTGAACGTTATTGCGTGAATGATGTGCGCGTGCTTAGAGTATGTTTCCATGCCTTTAGAAGAATGTACATAACCCGTCTGAAACCTCCACACCTCATGTATCTTCAGTATTCTATAACCATGGCGTACGGCTAGGGCAACTCAGGACTTGTATATACGCCTCTGATCTTACGCTGGTGGGGTATATGGTTACATCGCCGTTATCCTCTTCCGCGCACTTCACGCACAGGGGAAACATGAGCTTGTCGTCGATAACGACAGGTAAGATCGGCATCCATAAATTGCGTGGGGGGAGTACGTCTACGAAAGAGAGCCCAAAGTAACGATCATTCAAATTTTTTGAAAATTCATTGATGGAGGGTAGGCTAGGTCCCACCAGTTTCTCAGGAGCGCCCACGGGGTACGGATTGCTCTTCATCACGTATGGGTATAAAGAACAGAAATCGTAGTAATGGAGCTTCACGCCCTCCGTAGGTGGAAAGTATAGTCTGAAAGGATTTGTACGTCCTCCAAACAAGCTATCACCACATTTGAGAGGATCCAGCACCATTGAACGCTTGATCGTTTTTATTTCCTCACGGTACACCTCGTCTGTCTCCATCCGTGCATCATATTCATGCTCCCACAAGACTTTGTGAGTGAACTGTGATCCTATAAGTTGATCGCGGGTGCGGGTTGATGCGAGACAGTCGGCAGGAGACCTACCGTGGATATCTCCGGTGATTCCGCACTCAGGACGGGGGCATCCATGCCACCAGCAACCGTTAAAGGAGTACACAGTCTTCACACCAGTGACACGGTTTTCACTTAACCCATCAACCCAAAAAACACGTCCATTAATCTTAATGGGTACTTCACCCGTGTTGCGGGCGTGCTTTATGTATACACCTGTCTGTTGCTGTAGGTGTATGAGCCAGTAAATAGCCTTGTGCCCGTAACTGCGGGGGTTGTTTCGGTGAATAATGGCTAAGGTGTCTTTAGGCATGAAGTTATTCTTGAACACCGTAAAACATAATGATGCGATGGTGGTTGCGACTTGCAGTGGATCGCATTTGAAACGGGCTATGTACATCCTTCTAAAGGCCTGGAAACATACTCTAAGCACGCGCACATCATTCACGCAATAACGCTCACATTCATCAGCTATATTATAAGGGTTACTTTCATTAAAACTGTCGTAGTATCGATCAAAGTCTTCACGTTCATCCATACAGTCAAAATAATGTTTGGGGGGTGGTGGGCCTACGTAGTTTAAAGTCTCGCTGGTGAGGAAAGTGTAAGGGAAGTATCCTTTGGAAACTTCAGCTGCTACTCCCATCACCTTGGGTAGCTTTGCTAATTTACAAGGTGTGAATAATAAAGTATCTTTAAATTGTACATTGCCTCTTATCTGCATCTGTATTAATTTGTTGCCTCTTTTCAATGGATCACCTGTAAATATCTCAGAGGATTCGTGTTCAAGCAACTCCTTATAAAGGAACTGCGTGTCAAACTTTGCCCCGTTATGGGCGAGAATATACACAGTCATTTTTTTGAACTTGTCGGCTAACTTGACAATATAGGACACAAATAGTTTCACAGGACTATCGCGGACATTCGTTTTAAAAACGTTTGTCCGTTTACCACATTTGGG
The DNA here is from genome assembly GCA_023014485.1 of Bathynomus jamesi. NCBI lineage: Eukaryota > Metazoa > Arthropoda > Malacostraca > Isopoda > Cirolanidae > Bathynomus > Bathynomus jamesi. Next base: position 356,664 of record JAJOZX010003568.1, on the reverse strand, counting down.
GCACTCGTCACATTCGATACCCATACACTCATCACAGATGGTCTGGCTCACAAGTAAATGTGGAATTACCTCTTTGGTTTCAGCGTTCGTATATGTTTCTATATCGTAGTATACAGTTATACAAGGGTTATTTTTAGGCTTAGCATCTTTCATATAACATACATGCTTTACTCCATCCGCCTTATATTCCTCCTGGCATGTAGGACAGTGAATTACGTCACACTTGTGCTTAAATTTCCCCCAATTATCCATTGTGTGAAACATACCACATTCACAGATTCTCATTTTCCTGCACGTGCCAATTGATTTATGGAAATCAAAACAGATATTATTGAAAAATGCGCGTCTACACACATCACAGTCTCTCTTCTCAGCTTCAACTACACGGCTTTCACATTTGGTGCTTTTACACTGCTCACATACCATGTGACATTCTTTACAATGTCTCACTATATCATCCGCAAACTCGAGGCACCCCTTACACAAATCATGATGTCTCCCATATTTTCGACTTTTGTCATAACTCGCGTAAAGCCCCCTTATATTACGGATGGGGAGATACGTTGTCCCTGACAATCCTAAAATAAGTAGGGGTCTTGTACGATCTCTCACACAGCTTTTAAAAACATACACAGTCCTACGACGATCATCCAACCCAAACACAACTATGCGGACATTCATTTCCTGTTCTACCCTTCTCAGCTCTTCAGGACCCATATTACAGTCAAATTCAAGTTCACAGTCTACAGCTAGTTTACGGGCACGCTCCACGACTGTAGGCAACCAAATTTTTTGAGTTCGTGTATTTTGTACAGTAAACATACGTGCTAAGAGTACTGCTATAAAGCCGCAACCACGATCGACGTTTATATGCTTTCGGTAAATAGTCGGAGAATTGAAGTTAAGAGTATACGGTATGGCACTATGACCCGCAACACGGTATACATGGTCAATATTTACCGTGAAGTTGTCCATATTGAAGGCTATACTACTTTGGGCGGCTTGCATTATACGTCCTAATATATATTCTACATCTTCAGCCGCCAAACGTCTAAATGGCACTATCACCCAATAATCGTCTACATCACCGTCATCTGACCCGAATCCAAAGGACAGACTCGTCCTGACTTCACGCTCGTCACGATTCTGAAGAGCAAACTCTATAATATGCTGTACAACCCGGCGTAACCCGCGCTCAATTCCATTGCTATACATGACTCTAGGGTCGACCCTGACTCTATACCGATTTCTAGTCAAGGCTGGGGTGGGGGCTGCGGATCGCACCAATTCGAGCGTTATACCATCCTCAACAGAACGGGGGGCGGCAGATGAATTAGGGGGTATATTAGCGGAAGGTGCTGCTGGGGGGTCTGTTGCGTAGGAGGTTGAGGGTTGGGGCTCTATTATTGTAGACTTAACAGAACGGGGGGCGGCGGATGAATAAGGGGATATATTAGCGGGAGGTGCTGCTGGGGGGCTTGTTGCGTAAGAGGTTGAGGGTTGGGGATCTATTACCGCTGCAACAGGCGCGTATTTCGGGCGCTTTATACCTGACGTGGGGTTCTCATACCTCCGCTTTGGACGTGCTACCGGTATCGCTGGTGAGGGTCGTTGGCAGGGGAGGAGATCACAACTACACTGTCGTCGAGGTCATCCGTAATGTCAATGATGGGCTGCTCTACCTCATCGTCATTCACGGTTCTGTGGGAGAAGAAATATAAGGAACAGCACTCAAAATTTGTAATATTTTGTAAATGACCCACTTAGGAGTGTGACGTGTTAGAAATGGACTCTGTAGAAAAATTCAGATTCACGAGCCCATCCACATGTATTATATCTGGACCTACAGGATGTGGTAAAACTGTGTTTATGCTTAAAATCATTAAAGAAAAGGGAGAGATGTTCTCGAAATTTGTGCGTAAAGTTATATGGTGCTATTCGACGTATCAATCAGTGTTCAACGAGTACCAAGATGATATTTTGTTCCACAAAGGCGTATATGACGTTAATTCGTTAAAGGGAAATGAACATACAATCATTGTAATTGACGATCTCATGTTGGAGATGGATAAAACGTTTGCCGAGACATTTACAGTATTCTCCCACCATCTTAACATAAGCGTGTTCTTCATCAATCAGAATCTATTTTTCAAAAATAGATACATGCGCGATGTGTCGTTAAATACGCAATATCTAGTCTTATTCGCGCAACGTAGAGATGTATCACAAATTGGGGTATTAGCCAATCAAATGTTCCCGAATCAGCGTAAGGAGTTTTTGGAAGTTTATAAAGAAGCTACAAGCACGCGTTACGGATATTTGCTTTGCGACCTTCATCCGCGAAACACGTTTAGAGTGCTTCTGCGAACGAATATATTTCCAAACGAGCCTGAAACGGTGTATATTCCAGAATGACAAAGAGACTAAAGAAATACCGTGAATTAATAAAAATCTATCATCGACTGCCCCGGGCATTGCAGCAGATGTTTATTAAAAATATCGATGCCGACTTTTTAAAATGCATCTGTGAAATCTGTCTTAACGTTATAAATTGCAATGTATCAATGAAAACCCATCAGAAGGCTCGCCTACGCCGCTACAAGAACATAATACGTGCACTCGCTCGTAAAAGCCAAACTGTAGCGAAGAAAAAACGAATTATTGTACAAACAGGAGGGTCATTTCTCCCCATCTTATTTTCAGTTTTGGGTCCTTTACTGACTAGATTAATATAATGAAGAAAGTGGTAGTGATTCCCCACGAGGTGTACGCTTCACTGCAAAGGAATCCAGACACGTATCTAGATCCCCGTAAAAGCAGACTTAAAAGAATGGAAAGCGAATTGTTAGCCCTATTAAACAGTGAAAAAACACCTGATGAGAAAAGAATCTTATACCAAGAAGCTCTGCAGAAATTTCTTCACGAGTACGAAAATTATAAGAGCCCTACAGAGATTCCTGTGGTTATTAGGCACAGCACGGGGGACGATGGACATGGCGACATAGGATCTGAGCCCGACGATACAGCTGACCAACCAAAAAGATTAGCCACACAACATATCGAACATGTATTAAAAAATACCCTCCCACTTACATTGAGGAGTAAAGGCTTAAGTCTTTATAATCTATTGAATGAGGATCCCGCCATACAATGGACCGATACAGGGGAGATCATTGTGGAAGGATCAAAGGTACAGGGATCGAATATCGTAGACATTGTCCATGATCTGGTGAGAAAGTGGGATAGGCCATCACCATCAGGATGGAAGCATATTAAAGCAAGACTACAACAAATAAATGTCCCTAAAACGTTGATAGGAAATCTGAACAGGTTAAAAGACTTGGAGCATGCAACGCCTGTGACACAATTGAAGGCGCCGTCACCCCCGGCGGTAACACCTTTGAAGAGGAGCAAGAAGAGGTTAAACCAACCCTACCCACGTGCCTCTAAAATACGCAAATGGCTAACGTATTAACTAAACGCTATTATGACATTTCTACCCCATCCTCTTACGGCGGCGTAGATAGACTGTACAGAAGTGTTTACGGAGTAGGAAAAAAAGATGTTGAAAGATTTTTGAGGGAGCAGGACGCTTATACGCTTCATAAGCCTGTGAGAAAAAGGTTTAAAACAGCCAAGACAACGGCTTCCTCGATTGATTCTATTTGGCAAGCAGATTTAACAGACATGCAAAGATATTCTGTGTATAACGATGGTTACCGCTACATTCTATTCATAATAGACGTATTCTCTAGATATCTGTGGCTAGTTCCTCTGAAAAATAAATCACCTGAAACAGTTGCTAAAGCCACCAAAACGCTAATGTTAAAAGAAAACAGGGTTCCTGGCTATTTTTGTACGGATATGGGGAAGGAATTTATAGGCCGTGCTTTTCAGAACATGTTGACAGAGTTTAATATCAGCTATTACACAACCAATTCTATACATAAGGCTTCTTTAGCTGAAAGAGTTCAGCGCACCATAAAGGAACGCATGCACCGTTATTTTACACATAAAAACACATACAGATTTCTAGACATTCTGGAATCATTGGCGTCATCCTACAACCGCTCACACCATCGCACGATTGGGACAACACCTAACGAAGTTTTAGAAAGAGGTACGCTCCCGAGGAGAGATGGATCACCACCACCACCACCACACTCTGCGCGTTTCAAAATCAATGATTATGTAAGGCTGTCGCGTTCGGGGAACAAATTCGCAAAGGGTTTTGAGCAAGGATGGACACGCGAGATTTTTAAAGTTAGGGCTGTGAGACCTAAAGGTGAGATAATGATGTATTACATTGAAGATTTGAATGGAGAAAATCTCAGGAGGCTTTTACCGCGAGGAATTGCAGAAAGTTGCGTTTAATTTAGGAAAAAATGTGTTTAAAATTGAGAAAATTTTAGGAAGCAAAGGTTCAGGAAAGAGAAAAATGTACCTGGTGAAATGGCTAGGGTACCCAGAAAGCTTCAACACCTATATAAAAGCTGATGCAATAATGAAGCTTAAATAGTATGCAACATGGCTCCTAACCATTTCTACGTCACACTCCCGTCCTCCTCGTCCCTGTCTGTACACTAACAACACACTAGCCAACTTTGTAACAGAGCTCCACAAGCACATTGAATTGGGTCGTGATTCGTATGAGGTGGGGATATGCGAAATTCAGCTGGACACCATCTTTTTAAATATTGAACATAAAGAAACCGTTTTTACGATTCTTAGAGACATTGACGAGTGTGAAAAAGCTGGGGTAGCTATGGATGAAACTATGCGTATCGCTCGGACTAAGGTTGCACGGTATTACAGTACAGAAGTAAGACTAGGACCGGGTCAATATGGTTCGGCCGAGGATGTTGTGAGAGGCTTAAACGTAAGTTTAAGAAACTCAAACCTTACGAATGATTTAGTATACGAAATCGTAAACAACCCTGCACATACACTAATCCTAAAATCAAAGACTAACAGACGTATTAAAGACCATAGAAAGTTCCAAATTCTAGCCAATGGCCGATATAGCGCAGCCTTCCAAAGAGACACATTTCACGAGACACAGCATGACTTGTCCAGATTAATGTATCAATTGAAGATGGAGAAATTGGCTGAAAGGTCCCCAGACATGTGCTATATTTACAGTAATATAGTGGAGCACCAGTTTGTTGGGGATACCCAGGCACGCCTGCTGCGCATTGCTCACATCCCCAACCATAGAGGAAGGAGTTTGAGTATTACATATGACAGACCCCATTATGTGAATGTCGCAACTAATTTAATAACCAATATCTCAATATATATAAGAACGATTGAGGGTGAAAACTTCCCATTCGGTACGGGAGCTTAACAGTGAAGCTACACTTTCGACGCACTGAGTTATAATGGATAGAAAGCCTTTCACCGTCTATCGAGGGGTGCGTTACCAGCGCGGTAGTGGACTTGGGTCCATTTTTTCATCCATACTACGTACGGCTGTTCCTTTGCTGAAGAGGGGTGCCAGATACCTTGGAAGGAAAGCGCTACAATCAGGTATTAACACTGCAGAAGACATATTGGCCGGGGCTAAACCTAAAGAGGCTCTAAAAAAACATTTAAAGCGTACACGGGACGAAATCATCAAAGATGCAAAGAGAAAAATGCGTGGTGGCGGGAAGAAGCGGCTGCCCGGAAGAAGGGGTCACGTGGTATTAAACGTAAAAGGCTATCAAAAAAGAAGTGCTGTAAGCGAATGAAACCTATGGTTGACCACTTTTTTGACTGATATAAGCTAAGGACATTGATCTCATGAATCATAGTTTGTTTACCACTTGTCGAGAGAGGAGTCACTATTTCGCCATGGCACGCTTCATCCACCCATGTAGTTCACAATGCTGTAAATCGGAGCTGTCCCTTTTTGAGCTACCTCCAACCCAAGTTTCTATTGAGCACAGTGACTTTATTACAATTAACCCTTTAAACACAATTAGTTCCCCGAGTGCACCTATAGAATTCGTGATACCCAGCTCAGGCCCTTACTTTTTTGATCCAAGCTGTGTGCACATGTACGCTAAGCTACGTATAGCCCATTCTGATGGAACGGTCTGCGATGACAAATATGCTGTATACCCTGAAACAAACTTTCTGCACTCCATATTCAACCAGTGTGACGTATATTTAAATCAGACCAACATATCGGCAGGCACGGGGTACTATCATCTACGAGCCTATCTGGAAAATGTCCTCAACTTTTCCAAAGAAGCGAAGGCTACCTTTTTAAGTGCGGAGGGATATTATCAAACTAAAGATGAAAATAGTATAAAGGACAAATTTAAAAATTCTAAAAAGAAAATATACGAGTGTTTTGGACGGTTGCACACAGATTTCACTTTCCAGGAGAAGTTGCTTGTGAACGGGGTGGATATGAAAATAAAGCTCACCCGCACGAGTCCTGAGATCTGCTTAAATCTGGCTGCGGATCAAGAAGAGGGTGCAAAGCCCGTTGTGGTTCACATTATGGACACATACCTCCGCGTACGGCGAGTGAAATTAAGTTCACCAAAACAACTAGAAATTGAGAAAAATTTACTAAACGCTACAGTGAAATATCCTATTAACAGAGTGCAGATCAAACTATATACGGTTCCTGCAGGGTTGGCATCGAAGCAGATAGAAAACATTGCCCTGGGAAATCTTCCTAAAAGGATATTAATCGGCATGCAGGACCACGCTTCGGTGAATGGAAAATATAAAAAGAGTGCCTTTAAATTCGAGAATTTCGGACTTAAAAATATAACTCTATACGTTAATGGCACTGCTTTGGGTGGAACAATGGGTACGGACTATTCATCAGACGCTGTGTTACCTCTTTGTGCCAGAGCCTATAGTAATCTGACCCATATTGCAGGTGATTGTGATGAGCTTGGTAATGGGGTAACGCAGGAAGAATTCATTGATCAATTTAACCTTTATCCGTTTGACATTACACCTGACTTATCTGCTAGCGTAAATACCCATTTAACCCCACAGCAGAGCGGAAACATCTCAGTGCGGCTGGAATTCGCCAAGCCTATAGACGCTCCTATTAGTGTACTAGTATATCTCGAATCGCAAGCCCTAATAGAAGTAGATAGATTTAGGAGCGTTATCACTGACTTTTAAAATGGATGCTAATACACTTCAGAAAGTAATGGAACGAGTCACACGTTCCAAATTTATCGGCGTGTTTGCGAAGAATGAAACATTGAGTTTGCCAAGTACGCGAGAATGCGGTAGTCTTATTGTGAACACAGACATCATCGGTAATGAAGGGATTCACTGGATCGCTGTCTATTTTAAAAATAGACAGCGCCTGTACTATTTTGATTCACTCGGTACTCAACCCTGGAGTGACCCTATTATTGTAAAATTTCTCGCTCAGTTACATATTCCCGAAGTTGTATGGAACCCATTTCGCATGCAAGGATATTTTACTAATGTTTGCGGAATGTACTGCGTCTCATTTCTCATGCATATGTCAAATGATAAAGAATTTATAAATTTTTTAAATTTATTTGACCCGTGTCACACTCGCCGAAACGATGAAATGGTATGCAGACAGATAAAAAACCGTTTTCCAATTGTACGTACTCGTTGTATATTATAATGTTTTTGTTCGTATATTTGTAACGATATATTCTGTAGTTGTTTATTGTACTGATTTCTTTCATTTAATAAATTTATGAAAATATATTGTCTTCTTACCCAAAAAGATCGAAAAACACTTACATTATTTCGGTGTGACATTGTTGACTGATCAGTATATCATCCGTATTCCGAGATTCTTCAAAAGATTGTATAACACGTGTCAAATCCTCATCGGACCTTAAAGGATTAATGTTCATTCTTTTAAAACATATACAGAGTATACAGACAGATCCCCATTATGTGAAGATATCTTTGGTTCGAGGAATAACATTGATTGCCATAAAAAATTTCGATTTTAGCATAATGGGGATAACCAAATAACATTGATTGCCATAAAAAATTTTTGGCGAGTATCTATTTGACGAGATACTACAACTCTCCATATATATATAAAAACGAATTATAGACACTTACATTTCTATGGTAGTCCCTGCGTCGGGTTGTAAGGAGCGTCACTGCAAATATCTTCAACGGTTTGCGTTGGAAATAATTCGCCACGGTCAATCGCATTGAAAAGACTAATTGCGGTTAATGCTGCAGTATCACTTTCTTCATACAATTCCGGGGAGACGTACAGGTCCATGGTGGAGGATGTGTGACATTGTGACTGTTCAGTATATCCCCGTATTCCGAGATTCTTCAAAAGATTGTATAACACGTGTCAAATCCTCATCGGACCTTAAAGGAATAATGTTCATTCTTTTAAAACATATACAGAGTATACAGACAGATCCCCATTATGTGAAGATATCTTTGGTTCGAGGAATAACATTGATTGCCATAAAAAAAATTTCGATTTTAGCATAATGGGGTAACAAAATAACATTGATTGATATAAAAAATTTTGGCGAGTATCTATTTGACGAGATACTACAATCTCCATATATATATAAAATCTAATTATAGACACTTACATTTCTATGGTAGTCCCTTGCGTCGGATTGTAAGGAGCGTCACTGCAAATATCTTCTACGGTTTGCGTTGAAAATAAATCGTCACGGTCAATCGCGTTAAAAAGATAATTGCGTTAATGCTGCAGCGTCACTTTCTTCATACAAGTCTGGGGAGACGTACAGGTCCATGGTGGAGGGAATGATTATTCACTGACGCGAAAATAGCTACTGTTACTCCCAACTGAAAAATATCCCCTTTTATATGCACAATCGCCAAGCTCCGCCCAAAAGACCAGATGTTCGTAGTGATTGGCTGCCGATGTAGCTGGGTGGAGCTATGACGTGTACCAATCCGCTATAACGGGACCGGACGAGTAACATATATATAAAATCGTGTTTCTTGAATTATAGGCACTTACATTTCTATGGTAGTCCCTCATATTATATTTTTACTTACAAGTTAATAGTATTGTTTTCTTGTGTTAACATAATTGCTAACTTATTTTATAATAAAGAAATATAGCCTAATTATATTTTTAAAATAGCATTCGGTTTCCACATTAAACTGTGGGCTAAGGTGACGTGAAAACTTTATCCGTTGTCACTCTTCGAGCTAGTTGTTATTATTACTAAAGAGAAAATCATGCATGCTTTTCGGTCATACTACTGACTCGTTTCAAATGATGCATTAACATGCTTTTCGGTCATACTACTGACTCGTCAAATGATGCATTAACATGCTTTTCGGTCATACTACTGACTCGGGGTCAAATGATGCATTAACATGCTTTTCGGTCATACTACTGACTCGTCAAATGATGCATTAACATGCTTTTCGGTCATACTACTGACTCGGGGTCAAATGATGCATTAACATGCTTTTCGGTCATACTACTGACTCGTCAAATGATGCATTAACACGTTTTTCGGGCATACTACTGCCTCGGGGTCAAATGATGCATTAACATGCTTTTCGGTCATACTACTGACTCGTCAAATGATGCATTAACATGCTTTTCGGTCATACTACTGACTCGGGGTCAAATGATGCATTAACATGCTTTTCGGTCATACTACTGACTCGTCAAATGATGCATTAACACGTTTTTTCGGGCATACTACTGCCTCGGGTCAAATGATCCTGTTATTTTAAATCCGGTTCAATAATCCTGTTATGTTGAAATGTGGAAGAGTAAGCAACGACCCCATCGACGAGATGTATTTCTGAATCCATGTTAAACTGGAGGTCTAAAGTCGGGTGAAAGCTTACCAATTCGGCGAGAAAGAGTTAATTATTATTGCTCCATAGAAAAAATCGTGCATTACGATGTTTTTCGGGCATACTACTGCCTCGGGTCAAATGATCCTGTTATTTTAAATCCGGTTCAATAATCCTGTTATGTTGAAATGTGGAAGAGTAAGCAACGACTCCCTGACGAGATGTATTTCGTAGGTTAGGTTAGGTCTCTTACATATAAAAACCCATTCACTAAGAGCATTGGCTTTCCTTTCTTACTAGAAACAAACTCTGCCATTTTTCGATTATTATTTATTATAATTGTGGGTATAGTTAACCTGGAAAAAGAAAGTAAATTTAAATTAGTACACTTAATTTTAAATAATATTTTGGGAAAACTGAGTAATGGAAATATTATTTGGATTCCTTTATTTGAACAAAACTCTCGCTCTCTTTCTATATATATATATATATATATATATATATATATATATATATAATTATTAGTACATTCAGGTATGCCTACCTTATTTCTTTCGCTGATTGCTATTTAATATAATTGTGTGTATTTCTAAGAGTCGGAGTGAGGTGAGGTTTTGATCGATTTGACTGGTAGAAAGGTAAATTATGGTCAATCGAGTTGGCAGATTCTCGGAATTCCTTTCCTCTAGCGGATTGTGTTTTGGTTAATTTCAACTTTTAAATGAATTTTCGCAAATTCTCGTATTTTTTCAATTTTTTTCGCATGGAATGAGGCTCGTGTGTTTCATAAATTTTCATCTCGTATGGAGTGAAGGGATACTTATCAGGGATTGTGGGGAACCCCATTGACCACGACGAAACCCTATTTATGAGATAAGATGAAATAGTGATTTGAGAATAATCTTTGTGCAGTTTAAGTAAATATATTTATTCAAGTAGAGGTTGCAACCTCTCCTTCCTTCATGCGAATACTGTAATGTTCTACATAATGATACAACTTAGATATTTTTCAACCGTACCTCGCATAAGATTAATACAGAGTCTTATGAGTTGCTGTTCACGATTTTTACTGCTAGTTTCAAATACCAAACACTATATACATCTATTGTAAAACCCTATATACATCTATACATCTATAGTGAAACACTATATATATATATATATATATATATATATATATATATCATAAGATGTTTAAAAGACTGTATATATATAATTATAGTAAACTTATGTCGAAATAAAATAGTCACCCATAAAAATTAATTATTTTCTATTATTAATTTTCTATGGTTGAATTATGTGCAGGATAACTACGTTATTTGTTTCGAAAAGTTATGTGTTTTGACTAATTTCAATTGAATCTTCCAATTGATTAACTATATAAACATATTGTGTTATTTTATATGGTTGACCAACTGATTAACTATATAAATATATTGTGGTATTTTAATTGTTTGTGTACACGAGTGGTTCATTAGTTTATTTATACAAGTACATTTAATAAATATTGCTATCTGGAATACATGGTGCGATCTGGCAACTCAGCAACTGAATACATTGCGTGATCTGACAACTCGGCAACTGAATACATGGCGCTATCTGGCAACTCAGCCAGAATAGAGGTTTATAAAAGACCGAGAGACGATTGACGGAGTCATTCAAGCTCGGCTCCCAGCCGGGCAAGGACCTCTGGTCCTTCTCTTTCTGGCCCTTTGGGAAAACCCCTTAGAGGCCTCTTAGGTTAGGTAAACGAAAATAGCTTGAGGGAGAACTCCGCCTCCAAGTTGCATGCCTTGCATTCAAAGGCAACTACTCTCTCTCTCTCTCCTTCAGGTGTCTCTCTCTCCTTCAGGTGTCTCTCTCTCTCCCCTTCAGGTGTACCCCTCCCCCCTTGGCTCAGCCAACTGGCTGATTAGGAGCCTATAAAACAACACCTACTCGGCTGAAGTCTTAATATGCACTTGGCTCCTGCCAGGTGAACACCTCTCCTCCTTTCTCTCCTCCTTTCTCTCTGGCCCTTTGGGGGGAATAGCTTGGAGGAGAACTCCGCCTCCAAGTTGCATGCCCCTTGCAACCGGCAACAAAGGGCCCATTGGGGTATTTTTTTCTTTTTTTTTTCCTTTTTCTTTTTTGCAACCCCCCTTTGCAACAACCCCCACCCCCATTTGCAACAACCCCATCCCCTTTGCAACATTACATAATAACTTGCAACATCCTTGCACTCTCCCCTTTTGCGGCTATACTACTGACGTTCATAATGGTTAGGTTCAGTTCTTTTACTTCTAAAATAATACTTTCGACTGTGGTGTTTGATTTGCTTACCGTCACTTCGTATGTGTATGTGTTTTTCACGTAGATACAACACCCTCCTCCTCGTCCAGCAATTCTCTCTGCTCTGTATATGTTGTAGTCCAGCAGTGCTATTTCAGTATCCTCGATGCAGTTTTCACAGCCTTTTTCGCATTTATGCAAGTGTGATTCCGTAGGCATATGATATCTATGCTGGATTCCATGGCTAAATTTTGTAAGTATTGTAATTTCAACACTGCATGGTCAGTGTTGAGGCCTTGTATATTTGTGTATAATACATTTACAGGGTTTCTAATCTTCGTGTTCGGTTTTCCTCAATAATGGTCGTTTCCTGGTCGATGTTGGTTCCTGTTTGGTGTTATTTATTAGGCCGCTGCATTTGGGAGTATTGGAGTTGCGTCCCTTGGTAGGTGGGTATATAATGAAAGTTTCATAAATATTATATATTCTTCAGTGGCCTATATTTACATATCTACTTCTTGGGTGTTATATATTTTTATTGCAAATGAACAAATGACTATATATTTGAATGTGGGGTGATGATTCTGGGCCAAATTGTGGATTTTTCAGTGAAGTTAGCAATTGCTATTTAAATGTTAATGCGACAGCTATATGCTAAAACAGTTTTTCTCACTTTCCACTGATGGAGAGAGAGTTGGAATTCAATTTCGTTCAAAGAAAAAATAATTTTTCATTTATATCAAGGGGGAGGTCCCCCAAAATAAAATAAAAAAATATCTGTGACATTTTATTGAGTCTAGTTGTTTTTTGTGCTTATAATAATTTATTCTTTGGGAACTTGCCTTCCATATGCTTTTTGAATCACTCTTTTATCTGAATTAGGGACTGAGATGTGAGAATATGAAATTTAGTTGTACAGGGAACCCCCAAAATAGGGGAGGGGGTATTTTTTTAACTATTACTTCGATTGAACTATGAGTTTATATTTTGAGTTTGTTGGTTTAGATCAGTGGTCAGCGAACTTTTTTGAGCGTGGGTCACTAAATGATTTTGGTGGATCAATGTAAGGTTTGCCAACTTTTTGAAGCACAATTCCTGGAAGTATGTAGGTCTGGCTATTTAGACTCTCTGAGAAGCGATTTGAGCTGTTTTAGAGATGCATTTTCAGTTAAAAATTGCAGGTATGTAAAGGCTAATAATATGCAAATAATAACATCATAACTATTTCCAAAATAATGACAAACTTTTTCGTAATAAAACATATAGCTGAAAAAAATATGAAATTAAAGATTTTATATACAGTAATTGCATTACAGATTACACTCCTATTTTAACTAGCGAAACAGCCAAAATAGTACAAGGCTAAAAAAAAAAGTATGTAAACTGTCTTAAATATTGTATCGATTTCGCAACTTTCCAGATTATATATTTTTTCGGCCTCGGTGGTGCAGTGATCAGAATGAAAAATTCGGGCGGAAGCAAAACCAAAGGGAAATCAAAGTTAAATCAAGTTTAACCAAGTAATTGGTGGGTCAGCCAAATCATGGTGGGTAAAGTTGCTGACCACTGGTTTAGACAATGTCATATACCAAATTATAGGAAAATCGAAGATGGTGTTGTGGTGTTAATTTTTTTTTCCTAGAATGCCCCATGTGGTAAACAAATCTATGCAAATATTTCTTTGCCTTTTAATGAATACCAAGCGTTTTACTGATTGCCGGCAGATCAAAACCAAAAATAGATGTAATTTTTACACTGTATCTCCAATTAAACACTTCATTGCTTGTTTACTGCACGTTTTGTTTAAAATCGAAGTGACTGAGAGAGAACAACTTTGTAATTGGTGGAATTTCAAAAATTTAAACCGAGCATTACTTAAAATCCACTTTCAACCAGATTCCTTTTCGTGATAAAAGCAACACCCTGAGCCTTATATTAAGCGTTTGATATTTTGTGTCCTATTATCCTATTATAGCAGTATTTCAATTGTTTAAGCCAATGCACGTTCATTAGTGTTATTTGTTGCACGTTTAAGAGGAAATTTGCATCTTCATTAGTAGTTCAGTCATGTTTCAAATGAAATGTGCAACCATGCTACTAATGAGTTTGAATTAAGTTATGCATTTGTCCCTGAAGTGGAACAAAGAATATATAAGTAAACATCAATAATAGAATTTAAAACAAGTAATTCTCCTTTCCAATTTCAGTAAAAGATCATTATAATGTACGGAAATAAAGGAACAGCTCAGTACTTAATTTTTCTTTCATTAGTTGCAGACTATAAAATTACAAAGTTGTAAAAGAACAAAATTAATAACAAGAGGCTATTAATAACGAAAACATTAATTAAGTTTCCCATTTCCACTCAACGTTATTAATTTTAATGGGCGATTTTGTTTCTTTGAAAGACTTGTTTCCGAAACTGGAGATTCGGATATGTCTGCACACTATGCATCCTCTTAATACTTTATTATATCCTATTCAAATTACTTCCCACTCAATGTCATTCCGATCTCATGCGTAATCTACAAGTGGGAATTCCAAATGTAAAAACAAATTTCCTAATTTGGGAAAGGGTAAAGTGAAAGCTGTCAAAGGTTATTTTCTGCGAAAAATCTAACTAAAAATGCAACAAATTCCTCCTATAATGAAAATGGAAATATGAATGGATTGATTTGAAAATTGCCTCCTTTGACATTCTCACTCACTGATTTCTCACTCTTAGTCGAGGATTCAAATGGGATTAACATTGAGCAGGAAGACTTTTTATTCACACACACACACACACATATTACTTATATACGGATACCAACTTCTGTATATGTAGCTCTTAAACTATAAATTTAAAATTTAAAATTAAAACGATAATTGAAAAATTACCTCTCCATTTAAGAAGCAGTAAAGTAGAGCAATGAAGAAACCTTGAAAAGAGGTTAGGAAGTGCGTAGCATATGACCAAACACCAAATTCAACAGCGGATTTTCCTAAAGGAGCTGCTATCATGTTCACTACATTCGTTATGCCCAGAAGAGGTAGAAGGCCAACTTCTGTATATGTAGCTCTTAAACTATAAATTTAAAATTTAAATTTAAAACGATAATTGAAAAATTACCTCTCCGTTTAAGAAGCAGTAAAGTAGAGCAATGAAGAAACCTTGAAAAGAGGTTAGGAAGTGCGTAGCATATGACCAAACACCAAATTCAACAGCGGATTTTCCTAAAGGATCTGCTATCATGTTCACTACATTCGTTATGCCCAGAAGAGGTAGAAGGACTATAGCTGCCTTCACCGCTTTCCTGTGAAGAAATGCAGCTGTATGAACAGTTATGTAATGTTTATAATGTCTATCAAGGTTACGCTCGGTACGTTTACAAGTTGCATGCATGACCGTCCTCTCCATTCAGGTGATGTAGTGACCCTGCGCAGTTCGAATCACATGTAAATGTGTAGGTCTCCTCCGTCATAATATAACCTTTGCCGTCGCAAAGGAAGTTAAACAATATCAGCAATCATCATCATCTTAAAAGGGAGGTATATTCACAAGAGAAACAGTTTTCGATAAGGGCAAATTATACTTGGAAATAGCCTTTTGGCGAGCAATCAAATAATATATCAAAATCTACCTTATACGCAAAATACGTATCATTTCCTTTGAACATCATGCTTTTATTACTCAATGGTTCGCTCACGGAATAAAGTTCGTGGAAGAAATAAAATCTATGGGAAAAATATTGACATTTTGAAAACTCGGAAAGAAGTTATAATTAGTTGGAATAATAATCTGTGTAAAGGAAAAATATGAATACAACCTTCATTCCAAATAGTAAGGGTTTTCTTTTATATTATTTTCCCAACCAATTACAAATTCTTTCTGAACTTTGACATTTTCATTCGATTTTACATGAATTTTGTATCGCCGTCAAATTTCTTTCGACAGTTGCCCTTCTGACAACAGTGGAATGAAAATCTAAACAATTTTAGATGCTCGAATTTTTTCCTTTAAATGTTAATATAAAGGTAGGCCTAGGTGATGTCAATACACGTTGATCAAGAAAACTTTCTTAAAAATGGGTTCATTTTTTGTTAAATTATATTAATAAATATTTTAATAAAATTTTAAAATACCAATGACGGAATGCTAACGAAACCAAAGCCATTTAAGTAATTATTAACAATTATACACTTAAACGAAAATGATTTCAGATATATAACTATAAGTGTTGTTATTCCCGTATAAGGTTGTTTTAGTTAAGGCAGTTAACCTAACCACTGCATACTCACCTAACTTGAAGAGCTTCACTTGAGTTGCTTTGTCGCAGTTTCGTTACGAGCACTCGGATTATGTTCAAGAGGAAAATCATGTTCGTCTGCGGGTAATCCAGACCATATCAGCCGTTTAGAAATTTCACTCTTTAGTGGAGCATATTCCAGTAACAACTCAACCATATATTTTACATTCCTGCATCTCTTAAAATTAAGATCTATCCTTAACTACAGTGGGAATATTTCTCTTTCTCTGTGAATCTTGGGTTAATTCGGGGGAATTTTGACCTTAATTGATTAGTACTCGTATGTGGATGACTTCCCACTCCAGAGCCACTTCTTTTGTAAATGGCGATCCAGAGTGAGAAAATTCTCGAATAAAATTCACAGTTTGGGAAAATTTCAGACTTAGGAATAGCCTAATTAAATTGAAAGGAATAATCCTTAGCCAAACGTTCTTGTATTTTCAATCCTAGCCTAACCAGGTACACTTTTTTTCTATCATCTTAAACCTAACCGAGGCGAGAATGAGAAGTCTGAAATGGGTGTGATAAAACTTCGTTTGAAGTTTCCCATTCTTGAATGAAGACTCAAAATGGGAATGACTTAGTGGTAAAAGACCGATATATATATATATCAGGGACGTGCCCTCTGGGTAGGCAAGGTAGGCAGTGCCTACCCTGAATAAAACTAAAAATATTAAATATAAAAAGTAAATGATTTTCACTTCATTATATAAGCTGTGACAAATACTGCGCTATATAAGCAGATTTAGTTCTGCTTTTCACTCAGTGTTTTGCCGTTCGGCACATGGTCGGGTGTGTGGCTGTGCGCGCGTCTGTGTTGTCGTTTGCCTCTGGTGATTGAACTAAATTTTAGACATTTTATTTCAAAATTTAACCCTTTTCAAATATGGACAGTGAGTATCTTAAGAATTTTTCTAAACTGTCTTATGAAGAAAGGTTGAATGTGATTAAAATGGTAGGCCGACCCGGAACTGAAACAGTTGCTACAGCGTAAAGGAACAAAAATATCAGAACGTTTCAAACGACGTGGTACAGCAAAGAAAGAGTGGTTGTGTGGTTGTGTTACAACAGGTAGACTCTTTGTTTTCCATGCTTGTTATTTTCCGTATCTAGTGAAATGTGTGGATAAGAACAGGATATTGTGATTTAAATATTTGACTAATGCTTTAAGTAAGCACGAGAGTCTGCTGCGCATTATGAAAGTCAATATCGTTGAAAACATTTGGATCTACACGAATCGACTT
The DNA here is from genome assembly GCA_023014485.1 of Bathynomus jamesi. Taxonomy (NCBI): domain Eukaryota; kingdom Metazoa; phylum Arthropoda; class Malacostraca; order Isopoda; family Cirolanidae; genus Bathynomus; species Bathynomus jamesi. The sequence goes on along the minus strand of JAJOZX010003568.1, from coordinate 339,086 downwards.
GAGCATAGATAAGCAAAAAAAACTTAGCATTGAAATTCACAATAAAAAGGTAAAGGAAAACAGAGACATACTGAAAACATTAATTTCTGCTACTGCTTTTTGATTAAACAAGAACTTGCTTTCCGCGGTGATAATGAAGATAAATCCTCTTTAAATCGTGGAAACTATATTGAGTTACTGAACTACACTGCAAAATTGACCAAAAATTAGCACAACATTTACAGACTTCATCCGTGTTTTCTGGCGTTTCTAACAGATACAAAATGACTTGATTGAAGCAGTAGGCATAGCTGTAGAAAATAATATTAAAGAAGATATCGCAAGATCCCAATTCATTGCTATAGAATGGATGAATCGACTGATATTTCAAATACAGCTCAATGTTCCACAGTTTTAAGATATGTATTGGATTCTGAATTAAAGAGGCTTTCATAGGATTTGACGAACTTAAAGACAGAAGAGCTACTGGTGTAACAGAATGCATATTTAAAAATTTAGATAAATACAACTGTGCTGAGAAGCTTGTAGCACAGACATATGATGGAGCATCGGTAATGGCATCGCATTTAAATGGCGTTCAAGCTAAAGTAAGAGAAAAGGCATCATCAGCGTTATTTACCCATTGCTACGCTCACAAGTTGAATCTTGTTCTATCTCAGTCAGCGAAATTTATACCTGAATGTACAATCTTTTTCAAGACCATTGATGGTCTTGCTGCATTTTTCAATCACTCTACAAAACGAACGCAATTTTCTTGATGAAATAGTACATAAACGCATTCCAAAGGCTGCACCAACGAGATGGAGTTCTAACTCAAAGCTAGTGCAAAACTATTTTACACTATCATAGTGACCTTTGTAACTTTTCAACAATTGACAGCAATCCTTATTGTGGGACTCAGATACTTTAGTGAGGGGTAATGGATTTTATAATTGGCTAACGAAAGATTCAACATACTTTCTTCTCATGGTATATGATAAGATTTTCATTAGAACTGACACACTCTTCAATATCTTACAAACTAAAATTATAGATATTCCATATGCATTGAAAGAATCAATGAAACAATGAATTCCCTCGAGGGTCTGCGCAAAAATTTTGATGATATCTATGAGAAGTTTGAAGAATGTTTCAAAGAAAATAACTTGACTGAATCAAAATGTCGTACAAAAGGTCCAATTAAAAAAGAAAGAGAAAGAATATTCTGTCTAATATTGAATATATCTGCAGCATATGGAAGCAAGATACAGTGACTTCAAAAATTTACAATTTATTTCATCAGTTGATAGTAAAAGTAGAGCCGGATTTAGACGTGTGGAGGCCCTGGGCAGCCTTCATGTGGAGCCCCCCCTACCTTAGGGATCATTCTCTGTCAGATCAACCAAAAAAAATTGAAATTAACACCCTCATCTCTCATATTTTGCTGAAATTTGGTTTATAGGGAGTTTGTGAGCCCTGAATCCATTTCTGAAATTATAAGGTCAATCCGACCAACGGTTCAAGAGATATGACCTCGGGCAATTTGAGGTCACTCGCGAGGTTACTAACATTTGGCGAGCCATAACTTGGGTAATAATTGTCATAATTATAAAAAGTATATATTTTAGAATCAAAAACGACAAGGAATCCAAATATGCAAGTTTTAGAACTCTAGGTTGACAATAAAAAGTTACAACTGTAACCAAAATTTGAGGTCACGATTTGACCTCTGGGGTATCAAATGGAATTTTTTTTTTAAATGTAAAAAATGAAGGCATAGGCATTGGCTATTAGAATCAGCAAAAAAAAGTTTGTTTATGTTAGTATTTTTCATGTAACTAACATATAAGTGAACACCATATTCATAAGTTGTGCGTCAATTCTACCTATTTTTTCACACTTAAGCTCATAATTTGACCTATAGAAATTAAAATTACATTTTTTATAGATATAAAAACAAAGTCAGAGTTCTTGACTAATAGAAACAATCATAAAAAGTTTGTTTATGTTGGTACTTTTCATGTAACTAACTTATAAGTGAACACCATATTTATAAATTGCTTGTCATTTCAAGGAATTTTTATATCTTAGCTATCAATTTGACTTCAAGCTCCAAGATTTAATAAAAATTGTATTTCACTGCTAATCTACACTGGCAATAATAGTTATAATAGTGAAAGGGGAAGACTAAGCTCACATGTAGCCTAAACAAACCTGTTGAAACATGTTGCTACTTGTCTAAGTGCAGAATCAACACAGATAGTTGCAAAATTCCTTGTCTACAGGTTAGTACAGTTCCAGCCAGCACTGTGGGTGGCTGGTGGGTATGGTGTTTTTAATGAGCCTCAGAGACTATCAAGGCCTAAAATATTAAGTGTGTATAGCTATATTTTCTAAAAAAATATATTACCTAATTGTAAATCCTATCTTTACAGATCAAAATACAATGTTCGGCACTTGAAATACTGCCAGGACCCTATTCAAAAACACAAGAAACGCATAACAATCAATCTTAGAAAAGTGACTGATGTACTTGTTGAAAAATGTGCTGGAAGAGTGAAAAAGACTCATTGTTGTGTGTGAACTGCTGGACACTGATAATGAAAAACCCCACTATACTTAGTACCACTGAAAACAACGAGTCTGAGCAGGATTCAAATGAATCATCTACTATCAGTGGCTTGAGTAACATCTCTTCAATTCAAGATCTGGACAATGACAGTGATTGCTTGATAAAGGAAAATCCTTCAACTTTAGTTGAACCCGTTCTAGCATTTCTGGACCAAACACCAGTTAAAAAAGTAAGTAATAAATTAATATAATAACTTATACTTTACTACAAGGTCTGTTTGATCTACTATAATAGCCAATTATATAGCATTTAAGGTACTATAATTAATATTTAATTACTAATATTCAGGTGTGGAAACTTTTTTTCTGTTCTTTTCAGAAGGGCTGTCATTAAGCCAGAAAAAGCGCAAGGCTCGTGGTAAGCTATCATCTGCTCAGAAACACCTGAAGGAGAGGCTAGAACTCAGTTATGGTGTTCAAATTACCGAGGAGGTAAGTGATACTTCAAACCTGAAACTAAATCTGAAAAACATCTAGACAAATTAATGAATGAATTGAAACAGTCATTCCTGGAGAGCAAATGTCACCATCACAAACTACAAATATTGACACTCTCACCATACACAATTGAAAAAACAGCTAGTTTCTTTCAAACTACAACATACATGGTGAAAAGAAGCCATTCACTTAAATCAGAACATGGAATCCTCCGAAGATTCCACTAATGAGCAAAGGAAAAGTGATATCTGAAGAACACAAAGATATAGTTAGAAGATTCTATGAGTCAGAAGAGGTTAGTCGTATGTGTCCTGGCCAAAGGATTGCGTGAAAGTTATCAGTGCTGAAGGTGCAATGAAGGTGCAAAAACGATTGGTCCTCGGGAATTTAAGAGAGATGTTTGAACTATATAAAAATGAAAAGAATCCCAAATAGGATTTTCCACATTTGCAAAATTACAGCCATCATATTGTGTGCTTGCCGGTAGTGTGGGACTCATTCTGTCTGTGTCTGCACATACCATCAAAATCCAAAATTGCAGCTGGCTGCATTGGGAGAAAGAGGTCTTTCATACAAGGATCTTATGGATTACAGTGTCTGCAGTACAGAAAGAGAGACTTGCCTGATGCAACTTTGCAATGATTGCCCAAGAGAAGAGGGTGTCCTGGATTTTCTTGAGTTACTTGACAGTGTGAAATCAGCTCCAAATGAAATACTTACAAGCAATGGGTGACTGTTGACCGTTGTACAATGGTTGATAAGGTGGAGCCACTTCATGAATACTTATCATCCCTAAGCATGAAAATATCCTGCATGGTTCGTCATCACTTGTTGCTCAGCAACAATCACAGTACTTCAAGCAGTTGAAAGAAACACTACCACCTCAGAGCGAGGTAGTTATAGTAGGTGATTTCTCTGAGAATTATTCTTTCATTGTCCAGGATGCTGCCCAAGGGTTTCACTGGGACAATTCACAGTGTACAGTTCACCCTTTTGTCATCTATTATAGATCATTTGCAGACCAGGAACTTAGCCATTTTAGTGTCTGTTTCTTATCTGCATCACTAAAACACAACACTATAATGGTTTACTCATTCATATTGAAGCTTATGACATATGTTAAATTCAGATGCCCACAATTGAAGAAGGTGCACTATTTCTCAGATGGATGTGCTGGCCAATATAAGAACAGATACAACTTCACAAATCTCTGTTACCATGAAGAGGATTTTGGTCTGTCTTGTGAATGGCACTTCTTTGCTACATCCCATGGCAAAAATGCATGTGATGGGATTGGAGGAACAGTGAAAAGAGCTACTGCTCGTGCCAGTTTGCAGAGAACTACAGAGAGGCAAATTCTTACACTAGAACACATGTTTCAGTTTGTGAAGAAAACTTGAGCGAAGATAAATTTTTTCTTTGTAACTACAGCTGATTTTAAAGATGCAGAAGAACGGTTGGAACATCGATTCAAGGATAGTAGGGCTATTCCTGGAACTCAGAAATATCATAGATTTGTTCCCCTAAACAAGGAAAACTGATGGTGTATCCCATTTCAAGTGGCATTGGAGAAAAGAAAAGAATAAGGAAAAGTCATTTTACTAATGAACCTGCAATGCTTGGTAACCTAAAATGTGTCAAACCAGGAGAGTATGTTGGCTGCATTTATGACATGCAAGTTTGGTATGGAATTGTGGAGGAATATTGTGAAGAGTTTGATGATTTCACTGTGAACTTTCTACATCCCTTTGGGTCATCAGGATCAAGTGCATATTATTATCCATCAAACAAGGATTCATGTGCAGTGCCAGGACATCATATATTAACTGTAATGAGTTGTCCTACCCTAAGAGGAGGCAGCAGAATTCAATACATTTTTCCACAAAAAGAAATTGATGAGAGCATCGAGCATGCAAAATTGTATTAGGCTAGCACATGAATCCTCTAAGTAGGTCTTCCCTTTCACTATTATAACTATTATTGCCAGTGTAGATTAGCAGTGAAATACAATTTTACATTTTTTGCCTTTGTTTTTATATCTATAAAAAAATGTAATTTTAATTTCTATAGGTCAAATTATGAGCTTAAGTGTGAAAAAATAGGTAGAATTGACGCACAACTTATGAATGGTGTTCACTTATATGTTAGTTACATGAAAAATACTAACATAAACAAACTTTTTTTGCTGATTCTAATAGCCAATGCCTATGCCTTCATTTTTTACATTTAAAAAAAAATTTCTCATTTGATACCCCAGAGGTCAAATCGTGACCTCAAATTTTGGTTACAGTGTAACTTTTTTATTTTTCAACCTAGAGTTCTAAAACTTGCATATTTGGATTCCTTGTCGTTTTCTGATTCTAAATATATATACTTTTATATAATTGTGACCATTATTACCCACGTTATGGGTCGCCAAATGTTAGTGACCTCGCAAGTGACCTCAAATTTCCCGAGGTCATATCTCTTGAACCGTTGGTCGGATTGACCTTATAATTTCAGAAATGGATTCAGGGCCCACAAACTCCCTATAAACCAAATTTCAGCAAAATCTGAGAGATGAGGGTGTTAGGCACTGGTTGATCTGACAGAATGACCCACCTAGGGGAAGACATAATTGAAGTCATCCATAAGATTCATAATATAATTAACATACATACACTTTCAAAACATCGTGCACTCTTGTGTCTGTCCATTCCACTCATTTCTGCAAAAAATGAAAGCCTCGGGTTACTCGGGTATTCCATTATAGTGAGAGTAGGCCTAAAAGAGTAATAAAAACAAAATAATAATCAGTACACAACAAATAGTAATTGGTAAAAGTTTATGTACTACAGTGGTATTGGATGCGCGTGTTTTTTTGTTGATCATCTATCGGGTTTTTCTAGTTTCGGGTTTTTTCTATTTTGATAATGGCTTGTCAATATGTGGAGGCCCCCAAGATGTGGAGGCCCATGGGCAGCTGCCCACTTTGCCCACTCCTAAATCCGGCCCTGGTAAAAAGTTTCTAAAACTAGCTACAGAAGTTGATAAGGATGCACTAGAAAGTTTAGAGAAGAATTATGGTAACTTCTTCGATGTCATAAGATTGAAAACTGATCTAGCTGGAATTTATAGTGCACAAGTGTTCAGGGATAAATCAATTAAAGATTTGCTTGCTTTCATATTTCAAAATGGACTTGAACTAACGTTTCCTGAAGCGGTGAAGCTGTTGCAATTGATTTTAACAATTCCAGCTACAACAGTTTCTGTTGAGAGGTCATTTTCAGCTTTGAAAAGAATTAAAAGCTACACCAGGAATAGAATGAAACAGGAAAGGCTTTCATCACTTGCCCTAATTTCAATTGAAAAGGAAAGATTTACTAAAATGGAGCAAAATCCCACTTACAATTTCTTTGAAAAAATTACAGATATTTTGTTACTAACAAAGAGAGAAGAATGGAATTCATCTACAAATAAAGCGGTAAGTAAATATTTGTTGTTGACCAAAAATTAGCACAAAAGGTGCGGAAGGGGTTAATTATGCTTAAAATTCGTTGGTGGCTGGGGCTCCGCCCCGGAACCCGCTGGGGAGCTCGCGCCCACCCCAGACCCCCTAGCTTGGAGCCGCTTGCTTCGCTCGCGCATTGAGTCTGCCTACCCTGAGTATTTACTCACGGCACGTGCCTGATATATATATATGTATATTATGAGAGGATCAGGAGTAAGCAAAAATGTTCATGGCTCTCACAAACGAGTTTATGCTGATACAGGAGATAACAGAAAATACCAGAAAAAATTACCTAGATCTGGTATCCACGAATAAGACGAACTGGATTGTTCATATAAAAATAACGCTAACTATTATCTCAAACCACAACATAATCGAGATATCAACAAATATGGCGATAACATTAAAAGACAACACACATACGGAAGGAAGAAGCAAATTTGGGGCTTTTAACTTAAACTCCAAGACCATAAATTAGGAAGAAATCGGATCACACATGGCCCAAATGGAATGGAGAACAGTTTTAGAGAATACAACCGTTGAGAAAATGCTAACAACCTTGAAAGAAAAGACACTGAGAATTTTATAAAAATATGCTCCGAAAAGCACAGCCAAAACGAAAGAGGAACTGGTTAGAGAGGCATTCACGGCCATACAAAGAGGGAAGAGGAAAAAGCGGTAGAAGCAATAAAGGAAAATCCAAAATACTTCTATAGCTATGTGAAACAAAAACGCGCGCCAGTATCGGGCCCTTAAGGAAAGGAAATAATGAACTAACTACATTGAGAGCCCATTAAGAATCAGTCTTCAGTACCCCAAAAAGTGACAAAGCGATACTTGACATAGCCATTCTTCGAAGAGAAATTGCAAGGAGATTGAATAATAGAATTTTATTTTACCCCAGAAGATGTAGAGAGAACTAAAGGATAAGTGAAATCACATTCAGCTGCAGGTCCGGACAAATGGAACGCACTATTGATTAAAAATGAAATAGCTACACCCCTATACTGGATATGGAGAAGATCCCTAGACACGGGGGAAATACCAAGCATCTTGAAAAGAGCGAACATTGTCCCTATATACAGGGTGTCCCAGAATTAACTATCTATTTCAATGAAATCGGACAAATTTTTTAAAAACACACTTTTATTTATGTTTATCATGTTTAATATGTTAAAAATGTATAAATTTCTAAATTTTTTTCATAATTTTATTTTCATAATTTTTTCATAGTTTTTCATAGTTTTATTTTCATTCTCTTTCAGAACCCTATTAATAATGAATACACAAGAACGCATCTTTGTTGTAACATCCCGTATCAAAGGAATGCAATGTAATGAAATCAGAGAAAAATTTACAAGAAGATTCCACAGAACCGGTCCTACAGACAAAGCGATCATGAACTTGTGACAAATTTAAAAGAACTGGATCCGTACACGACGAGGTGGGAAGAGGACGCCCAAGGACAGCACGTAACAGTACCGAACAGGTACGACAATTGTTTGAGGATGAACCAACAACTTCGGTTAGGAGCCGTCGAAGACTCAACATATCCAAGACAACAGTTCATAGAATCTTGCGTTCGACACTGATGAAAAAGGCTTATCACATTCAAGTAAATAAAGTTTTGACTTATGATTTATAAATCTATTTGTTTTTGTATCATAATTTAGTAATAAACACAAAATTATGTCAGTTTTTATTAAATTTGTCCGATTTCATTGAAATGGATAGTTAATTCTGGGACACCCTGTATAAAGGAGACGATAGATATCAAGGAAAGAACTATAGACCAGTGATATTGACGTCCCACCTCCCAAAAATATTTGAAAGAATAGTTAGAGGGAAAATCTATGACTTCTTGGACACACTAGAAAGATTCAACGAAAATCAGCACGGATTCTGATCAGGAAGATTATGCCTCTCACAACTTATAGAGCACTATAACAATATCTTAGATACACTTGAAGTCAATGAAAACTACGATGTCATATACACAGATTTTGCTAAAGCTTTCTATAAATGCGATCATGGTATAATAGCACATAAAATGAAACATATAACAGGCAGCGTGGGAAAATGGATCTACAACTTCCTCAGAGAACGTCTACAGGTCACTAAAATTCAAGGTATATCATCATCAGAATCAGAGATACACAGCTCAGTACCACAAGGTACAGTACTGGCCCCACTCCTGTTCATTATCATGCTAACAAACATAGACAGTGGAATAAACACCAACAGTATAGTAACATCGTTTGCAGACAATACAAAGATCAGCAGAAAAATCAGCGATGCAAATGAAGTGGAGGCCTTGCAGAGGGACATGAACAAAATATACACATGGTCAGAAGACAACAACATGACATTTAACACCAAGAAATTTCAGCTCTTGAGATATGGTAGAAATGAGAAATGAGAAACTTAAACAGACGACATATCATGCTCCAGATAGACAGGAAATTCAGAGAAGCACGAAAGCGGTTGACTTGGGGGTAATAATGACCGATGATGCCAAATTCGAAACACAAAATCGGATAGCAGTAAAGAAAGCAAAAAGAGTCACGGGACAGGTACTAAGAAAGTTCAAAAGAAGGGACAAGACAGTAATGATTTCCCTGCTGAGAACACTGATCATACCAAAACTTGAATACTGCTCAGTTTTGACGTCCCCATATAAAAAGGAAGAAATTAATAAATAGAAGAGACTCGGAGACATTTCACATCTAAGACTAATGGCTGCAAAGAACTCAACTACTGGTAAAGACTACGTAAACTAAATCTGTATCTCTGGAAAGAAGAGAGAGGTACACGATAATTTGCATATGGAAAATGATCGTAAAACTGCTACCAAACCTCAAACTAAACCCACTTACCACCCAAACAACACTGGAAAATAGGAGAGAGAGAATGTGTAGTGTTCCCAAATTAAAGACCCGACAAAGGACCTCTTCAACACTGAAGGGGAAGAGCTTGGTTGTCAGGGGGCCAAGACTTTTTAACCAGCTTCCAAAGGACCTCAGAAACGTTACAGGAGTTAAAGTTGAAGTCTTCAAGAGAAGACTAGATGTCTGGCTCACGACGGTACCAGATGAGCCGGGTGTACCTGGCTATGTGCGATGGAGAGCGCAAGAAAGCAACTCGCTCCCCCACCAAGCAAGGCCTAGAAGCGGGGCCAACAGCTTAACCTTCGTGTGAAGAGAGACTAACACATGGAACTTAATCGAGGTTGACGAGGTATATATTATTCATCGAGGCATTCAGAATTTAAGTGGAAGTATGAGGGCTAAACACCTTTTCACATAGAGCATCATCCTGCACATATGCCCATTTCAGGGTAAGAGCAGCTCGTTTCATCATTGCTTACGTGGTTCATCACCAATGAAAGCAACAATATATATATAATAAAAATATACTTACCGAAATAACAGCTAATCTCGGTCCTTCTAGGATCCCAAAAGTATGCGGTAAAGTTATAGCCCCATCAGCACCTGAAAAGGAAATATATATATATATATATATATATATATATATATATATATATATATATATGGGTGTTTCAGGTCAACCCTATAAAAGAAACGCTTCATATTAGTTACAAAATTCTATTACAAACCTCAGTATATATATATATAGTATATGTATATATTGTATATATATATATATAGTATATGTATATATATCTATATATATATATATATATATATATAGTATATGTATATATATATATATATATATATATATCCCCGCAAGGGGGTTCTAAGCTCGTGCTCTTGAGTGCTCTTTGTGCTCGTTTGTACGTGCTTGTTCCTGGAGGTTTCACGTGCGCCCTCCCGGCCCTAGCACCCAAGGATGATGGGGCTCGACCTGCAGTCCTTGTCATCCTTGGTCTTTTTCCACTTCGACTGTCCCATCCACCCTTTCTTTTTCCTCTGTCTTTCCTCTCACTTTTTCTTTGTTTTTCCGCTGAGATATGCCCTTTAAATAGAGGCGAATCGGTTCTTCCCGAACTAAAAAAAAAAAAAAAAAAAAAAAAATATATATATATAGTATATGTATATATATATATATATATATAGTATATGTATATATATATAGTATATGTATATATATATATATAGTATATGTATATATATATAGTATATGTATATATATATAGAGTATATAGTATATGTATATATATATATATGTATATATATATATAGTATATATACTATATGTATATATATATATAGTATGATATATATATATATTATGTATATGTAATTATGTATATATATATAGTATATGTATATGTATAGTATATGTATATGTATATATACAGGGCGTCCAAACAAATGTATACACACTTTAACAGCTGATAGCTCAATTGATGTTTCTTTCTTTCCAAGTTAAACCATTAGAATTAATAATGGCAGTCAGACTAAAGCTTTGAACAAGGAATTCATTCTAAAATGCTACTGGAAGTGTGAAAACGCAGTTGAAGTGCAAAGACAGTTTAGGAGGGAGTTTTCAAACAGATCCACCAACGCGACTTACCATCACTCGAATTAGAGATAAGTTTGAAGCCGATGGAACTGTTCAGAATGTCCACAAGAAGCGTTCCGGAAGACCACGGACATCGACAAGCCCCACAAAGCAAGAAAGAGTACTGGAAACGTATCACACCAAAGTCCAAGAAAATCTGTGCGGCAAGCGAGTCGTGAGGTAGGAATTTCAGAATCGTCTGTCCAACGCATTTTGAAGCGCTGTCAATGGAAAAGTTACATTCCAAGATTAGTCCATGCTATTAATGAAGATGATCCGGACCGAAGAGTGGAGTATTGCGAGTGGTACTTGGCACGAGTGGATGTGGATTGGACGAAGGGGTTTCGTAGAATACCCTCCGCGTTCACCAGACCCACACCACTAGACTTTTTTTATGGGATACTTAAAGACAAAGTCTACGCTATAAAACCTGCAACAGTCGCTGAATTGAGAGCAGCCATTGAACGAGAATGCACACAAATACCAAACGAAATGTTTCGTGATGTTTGCGATTCCATTGCTTCGCGTTATCAGCAGTGCCTGGACCAGAACGGACGTCAGTTTGAAAACAGGCTTGACAAAACAATTAAATAATGTCTGTAGATTCTATTACATTTTGAAAATGAAATGTATTTTAATAAACACTGCCTTTATAAGTATTTAAAGTGTGTATACATTTTTTTTGGGACGCCCTCTATATATATATATATTATGTATATATGTATATATATATATATATATATATATCTATATGTGTGTGTATATATTAATATATATCTGGTTGTATATATATATTATTATATATATTATATATATATATAGTGTGTATATATTATATATATATATGAAAATTATTTCACGAAAGTAACACGTGAAAAATATTTATGATGAATAACCACGAAGGAAAGGAAACACAGATGGTGCTCAAGCGCTTTCGTCTAATGACATCCTCAGGAACACTGAAGTACATAAAGAATTACAGCCTATATATAGGTTACAGAAAGAGAAAAAAATATATATATATTATATATATATATATATATATATATATATATACAATAAACGGAGAAACGAAATTAAAGGATTGTGGAAGGGGCACCAAATTTATAAGGAAAAACTAGCGATTTTTAGCACGATTAAGATTTGTTTCCAAACAATGTTATATATAAAAAAATAAAAAAATAAAATAAATATATATACAAATTTATACTGGAAATCTGCCCAAGTTTTAGCACACTGCTCTTTTTGTATATAAAATTGAACAATTATCGATTTTTAGCACAAGATTAAGATTTGTTTCCAAACAGTTATAGATAAAAAAAATATATATATATCAAATTTATATTGGAAATCTGCCCGGGTTTTAGCATTCTGCCCTATTTTTTTGTATATAAAAATTGAAAAATAAAAGTTATTAGGGTGGCATACAAATTTTACAAAAGATTTAGCGTTCTACCTTTTTTATCTAAATCTGTTCTGAAGGAGTTCAAAACAACAGGATAGAGTTGACAAAGACCTTTGCTTATGTTGAAGTTATTTGTTAGTTGGATAATGGCAGACTCAAGAATATTTCTATTTACAATGTTTGCTAGAGTGGAATAAAACTGAAGCATTATTCCAATCAATACAGTGGGATAACTCTGATAAATGGACAAAAAGGCACTGGACAATTGTCCTGTTCTAACGGAATATTGATGTTGTTTTATACGTGTGTGCAAATCCTTTCCCGTCTGACCTATGTAAAAGGAATCACATTGTTTACAACCAATTTTATAGATAATGCCTGAATTATTGGTAGGGCTATTTTTTACTATGATATTTTTCACAATATTGCTATATGAAAATACTACATTAATATCCAAAAGTTTAAATACATTAGCATGCCTAAAAAGCCCGGGAAAAATGGAAGTACTAAAATATTTTTTGACAAAGTACGAGTGTTATTATTGACGCGATAGAAAGTTCGTTTTGCCTTGTTGAGACAAGATTCCATATACGCATTTGGAAATTATATGGAATTCAATCATAAAATGATAAGTGATAACATTTATTAAATAATTAAGAGTAGGATTCGACGTGACGCCCATCAGTATCCCTGCACAGCTCAAATCGTTCCGCAGCATTTCTAAACACATTCTGGAGCATTTGCGGGGTTATGTTATCTGCAGCAGTTCGTATACGTAAGTTTTCAAGACTCGTAATCTTCGTCTGATAGACTGCGATTTGATAAAGCCCCATGCAAAGAAATCTAAAGGGGTTAAATCTGGTGATCTCGCTGGCCAAGGTCTGTTGCTTCCGCGTCCAATCCAGCGATTTGGAAAACGTCCATTTAGATAATCCTGAACAATTTTGGCATAGTGACAAGGAGCACCATCATGTTGATAGACGACGGTACTAACAATCCTATCCCCGTCGTCTATCAACATGATGGTGCTCCTTGTCACTATGCCAAAATTGTTCAGGATTATCTAAATGGACGTTTTCCAAATCGCTGGATCGGACGCGGAAGCAACAGACCTTGGCCAGCGAGATCACCAGATTTAACCCCTTTAGATTTCTTTGCATGGGGCTTTATCGAGTCGCACGTCTATCAGACGAAGATTACGAGTCTTGAAACTTACGTACACGTATACGAACTGTGCATGGATACTTGACTCTGCTTTCAATAGTTTAATGTCCAACTTTGCTTCGCACCCGTAATCAACAGTTTTGCCGACATGCTAACTCTGCGAGGCTGCCAAAAGATTAATGGCTAAATGGTCTAATTAATGGCTAAATGGTCTGAATGAAAAGAGAGAGAAAGACGGTAAACAACGCACCATTCATGTGCAACTGTTTATAGAACAAAGAGCTCTGTGACGTCATCCACGCTTTATGACGTATTGATCTACCCACTACCAGGATCGCACGCACAAAAATGCATAGGTAATACTAATGCATTTTTGTGCTTTTCTGGGATATAAATAGATTTTATGACGTCATATGCCAATGGGAAATGAAATTTTTAGTTCTTTTACTTCTTTATTGTTTTATACCGTACAGCTTAACATAAAATACAATACGATTAACATATGTAAATGCATACTCATTTTTTTGAGATCCTTCAGGGGTATATTTACCAACATAAATACGACCTAATGGTTTAGATAAATCATTTGTAGATATTTTCATTAAAGTATTAGGGAATTGGGCAGTTACTGCATCACCTAACTCACAGACCTGTTTCAATCTACGATACATTCTAACTCTTTAAAAGGTGAGAACCACTTTGTTCTTGGATGATGCATTACTTGCTCTGCACTATGAGACGAGTCAAGATTAGGTTCAAACAAAACACAATTTGGAACAATTAAATATGGAGATGGAGATATCCCTACATTAGGTCCCTCCAATCTTTCCCTACCCCCCTTCTTACGACCTATTGAATCTTCAAAATTAATCACATATCCAGACATATTCATTTCTGGAATACTATGAAAGATACACCCGTTACTTGATAATAATTAAATTTTAAAATGGTAGATTTAGACTCTTTAGTTAGAAAATCCAAACTCAAGGTATAAAACCCATCAGTATTAACACCAAAAGTATTTTTAGATAAATAAACAAATTTCATTGAAGCTGTAACTATCTTCTCCTTTGAACGCCATTTAGGTTTCCTCCGAGGAACGTACTTCCTTTTTCGAGGAACAAACTTCCTTCTTCGATACATCTTGAACAGTAAATAATACACGTCACTCCGATGCAACACCGACGATAAGAATGAAGTTTAAACAATTACTGGATCTATTTATAGATTCTCATTACGTCATGTTATGACACGAATCCTATCCCCTTAGAATCAACATGATGGTGCTCCTTGTCACTATGCCAAAATTGTTCAGGATTATCTAAATGGACGTTTTCCAAATCGCTGGATCGGACGCGGAAGCAACAGACCTTGTGTCGCGAGATGACCAGATTTAACCCCTTTAGATTTCTTTGCATGGGGCTTTATCGAGTCGCACGTCTATCAGACGAAGATTACGAGTCTTGAAAACTTACGTACACGTATACGAACTGCTGCAGATAACATAACCCCGCAAATGCTCCAGAATGTATTTAGAAATGCTGCGGAACGATTTGAGCTGTGCAGGGATACTGATGGGCGTCACGTCGAATCCTACTCTTAATTATTTAATAAATGTTACCACTTTATCATTTTATGATTGAATTCCATATACAGTAATTTCCAAGGGCTTCACAAAAATAGATCCTGACTTTATGTACACCCTGTATATCTTTTCCTGTCGAAAAAATCCTTTCCACTGCTGCACTTGACGGAATTGAAGTGTTTAATCGGATAAATAGTTTTTTGAATGAATCGGAAGGGAAGGAAGATGTATAGTCTGTTGCTTTGAAACATTTCTTAGTGGAAGGCTGTTTTGATAAAAAGACACGTACTTGTTCATTACTTTGTTGTAGAATAGTTTTATGCATATTACTATCTTTTTCGAAACAACTGAACAAATTGTCTTCCTCTTCCGTGCTGGAACCGGCAGCTTCGGGTGTGTGCATACATGTTCATACATGTTTGAAACGTTCAAACTCGTATGGAATAGAAGGACTTTAAATTCATTTTTGAAATAAAAATTAGCGCTAGCGCATAGCGTTAATTTTTATTTAAAAAACTAGCGGCGCTGGTAAATGCGCTAGTAGTTTGAAAATATAGCGACGCTAGTGGTGGCGCTATTAAAAACTAGCGGCGCTAGTCACAGCTCTGTAGGAATGGAACTTCTGAAACACGAGTGAAGTGTTAGCTTATTTACACTCTAAAACATTGGTGAAAGATACTGTAATTTGTACGAAATGTGCTGTGCAATGTAATTTATATAAAAAGGGTGAGGAATTTGTTTATATGCACATTTAAGTTATTTTTATGGACAAAGACAGGGTTTGATCAGTCTCATTTAAGTTATAGTTAGGTTTTATTAGTTACTCGTGCATAATTTCGGACGGTTGGAAATAGTACTTGGATTTAGGTAAGGAAGGATTCAAACATTTTTGACCTTCAAGGACCCTGAGAATGAATACGAATGAGACGGTGCGATATCCCTATCCACCACATGAGATAAGTTACGCTAGTAAAGGAGGAGGAATCTTATGTCTAGGTTAGGCGTACTTATGCCCGGTTAGGCGTATATTATGTTAGGTTGGGTTAGTAGACCTTTATACAGTGGACGACGACGCTAATAAGTGCACCTTCCATGTTGTCCATTGTGTATGTATACTGTATATATATATATAGTTATGTTGCCCTCCCAGTATATACACGGTGAACCAAAAGTAGGTGGACAGTAGGTTGAATACGGTTTGTGTTATATTATATTATAACTATGGTGTTCATTATAACTATGGTGTTTGTGTTTTATTATATTAAATATTATAACTAAATTTATTTAAATTTTTTTGTATTATAGTATACAAAAAATTAAATATGTATTCTCAAAATAAACGTTATCATTTACTGTCCACCTACATTTGGTTCACCCTATATATATATATATATACCTGTTTGCGTCTCTTGAGGAGCGAATAACACAACGTAAATCAATTTTCCCTGTGATACAGCTACTGGAGTGAATAAAAGACTAATTACAAAAATAGTCTATTCAATAATTTTAACCCTAATATGAATAATTCGAAATACAATGGAAAAAATGGAAATGGAACCTCAAAAGAATTTTTGAAAGATGACAATAGTCATCAAGGTCAATTGTCAACAGCCCCCACCCTCTTTTCGCTCACGTCCACTTGGATCTGGAACGGCCTGGAGAAGTCGGAGGATCGGAGCACTCTCTAGGAGTCTCTTAACATGCTTGTTTCATCCAGACCGGAAATCGGGTGGGTGACTATTCTCTGGAACGTCACTGGATCTGTTTTCATGCCGAACGGCATAATTTTATACTGGTAGAGCCCACTGGGTATCACGAAGGCGGAGATCCTCTTGGTAGTGTCCGTTGAGGGAATAGCGTAATACCCTTTCAGGAGGTCGATCTTGGTGACATATTTTGCGTTTTCGAACTTGTGGGGAGTTGATTAACTTTCCTGTAGTCGGTACACAGTCGAGCTGTACCGTCTGGTTTAGGTACCAATGAACATAGCGAAGCCCACTCGCTGGTACTTCGTTCTGCGAGGTCGTTTTCCAGAAGGAAGTTTACTTCGTTTTGGAGCTGCTGCTGCTGCTGTCGTGGACTCTGTGTGATACAGAGGTTGCTTGGTGGGTGGGGGCCCTTTCTTCAAGCTTTACATCGTGCGCTTTGATGGATCATGTCAGAGCTACATCTAAGAATTTTAGTGGGTGGGTTAAAATATTTTTTTTTTGTATTTGTATTTGATCACAAATAACAAATGAAATCAAATGTATATGTTGATGCATATATGCTCATATATACTCATATATTTGCTCTTATTTTATTTTAGTAGGTGGGTGAAATCTTTCTGTACGTGGGCACGTGCAGAAAGACCCACGTACAGAAAGAGTTCACCCACCTACTAAAATAAAATAAGAGCATATATTTGAGACTCAGTGATGTAGTCGAGACCACCAAGTCCGAGACTGAGACCGAGACCGAGACCTGATCCTGTGAGACCAAGATCGAGACCGAGATCAAAGGTTCGAGATCGAGATCTACCTTCCGAGATCGAGACCCTTAAAATTCGAGACCGAGATCGAGACCAAGCTCATGACGTCATTTTTTTTAACATTTACAATTGGCAATTGCGATTTTTTCTACGAATCGGTACGTTGTAAATATAAGTGATGTGAAGGGTTGTCGAGTTGTTCTATGCTTTATTGAATTTATCGGTACTGTTTTCTTTATGCTGTATTTCTTGCATTATTTTTGTGTGAAGCATTTTTTTTTTTCAAATACATATTGGATGGGAGGATAATCGTTTTTATCAGGCCACAGAGGTTGACACGCCGTTTGGCAACACTAAGTGGCCTTATAATATATACTTATACAGGGTGGGCCGTAAGTTTCCATACATAGGAAAAATTAAACGTTTGTTTTTATGTTTCAGATACCCTAAGAATATGCGTTTGACGTAAGATCTTGTTTACTGATGAAGCAAATTTTTACGTCAATGGAGAGGTTAATCGGCAAAACATACGTTATTGGAGTAATGCTAACCCTAACTGGCTGAGTCCGACGAAGATGCAAGGTGCCGGTAAAGTGATGGTGTGGGCCGGGATATGGGGTGACAGAATTATTGGACCAATTTTTGTCAGTGGAAATCTTAATGCCGAAAGGTATCTTAACATGTTGCAAGAAGAGATTTTCCCATCCCTGCTAAACGAGGAAGGTAACTTCCCAGTTTACTTCCAGCAAGATGGAGCTCCACCTCATTATGGTCTTCACGTGCGTCGGTATTTGGATCAGCAGTTCCGGATGCTTGGATTGGTCGGCGTGGTCCTGTGGAGTGGCCTCCCAGATCTCCAGATCTCACCCCCCTTGATTTCTATCTTTGGGGGCACTTGAAGGCCATGGTGTATCAGGAAAAGATACGAGACATAAATCATCTAAAGGAACGTATCACCAACGCCATTACAAGCATAACGTCAACTGTGCTAATGCGTGTTCATCAACAGTGGGGAACACGTATTGAAATGTGTTTTCAAAACAATGGCAACCATGTAGAGCATATTATATAAATAAAAATGGTTGTCCATAAAAAAATGTTTATTTTTTCCTATGTATGGAAACTTATGGCCCACCCTGTATATATAATATATATAATTCTCTATTTAGTGTTTCCATTTTCAATAAAATTAATCTGACGGGGCGGGGGGAGGGTCAAATTTTTTTGTAGCGCTAACCTAAAAAAATCCAGACACCCCCCCCCCCCCCCCCCCCCGCAAGACAAACGTGGCAACTCAAAACAGGGTGACTGATTGTGAATACCTAGAGTCCCTTACTTTTACAAACTTTCATAAACATTCTGAACTGTATCTGTTCAACCAAGCCACCATCATGAGTATGCCAATAACATGTATTTTTCATTACGGTCTCGAGAGGTCTCGAAAGGTCTCGGGGAGAAAAACCGAGACCGCGTCTGTCGAGACCGAGATCGAGACCGAGATCTAAATAGCGGAGACCGAGATCGAGATCGAGATCTGCAAAATGGGTCTCGAGATCGGTCTCGAGACCGAGACCGATCTCGAGACCTACATCACTGATTTGAGTATATATGAGCATATATGCATCAACATATACATTTGATTTGATTTGTATTATTTGTGATCAAATACAAATACAAACGAAAACTACTTTAACCCACCCACTAAAACTGTCTTAGAAGTAACCCTGGATCATGTAGTCGGTACGGCACTGAACAGGGAGCGATATTAATGAAACAATTGAGTGAGCTGTGATTGTTGGTCTAAGTTCAAGTGTCCAAATTTGGTTTTCACATTTTTCAGTGTGACTGTTATTTAATTTAGGCTCAATACTTAACTCACAGTTCGATGAGTATTCTCTTCACTTGTGACACTTAGTTCGCGACTACTGTTACTTTGGTATCACTTTCTTCGACCACAGAATTTGAGGTTTTGTCCTTGTGCTCACCATACCTCTTTAAAAGATTAATGTGACACAACATCGTTTTCCTCTTTCAGTCACGAGTTTTTATTAAATAATTCTGTTCGCTCATTTTTTGGCTAACCTCATATAGACCAAAAAATCTAGCGTCTAATGGGTCTTTAGACACTGGTAGGAACGCCAAAACTTTATCTCCACTTTGTAGTTCTCTACGTTGAGCATTTCTATCAAAGGTTTCCTTCATTTTCCCCTGAGTAGCCCGTAAGTGGTCCTTAGCAAGTTGGTTTCCCCAATACAGTTTGTTTTTAAATTGTTATACGTATTTAAGTACGGACAAGTTTTGTTCTCGTTCCAACCAGGCTTCATGTAAGACTTTGAGTGGTCCCTTGACTTATGACCATAAATTAACTCAAATGGACTGAAGCCGAGACTTCCTTGTTTATTTAAGGGCTTTCACATTTGGGTTCTGCACGAGAGATTCTACATTAAAAGACATTTTAAAGTTAATGAATAAAGTTTATCTGTTTATACCTTAAAGACCCCCAACAGGATTTCACAGAGAAACCTCAGTTTTTAAGTTAATTTGACAACCTCGATTTGGTCTTTATCTCTGATTATTTTTAATTTTTAAATGCAATGACGATTCAGATCACTTAATACAGGTTCTGTATTATTCAGATTTCATCAGATCCCGGACAGGCTTCCAGATGTTATGTCTCCCACACAGTATATATGTATATATATATTATATATATATATATATATATATATATATATATATATATAATATATATATAATATAAATTTATGCAGGAAGGAGGAGCCAAAGGTGAACGCCCGCAAAAGTGCCCCACCCTATAGAAGAAGAGAGCCAAAATCAAGGGCCATGGTTTACGAGATGCCTAGACACTCTGCGCTTGAAAGATTGGAGGTCATAGAAAGGTGGAGTGAGAAAAATTGTTCCAGAGTTGACCGGTTGAGTAGATGAAAGACTGGAAATACCAATTAACCCTTGCGTTAGAGAGTTGGACAGAAAAGGAATGAGAAAGTGTAGAAAGTCTGGTGCTGCGTGCTCTCCTTAAAGGAGGAGGCATGCAGTTAGAGAGTTCAGAAGAGCAGTGTCCGTTATAATAGCGATAGTAAAGAGAGAGTGAGGCAACATTGCGGCGAAGAGAGAGGTATCGAAGACAGTAAGAGGCGGGGAATTGATGAGACGAAAGGCCTTTGATTCCACCCGGTCAAGTAGGGCTGTGTAGGTTGAGCCACCCCATACATGAGAAGCATACTCCATACAGGGACGAACAAGACCCCTGTACAGAGACAGCATCTGAGCGGGGTTGAAGAAACTGCTAAGCCCGGTACAGCACACCTAACCCTTTAGAAACTGTTTTGTAGAGAGAGCATATCTTTCCAGGGAAGATCACGAGAAAAGAAAATGCCAAAAATATTAAGAGAAGAGGAAGGATTGATTTGTGTATTGTTGAAGATATGGGGATAGTCGTGTGGAAGACTGTGACGAGTAGTCAGATGGGGGAACTGAGTTTTGAGGCAGTGAAATCCACAAGGTTTTCTCTGCCCCGATCAGAGATAGGAGAAAGATCTGAGGTCAGGTGCCCCATAGCCACCCACGTGAATCATGGAGTGACTGTTGAGAGGGACGCTTTGTGAAGCGAGTGGAGAAGTGAAGAGTGGAATCATCGGCATAAGAGTGAATAGAACAGGAAGTGCGAATTATAAGATTATTAAATAAAAGGAAAAGAGTTAGTGACAGGACAGAACCCTGAGGAACACCACTGTTGATAGCTTCATCAGAAGAACAGTGGCCATCCTACAACCGCAGCTATAGATCGGCCACATAGGAAATTAGAGATGAAGGCAGAGATAGAAGGATAGAAAACGAAGGAGGGCAGTTTCGAAATTAAAGATTTGTACTAGGATCTATCAAAAGCTTTCTCTATGTATAGCGCAATAGCAAAAGTTTTACCGAAATCCCGAAAGGAGGATGACCAATAGTCAGAGATATGAAAGAGGATCGCCAGTAGAGCGTCCCTTGCGGAACCCATACTGACGATCTGAAAAAAGATCGTGAGAAGAGAGGTGTTTCAGAATCTTCCCATTGAGGATAGATTAAAAAAGTTTAGAAATGCAAGAAATCAAAGCAATTGATGATAGTTGGAGGGTTGAGAACCGTCACCCTTTTTTGGGACAGGTTGAATGAAAGCGAACTTCCAGCAGGAAGGAAAAGTACCAAATGAGAGAGAACGACGAAAGAGTTTGTCTAGGCAGGGTGTCAGAACCGAAGCACAGTTCTTAAGAACAACAGGAGGAACACCATCAGGACCGTACGCCTTCCTAGAATTGAGCTCAGATAATGACATAATGAAGTCAGAAAGAGGAGGGGATGGAGGAACAGCACCGGAATCGTCCATGGTTGAGTTGTAAGTGAAAGTTTGAGCAAAGAGTTCAGCTTTGTCAGAAGAAGAGACGGCAACTGAGCCGTGGGAATGGAAAAGAGGAGGGAAACAAGAGGAAGTAAAGTTGTTGGAGAGGTTCTTAGCTAGATGCCAGAAAGAGCGATAAGGATTAGAATTGGATAGGTTTTCACATTTTTGTCTGAGGAAGGAATTTTTGGTGAGTCGAAGAACAGATTTTGCATGATTTCGGGTACAAATATAAGGTGAGTGAGAGTCAGGTGTTGGATGACGACGGTACCTTCTGAAAGACTCCTCTCTGTTGCGGATACCATTAGAACAAGTAAAGTTAAGCCAATGTCTTTTTGCATTAGTGGTAGGAATAGAATATGAAATGTGCGCCTCCATACCCAAGAGAATCACCTCCGTGATGCACTCAGCACACTCAGAAGGGTCCCGGCCACGGAAGCAGTAATCATTCCATGGGAAATCAGAGAAGTACTGCCTAAGGACCTCCCAATCAGCGGTGCCAAAGTATCAAAGGCGCCTCCTCTTGTGAGAATCCAAAGGCCGAATTGAAGTGATAGGACAGGAAACAGATATAAGATTGTGGTCAGAGGAGCCCAATGGAGAAAAGAGTGTCAGAGTAAGAAAAAGGATGAGAGGTAAGAAATAGATCCAGAATGTTTGGTCTATTTCCAAGACGATTGGGGGTACGAGTAGGGTGCTGTACAATCTCCTCTAGGTCATTTAGGATAAAGTTGTCAGCTAGTTCACCAGGGATGTTAGTGAAATGGGAGGAAAGCCAATGGTGGTGGTGAACATTAAAATCTCCTAAAACGGAGATTTCAGCAAAGGGAGAGCGGGAAAGAATGTATTCCACTTCGGAAGCGAGGTAGTCAAAGAATTTTGGATAGTCAGTAGAATTAGGAGAAAGGTAAACAGCGCAGATGTATTTAGTTCGCGATTGTCATGTAAGCTGTAGCCAGAGGGTATAGAATTCGAAAGATTCGAGTTTGGGAATACGAGAACAAGTTAGGTCGTTGCGTACATATACGCAACATTCACCTTTGTAGTGAAATTGAGTATAGAGAAATTAAGAGGATACAGAAAAGGGGTTGCTGTCAGTCGTCTCAAACACCTGAGCTTCAGTAAGGAAAAGATGAGGAGGTCTAGAGGAGGAGAGGTGGTGTTCAACAGATTAAAAATTTTAGAAAAGGCCACGAATGTTGCAGAAATTAATGAAAATTGAATCAGGCAGAGGTCCAAAACATCTCGAATGAGCGGTTGCAGATGCAGCCCCACTGCCCGAGTCTGCATTACCGGTATCGACAGCGTGGGAGCCAGAATTGGGGACATTTATGGTCTCCTCCCCAGGGGACTCCGAGGTTCTTTTTGTTGATGACATTTCTTTTTCAATTTTGAGAACGGGGTTCCAGCACTCCCTATCTTCTGTCTAACGCTACCCCCGGAGTACTTCCCTGGTCGATTGGTGTCTTCAATCTCCTCCTCCTCCTCAAAAAAAAAATATATATATATATATAAGACAACGGAGGAGATGCTAATGATGTTAGAGGAGAAGACGTTACAAATTGTGGAAAAACGTCCCAAAAATACAACAAAGAGGAAAGAGAAGCAGGTTCGAGAGACAAAAGAGGGCATTGCTCTGAAAGAGAAAAAGAGTGACTGCAAAATTAAGTAACTAAAAATAACATCAGAAAAATATTAAATGATAAACTGCAGAGTATCGATGACGTCATACAGGAACTAAT
Organism: Bathynomus jamesi; assembly: GCA_023014485.1. NCBI lineage: Eukaryota > Metazoa > Arthropoda > Malacostraca > Isopoda > Cirolanidae > Bathynomus > Bathynomus jamesi. The sequence continues at coordinate 315,256 of JAJOZX010003568.1, read as the reverse complement.
CGAGAAGCATACAGAAAAAGACGACGACGACGCTTAGAAGCGATAAAGGTTAACTCAAAGTACCTCTATAATTTCGCGAAAAGAACGTCGAAAAACCATCCTACTAGCGGACCTTTAGAAAACGAGAACAGTGCTTTATCTGATCTTTTCATCATGAATCATCTTTCAGTATCCCAAAACTGACAAATTGATATGCGATAGAAATATGTTCTTTGAAGAAGAACCACAAGGGGAAAGTATAACAGATTTCGACTTTCCAACGGATGATATTACACAAGCCATAGGGAAACTAAAAACACACTCAGCGGCAGGACCGGATAAATGGAATGCCACACTGTTCAAAAACTGCAAGAATGCAATCGTTGAGCCCCTATACTGGATATGGGGACGATCACTAGACACAGGAGAAATACAGGGCATCCTGAAGAGCGCGAACATAGTCCCAGTATATAAAGGAGGAGATCGATCCGAGGCCAAAAACTATAGGCCAGTGTCGCTTATATCTCATCTCACTAAAATATTTGAAAGAATAATTAGACAGAAAATCTATGACTTTGGAAACTCAGGAAAAATTAAATGAGCGTAACAGAGCGTATAGACAAGCGTAACAGAGCGTATAGACTCAGTAAGTGCAATGGCACGGCAGCTAACTTTAATAGATATATCGAGCTTAGACGTCAGTTTAAACGATCAGTTAGGAATGCTAAGCGTAATTTAGAGATACTTATAGCTGCGGATAATAAACATAATCCAAAAAAGTTTTTTCAATACGTCAATAATCGTAAGCCGATAAAAGATAACATCGGCCCTCTAATGGATGTTAACGGTGCTTTGGCTTCTGACGCTCAGGCGATGGCGGGTATTTTCAATAACTTTTTTGCGACAGTTTTTACCGTAGACGACGTAAATACTGTCCCCGACGTGGAGGATATCGTTCCATTTAGTAGCGAGACTATTTTGGATGAAATAACTGTGTACGAGGGTGAGATTGCGCATTATATCGATAGGCTAAAAGTTAGCAAGGCTCCAGGCCCTGACGCGTTTTATCCCAGACATTTGAAAGATTTGAAAGACGTTATCGTAGGCCCCTTAATGAAGATTTTTAATCAGTCACTCGAAACGGGGATTATTCCTAAAGACTTCAAATTAGCTAACGTCACGCCCATTTTTGAAAAAGGCGACCGCACAGTAGCTAGCAATTATAGGCCCATTAGCTTAACGTCAATTGTCGGTAAACTATTGGAATCCGTAGTTAGGGATCGTATCATCGATCACTTAGAAAGTCGAGATTTGATTAATAGTAGTCAGCATGGGTTTCGACGCCATAGATGTTGTTTAACAATTTGTTAGAATTTTATAACGAAATAGTGAGCGAATACGATAGGCATAGAGCGGCTGACGTTATTTATTTAGATTTTAAAAAGGCATTCGATACAGTTCCGCATAGAAGATTAATTGCGAAGGTTAAAGCACATGGTATACGCGGTCAGGTAGCTAACTGGTTAGAGGAATGGTTTCGTGCTAGGAGACAGAGGGTCGTTGTTAATGGAAGTGAATCGGGGTGGTTGGATGTAGGTAGCGTGTCCCACAGAGTTCAGTGTTAGGCCCATTGCTATTCGTAATTTACATTAACGACATAGATGTAGGATTGACTAGTAACGTGTCAAAATTCGCAGACGATACTAAAATAGGCGGTAAGGTTGTTAGCGAAGACGATAGAAATAGGCTCCAAGACGATGTAAATAGGATTATGGAGTGGACGGATAAGTGGCAGATGCAATTTAACGTAGACAAATGTAAAGTTTTGCACATAGGTTCTCGTAACAATAATTATACGTACACGATGGATGATAGGGAGTTAGCGAGCGTTGACGAGGAAGTAGATTTAGGCGCACGCGTATCTAAGGATTTAAAAGTTACGAACCAGTGCCTGGAGCCTTGCGCAGAAGCTAATAGGATGTGAGGCTTCATAGCGCATAATTTCGAATTTAAATCGAAGGATATTATATTGCCCCTTTACAAGTCTCTAGTCAGGCCTCATTTATAATATGCCGTTCAGTTTTGGTGTCCATATTTGCGTGAGGATATTGATAGGTTAGAAAGGGTTCAGCGTCGTGCCACGAAACTAATTCCGTCATTGCGCAACAAACCTTATGAAGATAGGATTAAAGAGTTAGATTTGCATTCACTCGAAACTAGGAGATTAAGGGGGAGCTTATTGAAGTTTTCAAAATCGTTAATAACATCGATAACGTAAATTTTGACAAATTGTTCACTTTCGATAATAGTAATACTCGTAATAACGGATTTAAGTTGCGTGGCAGACGTTTCATTACTAATATCGCTAAAAACTTCTTTACGTTTAAAGTAATTGATAAATGGAATAATCTTCCCGCGCCCGTCGTGAACTCTACCAGCGTTAATGTGTTTAAAAACCGTCTAGATAGTAATTTTAAAAATATTAACGTTGTTTAAAATTAAGAAAAAACAATTAGCAACAGGAGCTCTGGGGGTGGTGGTCGAGGATGAGTCTGTTGACGATTAATGCCAGCTTGTGACATGCCAACGTGTGATGCCAGCAATAAAATTATTATTGAAAAAAATTAGACTAACCCGAACGTAGATTTAGCTCGTCGCGTAAACTAACCCACTTTTTGTTTAACTTTACCTACTTTTTTTTTTCCTTATCCTTTCCTTCCTTGTATGTCTGTAACTCTCTTTACTTGCATGTCTGTAGTTTGCATGGTATGACAGTGAGTTAAGACTGTGTTTGCATGGTTTGTAAGCGTTCTTATTTTACTTCTTTTCATGTTTCACCCCTCTCCTATTTCCTATTCTCTTCGACTATTTTTCCAGCTTGTCGGCAGTGGTGGGTGGATGATGATGGTGAGTCTTTCTTTCTCTTTTTTGAATGAATGTTAACCCAGGAGTGATAGGTGTTGCTACTTACTTAACCATTTATTCTTTTAACCCCCTACTCTTTCCTTTCTCTCGGGCTAACCTTAGAGTGGATCTTAGGGTCTTTGTTAGCCTTAGCTTCTGTAGATTTGTAGATAACCAACGTGGGTTTCGGTCAGGCAGATCATGCCTATCGCAACTAATGGAACACTACAACAACATTATTGATGCACTTAAAAGTAATGAAAACTATGATGTAATATACACAGACGTTGCCAAAGTGTTCGACAAGTATGACCATGGAATTATAATACATAAACTGAAATATATGGGAATAACAGCAAAAGTAGGGAAATGGATATATAATTTCCTTAGTGAGCGGCGGCAAGTCGTTACAGTACAAGGAGTATCTTCATCAGAATCAGAGGTCCTCAGCTTAGTACCACAAGGAACAGTATTAGCTCCACTACTCTTCATAATCATGCTAACTGACATAGATGAGGACGTTACCAGAGACAGCACAGTAACATCCTTTGCGGATGACACAAAGATCACTAGAAAAATAAGAAACCCAGAAGATATAGGATCTCTACAAACCGACATAAACAGAATCTACAAGTGGACGGAAGACAACAATATGAAGTTTAACACCGAGAAATTTCAGCTGTTACGGTACGGAAAAAGAGAAGACCTAAAATCCATGGAATATTATACCTCAAATGGACAGGAAATTCAGAGAAATTCCAGAGCAAAAGGTTTAGGGGTTGTAATGACAGATGATGCGAAATTTGAAACACAAAATAAGAGAGCAGTAAACAGAGCAAAGAGAATTACGGGACAGATATTGAGAACCTTTAACCCTTTCACTCACTGGGTAGACAATTGTATAGCTGAAAAATAATCCATATTGATTTTTATATAACCACACACAAAGGCAAATTTCTTTTTTACCCTATGTCATAATTCGTGAGCGAAAGGGTTAAACGAAAGGATAGGAATGTAATGATTCCTACTGAAAACCCTGATCATACCCAAATTGGAATACTGCTCGGTCCTAACATCCCCATATAAAAAAGAAGGCATTAGACAGCTGGAAGGAATCCAGAGAAGCTTCACAGCCAAGATCAATGGGTGCAAAGAACTAAATTACCGGGAAAGGCAAAACAAAAGTTTCTATTTACAGAACGTGCTCAATATGTCCACCATTGTTTTCAATACACAAATTCAGACGTGATACCGAGTCAGCAAGCACACGGTGAATGATGTCAGGAGTAATGGTGTTACATGCCCCAATAATGCGCTGCCGAAAATGTTCAACACTCCTAATTTTATCTGCGTATACCAGCGCTTTCAAGTGGCCCCAGAGATAAAAATCTAGTGGCGTGAGTTCCGGGCTTCTAGCTGGCCATTCCACAGGCCCTTGACGTCCTATCCAATGACCAGGGAATTGTTGGTACAGGTATTCCCTTACTTGGGTGCTGTAATGTGCAGGAGCGCCGTCTTGCTGGAACCATGTTGGGAAATGTTTCTTCCTTGAGCATACGTAGGTAGGTGCCTCCAGTGACATGTTCATCGAAAAAGAGGGGGCCTATGATGCGATCCTTCCAAATGCCACACCATACCATCACCCGAGATGCACCTTGTTCCTTTGAAGAGGTATACCAGTGAGGGTTGTTTTGAGACCAGTAGCGGGTGTTCTGTCGATTTACCTCACCATTTCCATGAAAAACAGCCTCGTCACTGAACAGAATGGTGGACGGGAAATTGGCATCCCGAGCATAGACATTATGGCTTGTAGAATGAGAAAAATATGAATTATGGTTTGTAGAAATAGAAAAATATGAATTTCTCCTATGATGCCGGACTTATGGGACACTCTGTAGAGTGACTCGTCAATCGCTATAGACATAATGGCTGGTTTCTGTTGCCTTTGATTTTTTCAAAAGAAGTTTTACATTTCGAATAAATACATTAACCCCGTTTCTAACTAGCATGAGTTTTATTTCAAATTATTCTGAATTTTTCAAAGATTATTTGGATTCAAAATTTTTTTTAATTTGACTGCGTTAATCTAATTCGATTGATAATATGATGTCTGTTCGACCTATGACGTCATATTCTGCCAGACGTAATCTACCCTTTATTAATATTTCTCAATATACTTCATCCTATGATTTTCATAGTTTAAATAATACCAAATTATTAGAAAGATGCGAGTTAGCATTTTTACAACGCAATAATAATGGAATTTTCCTTTGAACGAACCATTACAAGCGTTTCTCATTCTTACAGTTATCTTCCACTTTTGAGCGAATGGTAAAAATGGAACGGAATTCTGCCATGTTTAAAAATGCTATATAATTTAACTTATTCTCATTCAGTCTATTGCTTATGTAGCATGTATTTTTGTAGTTATTTGAAATTATACAGGATTTAACATGTAATTTAGTTCTTTACCTTACGGCTAAAGAGTACATAGGTATTCAGTACATTTATCTCTAAAGAAAGAAAAGGAAATTTCACGTTTCAGCGCAGGCATCCTGCCTCGCCTCAGCTTGCATGAGCAAAGTCACGTCTCCTGGTTAATGATTATATTAATCATTCGTAACCTCATTTCATCCCATACATCACAATATATATACATATATATATACTGGGTGTCCATAAATGTTTACCCTGAAAACAGTATGCTCTCATGTTTTAATGACGAATCTTACATCCGTTTTCTTTTTACAGGTGATCTCGTACACGCATAGAGTTTCTGTGCTGGTGTGTTTCGTCTACCGCATTCGCCGCTAGGAGCGCTGTAGTAGCTGTTCAGTTAAGATGTCGTCTGTGACAGAGAAGGCACAATGTGTTGTGTGGCTTCCAGAAACAAAATCTCCTGTCAGTGTTCAGCGAAGGTTCAGAACAAAGTATGGAAAGAATCCACCTGATGTGAAGTTAATTAAATCGTGGATGAAAAAATTCTAGGAAACTGGAAACGTAGAAGTTACGTTTGAAGTTACACGCCTACAAGGTACAAATTGTTCAAGAACTGAAGCCTGATTACCGTCCAAAACGTGAACAATTCGCTATTGACATTTTGAACAGCACTGACGAGGATAATGACGTCTTGTTACGTGTCTGCTTTTCAGACGAGGCTACGTTTCATCTTAGTGGTAGAGTCAACAGACACAATGTGCGTATTTGGGGATCGGAAAACCCACGTGCCGTAAGGGAGCATATTCGGGGCAGTCCGAAGATCAGTGTCTGGTGTGGACTAATGCATGACCAGATAATTGGTCCTTCCTTCTTCGCTGAGAACACTGTTTCCGCAACTGTGTACCTGGATATGCTCACTAATTACGCTATCCCCCAGCTGCAGGACATGCAGCCAACTGTCATCATCTAACAAGATGGGGCACTCCCTCATTGGGCGCATGTTGTTCGTGAAACTCTCGACGCAACATTTCCAAATCGATGGATTGGCAGGGACGGGCCAATCCCATGGCCCCCAAGATCACCAGACATTACCCCGCTGGATTTCTTTCTCTGGGGTCATGTTAAAGATTTGGTTTATGCAACAGTTGTTCCAGATATCAGGACATTCCGAGAACGCATTACGGATGCAATTGCAACAGTTAACCCAAAAATGTTGGAAAATGTGTGGCGTGAGTGTGAATACCGTTTAGACATTTTACGTGCCACTAGGGGTGCACATGTGGAACCTTAAGTTCATTAACTATGTATCAAAACTTTGTATGTTTATCTACTTATGATTAAAACTGTGTTCGAATACGAGTGTTTATTTAAAAGTTATAGCATGCTTTAATCAGGGTAATCATTTATGGACACCCTGTACACACACACACACACACACACACACACATATATATATATATATATATAGTAGGGATAATCTTAAGATAAATGGCAGCGAAACGATTGTGGGAGGGACAAGGGAAAATACTTTGATATCATTTTCTGAAGTAAAGAGGTTAATTAAAGAGTTAAAGACTGGTTCTGCGTCAGGGGTAGATGACTTTTCGAATGAGCACTTAAAATATGCAAATGACGTAGTATGTCCGCATATATCATTGCTCCTATCAGCCATGCTTGCTCATAGCTATATCCCTGCAGAGTTCATGAGGGTATATATCTTGCCCCTGGTCAAAAATAAGTACGGAAACATTCTGTCCAGCAATAATTACAGGCCTTTTGCTGTCGCTTCCTGCTTCTCGAAACTACTAGAAAAACTCTTGTTACTCCGATTAAATGATTTCCTATGGACATCTCCTAATCAGTTTGGCTTTAAAAGGTCCCACTCAACTGACCTGTGTATCTATGTACTTAAAGAAACAATATCTAAATACATTGATAGTAATTCAACTATTTATAGCTGTTTCCTAGATATAAGTAAGGCATATGATAGAGTGAACCACAATATTTTATTTGCAAAACTAGAAGACAGGAAGGTTCCCATGTACATATTAAATTTATTGAAATTTTGGTATACCCACCAATCTTTCACTGTTAGGTGGGGCAATATACTATCCGAGTGTTTTGGCTCCTCTTGCGGGGTGAGACAAGGCTCCTTGCTCTCCCCTATGCTGTTTAATATGTATATTGACAGATTAATTGCTTCACTTAATGAGGCAACAGTGGGATGTTGTATAGATAACACAAGGATAAATAACTTAGTTTATGCCGATGATATGGTGTTAATAAGTCCCTCTGTTAAAGGTCTGGATCGGCTACTAAACGTCTGCGAAGTGTATTCGCAGAAACATGATATTCTTTTTAATGTTACAAAAACTAAGGTCATGCAATTTCATCCTAAAAGCTGTAATCAGCCAGCTGATATAAGGTTTAAAATGAATGGTGAAGTAATTGAGGAAGTACAAGAGTTTAAGTATTTAGGTCAAACTATTACCAGCTCCTTGAGTGATGACTCGGATATAAGAAAACAATCTCGAAGCCTGTGTGCTAAAGCGAATATGACCATAAGGAACTTTCGATTATGTACAAGTGAAGTTAAATACACACTCTTTCGTACTTTCTGCAGTAATATATACGGATAGCAACTGTGGGTGAATTATAGAAAAGGTTCTGGCAGAACCCTAAATTTGCTGTACAACACGTCTTTTAGACTCTTACATAAATTACCCCGAGATGCTCAGCTTTGCAAATGTTTGCTACCCGCAATGTCCCGAACTTCCCGGAGGTAACAAGACGTGCTCAACACAGTCTAATGCAAAGAATTAAAAAATCAACCAACCCGATTATCCAAGCTATCTATGATTCCTGCCATTTATCCTCTAAGCTATGGACTTCTTGGTACGAAAACGTCTATCTGTAGCTCCACTTAACTTCGACATTACAGTATTATTTCTAATCAATTGTGTATTAGTCTAGGATCTGTCCCAGAGTTCGTATAAATTTCTGGGTGCAGAGGTTTTGACGACTGATCTAGACTAATTTTGGGGCGCAGAATCCGAATTTTTCTATGCCATCGCACCAAATTGGTGCGAAAGTGGTTAAAATGGCAAAAAATTGGCAAAAATGGCAAAATTTGATAAGTTTTTCGTATTTTTGTCATATTCTTGATTTGAAAAATTTTTCAAGGGCAATTTTTTTTTTTTGAGAATCTGTTTTTGTAACATACTGCTGCCTGAACCAAGAAAACTGACAAAAATGTCAAAAAATAACAGCAAAAATAGTAAAAAATTAAGTAAATATTGTCAAAGAATCGCAAAAATGAAATTTTTGGCTATTGTGGTGCATAAACTAACTCTAACCAATCATATCGAACTAAATAGTCAAGAAATTAGATATTAATAGCTCTGCAACAATTTATTAAAACAAAGTATGCACAAATGTCTAAATTTCGGATATAAATCGATAAAAATGGTTGTAAAATACTTGAAAAAATAGCCAAAATATAAAAAAAATAGTACTAATTTTATGTTATTCTTAGGCTTGCTTCTTGTAAAATGCTTGAACTTCTTATAGAATCGATCTATTTGATTTCTTTAGGGTAACTAAGTCATATTTATTGTGTTTCAGGTTTAGTATTGGTAGTAGCTACAAATTGAGGATTCCTGTATTCATTATGTGATTCAACAGATGATAGATCATGGTAAGTAATAATCGAATTGAATATTTAAAACATAAATATAAAGACCAATGTGTTAAAATGAATTTTTATATGTATAGAATAGAACCAATCACTTTTAAATATGTTTTTGAGTATGGGATCTAAGTCAACCACAATTCATATCTTATTTGAAAATTACAAGGCTTCAAGCATCAAGACTGGAGAACGGATGAGACGATCAATTGCGCATTCAAAAATACAAATTTCCATAACATCACCTGAGCAGAGGCTTCCAATTGATTTCAACAAGTATTGGAGTTCCACAGATAACAAGGCAAACTTCCAAAAAATTTTGTCGGCTTTTTCATGGAAAACTACCATGGAGATAAAGTAATTGTACTGGGAGGTGGTACTCTTGAAAAACCTGTAGTTTGTGTCCAATTCCAAAATGGGAAGGTCTGCGAAATTCTTGAGCTTTGTTCTTCACAAGAAGAAGCAGATGACAAAGTGATGTTACATGTAAACTATGTGGTGGATAAAGCAATGCCTGGTGGTGGAGCTACAGTTTCAGTAGCTACCAGTGATACTGATATCTTTGTGTGCCTCATCTACCATTTAACAAAATGGATTGAGCATGGCCTGAAGGAATTATGGTTTGGTAAAGGCTCTGGAACAAGTCGCAAAATCATTCCTCTGCATGGCTTGCATCAAAAGCTTGAAAACGATTTGATCCAAGTTTTACCTGCCTTGCATGCTTTAACTGGCTGTGACAGTGTCAGTAAAGTAGGCACAAAATCTAGTGCACTGAAGCAGTCAAACTACTTTGATGAAATTAAGGACTTTGGCAAGGAACCACTTACAGAGGAAATAATCGAAGGTGCCGAAAAATTTCTGGTTCATTGCATCAAACCCAAGTCAAAATCCATATCATTTGATCACTAAGATCTGAGCAATACTACAAAACTGGGGACAAAATCGATTTTACTCAGCTTCCTTGCTCTTCAAAAAGTATTAGACTGCATATTAAACGGGCATATCTTCAGTGCAAACTTTGGCTTGACCCTCCATATGGCTCCATATCTGAAAATTTAAATCCACTTGACTATGGTTACGTAAAGTCTGATGAGGGACTTTTGGAACCTCAATTAACCGATTACCCAGATAAACCTCAGGATTTGATTGAACCTTGCAGCTGCAAAACCTGTACCAAGAGGTCAAAATGCCCTTGCACTGCGTCATCCATACCATGCTGCTCATTCTGCAAGTGCAATCAAAGAACATGCCAAAATCCTAACGCCTGAATTTCAGCAGGTAACTGAATAAAATTACAGATGAACAAATCTGTACATTGTACTTCTGTTTCATTTTCATGGTGTCGGAAGATGATACCACAAAAGCCATAGTGCTTTTATTTGTAAATAATGTTTCAATAAAAGTTTAAATAAACAAAAACAAGAACAGAAAAAAAAATGGGGCCTCATCATTAAATGAGGTCGTTCCCACTAAGTTAGCTATAACTTAGCCCATTGCCGTGGTGCTGCACTGGGAAGATGCACCTGAGTGACGGTAACACTCTTTCTCAATCACATAAGCGGCCTTGACAGTTTTTGTCATTTTTGCCAAACTCTTTGCCACTTTTGCAAGATTTTGTCAATTTCATCATCAGAAATAATACATGATCTTATCTCAGTCTTTTACAACATGCAAACCTAAGTTTTATAAAATTAGCACTATTTTTTATATTTTGTCTATTTTTTCAAATATTCTACAACCATTTTTAATCATTGTAACCCAAAATTTAGACATTTGTAAGTGTTTTTGTGTTAGGAAATTTTAGTAGAGCTATTAATATCTAATTTCTTGACTATTTAGTTCGATAAGATTGGTTAGAGCTAGTTTATGCCCCAAAATAGCGAAAAATTTCATTTTTGTGATTTTTTGACAATATTTACTTAATTTTTTACTACAGGGTGTCCCATAAGTCCGGCATCATAGGAGAAATTCATATTTTTCTATTTCTACAACCATAATTCATATTTTTCTCTTTCTACAGGCCATAATGTCTATGCTCGGGATACCAATTTCCCGTCCACCATTCTGTTCAGTGACGAGGCTGTATTTTATGGAAATGGTGAGGTAAATCGGCAGAACACCCGCTACTGGTCTCAAAACAACCCTCACTGGTATACCTCTTCAAAGGAACAAGGTGCATCTCGGGTGATGGTATGGTGTGGCATTTGGAAGGATCGCATCATAGGCCCCCTCTTTTTCGATGAACATGTCACTGGAGGCACCTACCTACGTATGCTCAAGGAAGAAGCATTTCCCAGTGTCTTGAACGAAGAAGGAAATTTCCCAACATGGTTCCAACAAGACGGCGCTCCTGCACATTACAGCACCCAAGTAAGGGAATACCTGTACCAACAATTCCCTGGTCATTGGATAGGACGTCGAGGGCCTGTGGAATGGCCAGCTAGAAGCCCGAATCTCACGCTATTATTTTTCCTATGATGCCGGACTTATGGGACACCCTGTATTTTTTGTTATTTTTTGACATTTTTGCCAGTTTTCTTGGTTCAGGCAGCAGTATGTTACAAACACAGATTCTCAAACAAACAATTGCCTTAAAAAAATTTTCAACTCAAGAATATGACAAAAATACGAAAAACTGATAAAATTTTGCCATTTTGACCACTTTCGCACCAATTTGGTGCAATGGCATAGAAAAATTCGGATTCTACGCCCCAAAATTAGTCTAGATCAGTCGTCAAAACCTCTGCACCCAGAAATTTATACGAACTCTAGGCCAGATCCTGTACTATATACAGTATTTCTATCCTTAGTATATGAACTGTCATTGTATTAATAATATTTGTCATATGGACTATAGTCTGCCAATAAACCTTTTCATTTTTTCATATATATATATATATATATATATATATATATATACACATATATATACACACACACACACACACACGAGGGTAATTCAATAAGTATCCGCACTTTTTATTTTCACAATTTTATTTTCACATCTGATAGATTATAAACACATCAATTCTCAACATAGTCTCCCTATTTCTCAATACACTTAATCCAGCGATCTACAAGCTTCCTAATGCCATCACAAAAGAATGTTTTTGGCTGTGTGCGTAGCCAGTCATGCACCGCCTCCTTCAGGTCATCATCGCCTTGGAATCGCTGACCTCTCAAAGCGTCTTTTAGTGGTCCAAACAGGTAAAAATCCGAAGGTGCCAGGTCTGGACTGTAGGCTGGATGGTCGAGAACTTCAAATTTAAGTTCTTGAAGGTATTTTCTAGTCTGTGCAGCGGTATGATGAGGGCGCGCATTGTTGTGTAACAGAATAACACCTTCCGACAATCTCCCTCTCCGTTTTGTGCGAATTGCTTGCTTTAACTCATTCCGAAGCATGTGAGAATACGATGCACTTGTTACTGTAGTTCCACGCTCTAGATAATGCTCCAGGATAGGGCTTCGTGTATCCCAAAACAGTGTTAGCTTAACTTTACCTGCTGACGGCTGCGCTTTGGACTTCCTTGTAACGGGAGATGTTGGATGCTTCCATTGCATGCTCTGTCGTTTGCTTTCTGGTTCATAGTGATGGATCCAGGTTTCATCTCCAGTGATAATACTCTCCAAAAAGTTTTCACCTTCATTATGATACCGCGCCAAAAGACGAGAGCAGATGTCCATACGATTACGCTTGTGCTCTTCTGTCAACTGTTTGGGCACCCATCTTGCACAAACCTTGTGAAAACCAAGAATGTCATGAACTATCGAATAGGCTGACCCTTCAGTGATGTCTAATGAAGATGCAATTTCTTTTATTGTAATCTTCTGTCATCGAAAATCATGGCTCTGGCTTCTTCCTGCTTGTCACCACTGGTTGATGTTGACGGTCGTCCTGAGCGCTGAGCATCTGTCACACATGTCCGACCTTCCTTGAACATTTGAATCCACTCGTACACACTTCGCCGTGGTAACGCATTATTCCCATACTGAGCACATAAACGCGTGTGAATTTCAGCCCTTTCACACCTTCTGCCCACAAAAAACGAACCACGGATCTCTGTTCTTCCAGAGTACAAATTGAAAGCGGCGCAGCCATGCTCACTACTCGTACGATATGTGACAGCTACGAGTAGCCTAAATAAGCCTATAGATCTTAGTTTGGCTCGTTATTACGAGTATATTATTATATACTATATTATCACTAAAATAAAAAGTGCGGATACTTATTGAAGTAGCCTCGTATATATATACACACACACAACCACACACACACAATACACACATACACACACACACACACACACACATACACACATACACACACACATATATATATATATTATATATAAAAAATTTTATGCAGCCCTAGTTATATACGAGTATATAACTTGGGCTGAACATTTCCCGCTCTTTTCTTAATCCCGGGGAATGGGATTCAAAAACTTGCAATCCCGGGATTCCGGGAAATTCCCTGGATTAAAATAATTAAACAAGGTTGAAGTACTGGAGTAAATTAAATAACTAAACAGAAAATTTCCTTTTATTGAACAAAAACATGCTTTGATAAAAACTTTCTAGAAACTAATAAAACTGAAATTATTGATTTATTTGGATTATGACTTAAAATAATGCTTTAAAAAACACAGATGATCGATACTATTATCACTTAAAGATGTTCCAAGTTTTGTGATGAATCATCCTACAGCAGAAAATGCTCTTTTCGATTCTATTGAAGTTGGAGGAATTGTTGCGAGATCATTAAATAAGAGGTTTAAATTTTCTGTTCTATTACCAGTGGCTTTATAAATATTTATTTATTTTATGATGTTCTTTACGTTGTATCTCAGGCGCAAATCTTGTTGCTCTGTGGTTCCCATTTCTTTCTGCACAACTGCATCCAATTTTTCTTTCAAGGAGTTTTGATTTGAAGATGAGTTCGAGGAAAAGACTTCGAGTTCTAGTGGTGTATCATAAAACTGTTGGGGTTCATTTACATCAGTACCTTCTGCCACTACGTCCGTCTCACTTTTTCTGAAAAGCAAGCAAACGACTCTCTGGCAGTTGTTTACAATGTTGATTTAGAAGGCAGTGAAAAATTAGGAAAGTTGAATTAAATGCTATTATAGGATTCTTTAAATATTTATATAATCCTACGAGCTTCTTATTACGTCTCTCTTGAAGTCTTTTTTCTACTGATTGTTTTAAGGTGGTAGAAAAACAAGTTTTCTGTTCTCTCAACTCATTTACAATAAAAGCAAACACACCTTCCGCAGTGAGCAATGTTGCATCTCTGCTACCAAGCTTCGCCAATCCAATTTTACCCGGTTCTAAAGATGAGATAATAGCATTTATATATTCAAATTTTTCATCTGAAATATCCATGCCCTTTCCAATCCCAAGGTCAATCAATGCTTTCGAAATTGGTTTTCTTAGTTGTACAAATCTTTCCAACATTACTATTAAGCTATTCTATTTTGTTTGTGAATCGAGTTGTAGATGAAGGTCTTTGTTATGCTCAAGTCCTACATATTTTTGTAAGATTTCGTTTTTTAAGGACGATCTACGAAATAATTTCACAATTTTTCTCACTTTTGTAATGTGTATGTCTTCAAACCCTTTGCATGAAATAAATATACTTCATAATAAAACTGTGTTTAAAAGTCTCCCCTGAAAATAGAATACCGGGAAATCCCGGGATTGATGACAGTTTTCCCGGGAAATAAGCTGTATACTTTACTTCCGGGATCCCGGATGCCCAGCCCTATATATAACATTCACTTTCGGGAACTCCAATTTTTTACCTAAGTCTAACTTGTTACAAGGATCCTGATTGGTTAAAAGTTGATGGCGTCACCATGAGCTCGGTCAGTCATGGCAAGTCATATTGATGACATCATCAACTTTCGTCCAATCAGGGTTCATGTGCGGAGTTTCGACTTGGTCAAAAATCTGGTAGCCACGAAACTAAATATTTACCAAATATTGTTGTTCTTTGTTTAAAATATAGTTGAGTCTGTAAGAAGGTTTTAATTGTCCATGGTAATTACAGGTTTCAAGTCTGGGCTAGATAAACTTGTTAGAGAACGTGGCACCTTGCGCAATGAAGGGTTCGGACGAGACTGAAGTATTTGTTCTTTCCTCTCCGAAGGGTGAGTACAAACTTAATTTTTTTTTAGTTACGGATAAGTTACGACTTATAATATTGATTTATTAACGTGTCATTACGTTCTAATTTTACGGAGTTCCTTATTTTTGTATCCGTATTGTATGTATTTCTAATATAAGTATCATAAAGTACGTTATTTAGTCAGATTGGAGGGTCGGAGCCGTTCCTGTGGGGTTTTTCTACCGAGTGGATTGTAGTCACGTCTAGTAGAGGCGGCCGACCAGATTCACTAAGAACCCATGATTCATTTAATTAGCTATCTTCATTAACTCCATGCTGTTTGACGAAACAAAACCGCCAACAATAAATATATATATATATATATATATATATATATATATATATAATATATATATATATATGCAGTAAAATCACAGAATAACACGTGATCTTATTAATAGCAAACAACCACAGGAAAAAGGAAAAAGAAACACGAAATCCAAGCGCTTTCGTGATATATTCACATCTTCAGGGACAAGAAAAATATTTCTTTCTTGTCCCTGAAGATGTGAATGTATCACGAAAACGCTCGGATTATCACGAAAACGCTCGGATTTCGCGTTTTTTTCTTTTTTCCTGTGATTGTTTGCTTATATATATGTGTATATATATATATATATATATATTATATATTATGTATATATATATATTATTATATATATATATATATATATATAATTTTTTATATCCTATATCTTTCGTATATTATAATATATACAGGGTGGCCCAAAAGTCTGTTGCCCTGACGCATTTTAAACTATTTTTTTCGGGGCAACAAACTTTTGGGCCACCACACACACACACACACACACACACCACACACACACCCTGCCCAAATTATAATTATTAGACTCAGTAGCTGAAAATTTTCTTTAATGAAACAACCTATATTTTTCCATTTTATATTTATTTTTACGTATATTAGGAACTTCTAAATTATTTGCTACTTTCTTCTTAACATAATGTGCGAGTGTAGATGTGAGTGTCAGTCTTGAGGGGGGGAGGACAAATGGGGAATGTGGTGATAAGGAAATCTAGCCTCGCACGTCATCTGTAACGCCTTGTGTTGTTTACCATTTATTTCAGTTTCAAAGCACTCTTTACACTGATTGGATGTTGTTTCACAAAGAAGCTTAAATTTGCTTAAATTAATATACTTTTTTATGCCCTACTATAGTTTAGTGTGTGAAATTTTAACTGTACCTTGCTACTTTTCAGATTTGTAGTTATTTTCTTTGCTCTTGTTCTAATTGATAATATGGGCCGATTGTGTGATATTACGCCGCGTAAAAAGGCGCGGATTAGTGGTTTATTGATTGCCGATACTTTTTCACAAAGAGAGAGAGCGCGTAAATTGAATGCGTCTCAATCAAGTGTCGGAAGAATCTCGTCACTCTAGTGACTCTCTCTCGTCAGTGAGTCTGATAATTTGGACAGGGTCTGTATATATATATATATATATATATCAGGGTGGCGGAAAGTAGCTCCCTAATTTAAATTACATATAAATTATGTATAAATTGTGATTGTATTGTTATATTGTTATGGTGTGTTCTCTAAAGTGGTACAATTGTAACGTTCATTTTTTTTTTTCATTTCAGATTGAAGGGTAACATGGCTGAGCGTTTAACACTGCAGGAGCGTGCCCAGTTGGCGGCACGGTACGAAGTTTGGCAATCTGTCGTTCGAGTTCAAAGATGGTGGCGGGCCATTCACGGACCACGTGCCCAAGTGGACCCGAAAACAATCAAGAACTGCCACTCGAAGCTCATGACCACGGGTCTGTGGCAGATGTTCGAAGATGTGGTCGCCCTTCGACATCCAGGGCCCAGGAGACGGTGCAGGCAGTTCAGGAAATGTTCGCACGGAGTCCACGAAAGTCAACTCGCCAGGCAGCTCGGGAAGTGGACTCTCCCGCTACTCAGTGCGAACTGTGCTGAAGAAGGAGCTGAACTGGCGTGCGTGGAAGCCGCATTACTGCCAATCTCTCTCGGACGAGGACTGCGACATTCGCATGGAGTTCGGGGAAATCATGCTGGCTTGGCATGAAGACTGGCCCCATCTCTTCCGCAACATCCTCTGGAGCGACGAGGCGGTGTTCCACGTCGGAGGCTTTGTCAACCGCCACAATTGCCACTACTGGGCAGGAGAGGATCCCATGGTTACCGCTGAAAAACGGCAGAATCGGTTCAGTGTAACGGTGTGGTGTGGTATGACCTCAGATCAGGTTGTGGGCCCGTTCCTTCTGCGCAACACCATGAATGCTGAGCGGTACCTTGCTATGTTGCGAAACGAGGTCTGGCCGGTTGTCAGCACATGGGAGAACATCGACGATCTGATATTTATGCAAGATGGCGCCCCTCCGCACTTCGCTCTTGTTGTCCGTGAGTGGCTGGATGCCCACTTCCCTGGGCGTTGGATGGGTCGTCGTGGTCCACATCAATGGCCAGCCTGGAGCCCCGACTTGACACGTGCGACTTCTTTCTTTGGGGGTGGGTAAAGGAAGAAGTCTACCGCACCAAACCGAGGACATTGGAAAACTGGAGGACCGAATTCGGGAAGTCATGTCCTCCATCCCGCCGGAGTTCCTGCTAAAGTCAGTGGACGCCATTCCTGGGCGGCTCCAGAAGCTGGTGGAAAGAGTTGGAGCCCACATTGAATTTTAGAGAAAACCTACCATGTATGCCTACCTTTTCATATTATTTTCTTCTGAAATAAATGGATAATATACGTATTTTTTTACCAATCCAAAATAGGAGCTACTTTCCGCCCACCCTGTACATATATATATATAATATATATATATATATATTATAATATACGAAAGCTATACGATATAAAAAAGGACACTGTATATATGAGGCCCTCCAAGGAAGAAGTGGTTAAGCGACAAAAGTTAAAACCGCCAGAAAACGCAGTTAAATTTGTACCAATTTGAAAGTGCCATAAATTTTGAACTTTTGATGATATTTCAATGAAATAGCGAAAGCTATAGGACAAATGAAATCACATTCAGCTGCAAGTCTGAACAAATGGAATGCCATGTTGATTAAAAACGGTATTAACAAAAAAGCTACACTCCTTTATTGGATATGGAGAAGATCCCTGGACACGGGTGAAATACCAAATATACTGAAAAGAGCGAACATTGTTCCGATATATAAAGGAGAAGGATAGGTCTCAAGCAAAGAACTATAGACCGGTGTCACTGACATCACATCTCACCAAAATATTTGAAAGAATAGTCGGGGAGAAAACATATGACTTTTTTAGAGACAGAAAAGATTCAATGAGAACCAACACAGATTCCGATCAGGAAGATCGTGCCTCTCACAACTGATAGAACACTATAACAATATAAATGCACTTGAGAGCAATGATAACTACGATGTAATATGCATGGATTTTGCTAAAGCATTTGATAAGCGTGATCATGACATAATAGCACATAAAGTGAAACACATGGAAATAACAGGTAAAGTGGGCAAATGGATCTACACCTTCCTCAGGGAACGGCAGCAAGCCGTAAAAATTCAAGGTATATCATCATCAGAACCGGAAGTACACAGCTTATTTCAGCAAGGACCAGTATTAGCTCCACTCCTATTCATTATCATTGAATGACAGACATAGACCATGAAGTAGAAAACAACAGTATGGTAACATCCTTTGCTGGCGATACAAAGATCATAAAAAAATCGGCAATGTAGAAGAAGTGACGCCCAACAGAGGGACACAAATAGAATGTACATGTGGTTAGAAGACAATAACATTAATTTTAACACCGATAAATTTCAGCTATTGAGATATAGAAGAAATTAAGAACTTAAACAGACAGCATACTATGCCCCAAATAGAAATTTAGACGAAAGCAGAAGATTTAGACGTAATAACGACCGATGATGCAAAACTTGAAACCCAGAATCAGATAGCGATAAACAAAGCAAAAGAGTTATGGAAGGGCTATAGAGAACCTTCAAAAGAAGATACGAAAAGGTAATGATTCCCCTGTTGAAAACACTGATGATACCAAAACTTGAATACTTCTCAGTCTTGACGCCCACATACAAAAAAGAAGAAATTAATAAACGAAGTTATTTCGCAACCAGGATTGATGGCTGCGGAGAACTCGACTACTGGGAAAGACTACGTAAATTAAATTTGTCCTCGCTGGAAAGAAGAGAGAGCTACATCATAATTTACATATGAAAAATGATCGAAAAACTGCTACCTGACCTTAAACTAAACGCAGTTAACATCCAAACAACACTGGAAAACAGGAAAGGTAATATGTAGTGTTCCCAAACTAAAGGTGCGACAAAGGACACCCTCAACACTGAAAGAAAATAGCTTGGTTGTCAGACTTTTTGACCAGCGTCCAAAGAACCTCAGGAACGTCACAGGGGTCAAAGGTGAAGTCTTCAAAAGACTAAATGCCTGGCTCACGATGGTACTAGATGAACAAGGTGTACTTGGTTGTGTGCGATGAAGATCGCAAGAAAGCAATTCGCTCCTCCATTAGGCCAGGCCTAGAGGTGGGGCCACGAACTTGATCTTCGCGTGAGGAAAGATCGTTTACCAGGTTTATATATATATACACACACACACAATATATTCTTGCCCCATGTTGGTAGAAAGAAGGAAAAATGAGTTCCGAACCCGATTCTTCCCTCCTGTAACGCAGAAAACGTCAGTTCATGTAGATTATCAAGTAATTTAGTAATTCATTAATTGTTAAGTATTTACGTATTAATTCAGAACTATTGGGTTAATTTCGTTTTATTTGCGCTTCCGTACATAGCTGCCCATGCGTGACTCATTAATATTTGGAAGTGTGCGTAATCTTCTTTCAATCTTAAAGTGATTATATAATTTTTTATCACGTCTAATGGAAATGAATTCCCAATGATATTTCTTTTTCATTAAAACACTTAGTTCTTTACAATTCAAAGCGTAATACTCTTAATTTTTCACTCCCGAGTGATATACATGATTTTCATATTATGTTATTATTGCTATTTGCATTAAACGAAGCTAATATATAATTTAGTTTGCCATTAAAATGAAAATGAAAAGGTTTATTGGCAGACTATAGTTTTTTGAATAGTTAATAATTAATCGTAAGCCGATAAAAGATAACATAGGCCCTCTAGTGGATGTTAATGGCGCTTTGGCTTCTGACGCTCAGGCGATGGCGGGTATTTTCAATAACTTTTTTGAGACAGTTTTTACTGTAGACGACGTAAATACTGTCCCCGACGTGGACGATATCGTTCCATTTAGTAGCGAGACTATTTTGGATGAAATAACTGTTTACGAGGCTGAGATTGCGCATTATATCGATAGGCTAAAAGTTAGCAAGGCTCCAGGCCCTGACTCTTTTTATCCCAGACATTTGAAAGATTTGAAAGACGTTATCGTAGGCCCCTTAACAAAGATTTTTAATCAGTCACTCGAAACGGGGATTATGCCTGAAGACTTCAAATTAGCTAACGTCACGCCTATTTTTAAAAAAGGCGACAGCGCAGTAGCTAGCAATTATAGGCCCATTAGTTTAATGTCAATTGTCGGTAAACTTTTGGAATCCGTAGTTAGGGATCGTATCATCGATCACTTAGAAAGTAGAGATTTGATTAATAGTAGTCAGCATGGGTTTCTACGCCATAGGTCTTGTTTAACTAATTAGTTAGAATTTTATAACGAAATAGTGCGCGAATACGATAGGCATAGAGCGGCTGACGTTATTTATTTAGATTTTAAAAAGGCGTTCGATACAGTTCCGCATAGAAGATTAATTGCGAAGGTTAAAGCGCACGGTATACGCGGTCAGGTAGCTAACTGGTTAGAAGAATGGCTTCGTGCTAGGAGGCAGAGGGTCGTAGTTTATGGTAGTGAATCGGGGTGGTTAGATGTAGGTAGCGGTGTCCCACAGAGTTCAGTGTTAGGCCCATTGTTATTCGTAATTTACATTAACGACATAGATGTAGAATAGACGAGTAACGTGTCAAAATTCGCGGACGATACTAAAATAGGCGGTAAGGTTGTTAACGAGGACGATAGAAATAGGATTATGGAGTGGACAGATAAGTGGTAGATGCAATTTAATGTAGATAAATGTAAAGTTTTGCATATAGGTTCTCGTAACAATAATTACACGTACACGATGGATGATAGGGAGTTGGCGAGCGTTGACGAGGAAGTAGATTTAGGCGTACGCGTATCTAAGGATTTAAAGGTTAGGAACCAGTGCCTGGAGTCTTGCGCAAAAGCTAATAGGATGTTAGGCTTCATAGCGCGTAATTTCGAATTTAAATCGAAGGATATTATATTGCCCCTTTACAAGTCCCTAGTCAGGCCTCATTTAGAATATGCTGTTCAGTTTTGGTGCCCGTACTTGCCTGAGCATATTGATAGGTTAGAAAGGGTTCAGCGTCTTGCCACGAAACTAATTCCGTCATTGCGCAACAAGCCTTATGAAGATAGGATTAAAGAGTTAGACCTGTATTCACTCGAAACTAGGAGATTAAGGGGGGAGCTTATTGAAGTTTTCAAAATCGTTAATAACATCGATAACGTAAATTTTGACAAATTGTTCACTTTCGATAATAGTAATACTCGTAATAACGGATTTAAGTTGCGTGGCAGACGTTTCATTACTAATATCGCTAAAAACTTCTTTACGTTTAAAGTAATTGATAAATGGAATAATCTTCCCGCGCCCTTCGTGAACTCTACCAGCGTTAATGTGTTTAAGAACCGTCTTGACAGACATTTTAAAAATATTAACGTTGTTTAAAATAAAAAAAAACAATTAGCAACAGGAGCTCTTGGGGTGGTGGTCGAGGATGAGTCTGTTGACGATTAATGCCAGCTTGTGAGATGCCAGCGTGTGATGCCAGCAATAAAATTATTAAAAAAAAAAATTAGACTAACACGAACGTAGCTGTAGCTCGTAGCGTAAACTAACCCACTTTTTGTTTAACTTTACCTACTTTTTTTTTTCTTATCCTCTCCTTACTTTGCATGTCTGTAACTCTCTTTTCTTGCATGTTTGTAGTTTGCATAGTATGACAGTGAGTTAAGACTGTGTTTGCATGGTTTGTAAGCGTCCTTATTTTACTTCTTTTCATCTTTCACACCCTCTCCTATTCTCTCCGACTATTTTTCTGACTTGTCGGCAGTGGCCGGCGGATGATGATGGTGAGTCTTTTTTCTCTTTTTCTGAATGAATGTTAACCCACGAGTGATAGGTGTTCCTCCTTACTTAACCCCTTATTCTCTTCTCTTCTCCCCCTACTCTTTCCTTTCTCTCGGGCTAACCTTAGAGTGGATCTTAGGGTCTTTGTTAGCCTTAGCTTCTGTAGATATGACAAATATTATTAATACAATGACAGTTCATATACTAAGGATAGAAATATATGCAATTGATTAGAAATAATACTCTAATGTCGAAGTTAAGTGGAGCTACAGACAGACGTTTTCGTACCAAGAAGTCCATAGATTAGAGGATAAATGGCAGGACTCATGGATAGCTTGGATGATCGGGTTGGTTGGTTTTTTAATTCTTTGCATTAGACTGTATTGAGCACGTCTTGTTACCTCCGGGAAGCTCGGGACATTGCGGGTAGCAAACATTTGCGAAGCTGAGCATCTCCGGGGTAATTTATGTAAGAGTCTAAAAGACCTGTTGTACAGCAAATTTAGAGTTCTGCCAGAACCTTTTTTATAATTCAGCCACAGTTGCTGTCCGTATATATTATTGCAGAAAGTACGAAAGAGAGTGTCTTTAGCTTCACTTGTACAGAATCGAAAGTTCCTTATGGTCATATTCGATTTAGCACACAGGCTTCGAGATTGTTTTCTTATATCCGAGTCATCACTCAAGGAGCTGGTAATAGTTTGACCCAAATACTTAAACTCTTGTACTACTTCAATTAATTCACCATTCATTTTAAACCTTATATCAACTGGCTCATTACAGCTTTTAGGATGAAATTGCATAACCTTAGTTTTTGTAACATTAAAAAGAATATCATGTTTCTGCGAATACATTTCGCAGACTTTTAGTAGCCGATCCAGACCTTTAACAGAGGGACTTATTAACACCATATCATCGGCATAAACTAAGTTATTTATCCTTGTGTTATCTATACAACATCCCACTGTTGCCTCATTAAGTGAAGCAATTAATCCGTCAATATACACATTAAACAGCATAGGGGAGAGCAAGGAGCCGTGTCTCACCCCGCAAGAGGAGCTAAAACACTCGGATAGTACATTGCCCCACCTAACAGTGAAAGATTGGTGGGAATACCAAAATTCCAATAAATTTAATATGTACATGGGAACCTTCCTGTCTTCTAGTTTTGCAAATAAAATATTGTGGTTCACCCTATCATATGCCTTACTTATATCTAGGAAACAGCTATAAATAGTTGAATTACTGTCAATGTATTTAGATATTGTTTCTTTAAGTACATAGATACATAGGTCAGTTGAGTGGGACCTTTTAAAGCCAAACTGATTAGATGTCCATAGGAAATCATTTAGTCGGCGTAACAAGAGTTTTTCTAGTAGTTTCGAGAAGCAAGAAGCGACAGTAATAGGCCTGTAATTATTGCTGGACAGAATGTCTCCGTACTTATTTTTGACCAGGGGCAAGATATATACCCTCATGAACTCTGCAGGGATATAGCTATGAGCATGGCTGCTGGGAGCAATGATATATGCAGACATACTACGTCATTTGCATATTTTAAGTGCTCATTCGATAAGTCATCTACCCCTGACGCAGAACCAGTCTTTAACTCTTTAATTAACCTCTACTTCAGAAAATGATATCAAAGTATTTTCCCTTGTCCCTCCCACAATCGTTTCGCTGCAATCTATCTTAAGATTATCCCTACTCACACTGTTAAGAATGTTAGAATAGTGGTTTTTCCACAGCTTTGCAATTTCATCCTCCCCCGACACCCCATCGATTGTCGGAGGGAGGACATTTTTGACACCCATTTGATTCTTAACAAATTTCCAAAATTTGTTGTTATCGTTATTTATGCGAGCTTCACAGGCTTTTGATGCTCGAATAGACTCTTCTTCCTGTTTACATAGCCTTATGGCCACCTTATACTGATCCCGACTTCTACACATATACTGTAGTATTCATCGAAGAAATGCTGGGGGCGAAGAAATTATAATTGTTTGGAGAGAATAAATAAAAAACTTTAAAAATTGTATGGTATATAGTTTAGCGTTTCATGCTATCCTTTATTTTCCACTGTACTCTAGTGTGTAACTTGGTACACGCATGGCGTGAATGAACTCTGAAGGTATTCTTTTCATTATACTTTTTCCTACTTCCCTATAACTCTTCTTTCACGAATGTTTTCTGTCAGCAGCGGCTCGGGAAGGAAGGGGAGCCTTGTCTATTCTGTACTTTACTGCGACTACTACTACAAATACTACTACTACTACTGTTCCTGTATGAAAACTTAACACGTTTGCAAGTGTAAGCGACTAAACATGGTATGAGAATGTTTAGTTCTCTTTATTTCAAATGCTTTTACTTTGTTTCTCCATCTTCTTTCTTGGGCTAGCCTACAGTACTTGATTTTAGGGTCTTTGTTACGCTGTAATTTCTCTAATAATGTTTTAACCTGATAATATATATATATTTTTTATTTTAGTAAGATTTTATTTTTGCTCTGCTGAATAAACTTACCAGGAAGTTACCGTGCAGTGTCATTTTTTACGATATTTCGTGTTCCTGAATTTGTTTAGTGTTTCTATATACGATATAGTGACTTTTAGCTCATTGGAATATATATATTATATATATATATATATATATATATATATATATATATATATATATACTGTATATATATATATATATATATATATATATATATATATATATATATATATATATATATATATATATATATATAACACACTGTATGTATATATATATATATATATATATATATATATATATATATATATATTATAATATATATACTGTATGTATATATATATATACTGTATGTATATTATATATAATATATATATATATATATATATATATATATATACTGTATGTATATATACTGTATGTATATATATCTATACTGTATATATATATATATATATATATATATATTATATTATATATATATATATATATATATATATATATATATATATACTGTATATAATATATATATATATATATATATATATATATATATATATTATATATATATATATTATATATATATTGTATATATATATATATATATATATATTATTATATATTATATACTATATATATATATATATATATATATATATATATTATATAGATATATATATATATATATATTTATATATATATATCACACTATATATATTATATATATATTATATATATCTATATAATATATATATATATATATATATATACATACATATATACATACACACACACATATATACACAGGGTGTTTCATAACATGTGGGACACACTTTTAGGATGGATTCAGGACCTGAAAACAATGAAAAACGTTTATATAAACATATGCCCGAAATCGCTTTGTTTCCGAGTTACAGCCTGTTGTGTGTTCCAGCAAGTATCCGCCTTACCTTTAAAGGAAGTGCTCAAAATGACCGCCTTGCGCTTGAATACACGCCTGAACACGCCTCGTCATAGACTGCCTGACGCATTCAAACATCTCAAATATTGCTCGGATTTTTGGCATCCTTGTTCTACACGTTGGCGAAGCATTTCAACGTTGTCAATGGGTGTCACGTAAACGTTGGATTTCAGATGACCTCGCATGTAAAAATCGAGTAGATCCAGGTCCGGGGAGCGAGTAGGCCACGCAATTGGTCCTCCACGGCCTATCCATTTATCAGAGAAATGGTCATCCAAATAGTCTCTGGCTACTCGACTGAAATGAGGCGGAGCGCCGTCATGCATAAACCACATCCGACGTCGGACACCAAGAGGAACTTCATCTAGCAAATCGCTTAAATCATTCCTTAAAAAATTGGAATAGGATTCTCCTGTTAATCTTCCAGGCAAAACAAAAGGATCGATTAAGTTGTCGGCAATAAATCCTGCCCATACATTGATACTAAATTGTTGTTGGTGCCTTGACTGGATGATGGCATGCGGATTCTCTTCGGCCCAGTGATGAATGTTGTGAAAATTGATCACGCAATTTCTTGTGAAGGCAGCTTCATCAGAAAACGACACGGAGGATAGAAAAAGAGGATCGCGAGCACACTGATAAAGGAACCAAGTGTTAAAAGCCTCTCGTGGTGGGAAATCAGCTTCAGTAAGGCCTTGTACTCTGTGAATGTGATATGGGTAAAGCTGTTGTTCCCGTAAAATTCTCCACACAGTTGTGTATCTTACACCCTCTGCTGCTGCTATCCTTCGGGTGCTGACACCAGGATGTTCCTCCACGCGATTCAGGGCCCGCTCCTCCAACTCAACAGTTCTGGCGTTGATTGGTCTACCACCATCTGAAACTCGCTTGTTGAATGATCCTGTATCACGAAGACGCTCGTCTGTTCTCTGAAAGGTCTTATCTGGCAGACGGCGATTCGGAAACCTTTCCGCATACAGACGTCTTGCTGCGGCCGCATTACACTCGCCAATCCATACACGAGATGCATGTCTGCCATTTCTCTGTTTGAATAAGCCTCCATTCTCACTTTAAATGCACACTGTCACTGAATAGCACAAAAACTTTTAAGGTTTTTTTCACTGGACTGCATTTATTCACGGTAAAAAGTTACGAATACGAACAGTGAAACACCGCGA
Organism: Bathynomus jamesi; assembly: GCA_023014485.1. NCBI lineage: Eukaryota > Metazoa > Arthropoda > Malacostraca > Isopoda > Cirolanidae > Bathynomus > Bathynomus jamesi. The sequence continues at coordinate 288,244 of JAJOZX010003568.1, read as the reverse complement.
TGCACCTCTGACTGACTGATGGCTCTACACTCAACGATATTGAAACATGTCATAGAGTGTACGAAACATTACTGTCGGCAAGGCCATACCTGAAATAAGTCTCGTACACATTCACAAACATTGTCGGCAAGCAGTGTTTGTAAACAATTTGTGGAAAGAATTGCTGGAACAAAACGGGTTGTAACTCGGAAACAAAGCGATTTCGGGCATATGTTTACATAAACTTTTTTCATTGTTTTCAGATCCGGAATGCATCCTGAAAATGCGTCCCACATGTTATGAGACACCCTGTGTACAGTGCCGGATTAACCATATGGCAAAAGTGGCATATGCCGCCGCCCCATTGCTTTCGGGGGCCCGCGCTGCGAATGCATATCGCAACACACCCCACGCGCACAAGCACTCTGTACACGTCACGATCACAGTCTGTCGCTGCAGCCGTTGTTGCGATTGCGCTGCAGATTATTGACGCTTTCGCCCGAGCTAGTAACCCGTAATAACTGATCTTTATATTGCAATTCATCATTTTTGTAATTTTTTTTGGCGATTTTTTAATGGAATTTTTACTTATGGCCGACCTACATTTTCATTTTTCCTAACCACGACGCCCATATTCGTAACCGAGGCAAGAGACCCCGGTTACGAATGTGCCGCGGGCCCCGCGCAACCTTAACCCACCCCTGCCTATATATATATATATATATATATATATATATATATATATATATATATATATATATATATATATATATATATATATAATTAACTAACTAACTGACTGAGTGAATTTACAATTAAAAAATTAAAAAGTTAATCTCCTTTTACTTACCGTATTATCAATTCCCTGTCTCGTTCCATTTTCATCATTTGTTGGCTGACCTACAATGTGACCTCTGATAATTGCCTGATCAATGTACAGTGTCAGTCGAATTACGACCTGGATTACCATAGCGACGAAAAGGTTTCTGTGTATCTTTGTCCTGTTGTTCTTCAAGATCCTGAAAACGGACAACTATTCATGGTGATATTCCAAAACTTCTTAATTATTATACAAAATATACAAAACTTGAATAATGTCTAAAGCGGGAATGTTTATGAGCATTTAAAACGGGAGTACATTTTTATAAAGAGAGTTAGATAGATAAATAGATCGATAAATATGTGGGTAGATAGATAGGGAGATACAGACGTTACAGTAGTTCCAAAATTGAGAGTACCCAAAGTGGAAGAATTTCGGTTTTAATGTAATTTAACATAACATACCATTAACTAATTTAACCTGTCCAAAGCGAACTAAACCTATAACTTCAGTCTAACCCATGACCGAAGTGAACAATTATGAAGATGAATAGTAGAGTAAAGCTCGAAGTCAGAGAGAAGACACTTCACTTGATCATGGCACCTTCGAACACTTCTCTCCCCAGTGCCTGTGGCTCAGTGGATAACAATTTCCCTTTAGGCGAAATGAAGACACAAAAGTCAAGGGATCGATTCCCGATGGTGCCAGTTAATAATAATCCAGAGGTTGGCGCATTGGTCCGCATTAATATGGCGTAAAGTCCGTGCCAGTTTTCTGGCCCTCCGGACTCATTATTATCACTGAACATATTTGGGGCTATTTAACCCCCTTTATGGCAAAGCTCATGTGACGGTGGAAATCTAGCGCTTCACGTGGGATCCGAACCATCTAAGTAAGAGTCACTACATCATCTGAACGCGGAGGACAGTCATCCATCGAATTACTGAACAGGCCCAAACTCGCTCAATCTAGCTGATCTAACGGGAAATGGTGTTGCGACGTGGCCATGAAGCAGATCCGATAATAAAAATAGTCACAAATATCCTTACAGTATTCTTACCATAAAATCTGCATAATTATGACCTGCCAAAAGAGGTGTGTGTATATAGTAATATATATGTACAGTTTCGGAAAAATGCTCGCCGAGAAACATAATTTATATAAAGCGTAAGAATATAAAATATACAAATTAGTAATTTTTTATGCTTTTTAGGAACTTTTTTCAGAGACTACGTTTCACTTGGATTCTGCTTATATATACAGGGTGGCGCAAAAGTCAGGAACCATAGGCACATTTTATTAAATTATAATAAATGTTCGAATTGGTGGCCTTCCACTTGGAGACACTTTCTGACGCGTTGAATGCATGATGTTTGAACATTCCTTAACACCATTGGTACTGATTTTGGCACACTCAGTTGTGATTTTATCCTTTAGAGAACGTATAGTTCTGGGTCGATCAGCATAGACTACCGACTTGAGATGGCCCCACAAGAAAAAGTCAAGAGGCGTGAGGTCTGGAGACCTAGGTGGTCATTCGACGGGCCCTCGCCGTCCGATCCACTTGCTTGGAAATGTTTCATCTAAAGAGCTCCGGACGATGGTTGTGAAATGTGGTGGTGCACCATCCTGCTGAAACCACATCTCTGCCCGTTCTGCCAATGGAATGTCGTCCAGTATGGGCATTAGAAATGTTTGCAGCGTATAAAGATATATTTCACCTGTTACAGTGCCGTCGAAAGAGTACAGACCAATTAACCGATCCCGCCCAGAGGCAAGCCCACACCATAATTCGTGGATCGAATTGCACATGTCCTTCCTCCATCCAGTGGGGGTTCTCATTTAGTCCAGGCAATTTGTAGTTAGACCTGGGCAAAATTGCTTCAGAAGCTTTCTAAACTGTTTCCAGCTCAGGAACCATTGCCGAATAACATATCCAAAATCCGACAAAATTGGACCCCGGGAACACACCCAAAAGAAATTCAAAATGGCGGACTGGATGTTTCCTACGAAAAAAAAAATATATATATAATTTACGCTTTTATTTATAGAGATACATTTGGTGCTTTTTCTTTCAGTTGTAATGTTTTAAATAATTCAACAATATACAACACAACCAGTTATTACGCAAATATAATGTTATATAGCTTTTTACAGATTTTTATAATCAATAATACAACAATTATTTTTTTCCCACTTTCAAGTTATGTTCATTACAAAAGAAGTGATACCTGGTCACAAACATACAGAAATTAATCCTCTTCATCACTATCATCGGATAGATTACCGGTACTTGGGTTGTTATCGCAACCACTGATTTGGCACTCGCCACAAGCGGCTGAACAGGGCATTCCATTACGCTTGCATCCACATCTTGAAGTAGCACATTTCGTCTTGCAGGAGCAGCGGATCATGTTGAGTAGATAATTTGGAGCTGGTGGCTTGTCGCAGGCTGTAGGGTAGTAGGAATTATTCTTTACATACCAACCCCACTGTTCTGCATCGATCTTCTCTTCTGTAGACTTCCAGATTAGTATTTGAAAGTATGTGCGAAAGCTGTGGTACTTTGTGGACGCATCGGTAGGTGGCAAACGTTCGGGTGTAACAAAAGATTTAGCTGTAGCTACCTTTTCAACTAACATTCGATGACGTAGTGCGTTAGTGGATTCAAGTGTTTTGCAGCCATACAACAGAAGCATTGCCTTTCTTCCAGCGGCTTCAATGTCAGAGTGTTGGCAACAATCAGAACAGAATGTATTTGCAACTGAACGGAGTTCAGCCACCTTCATCAGTGTGTCGAATGCTTTGGCTTTACCGATCGAAAAAATTCTGGATGTGCTATCACAGCCCGTGAAAGCATGCACAAACAGGAGATACTTGCAGATGTCATTGCCTAACAATTTACCTTAAATTTACCTTAAATGATTGAATGCTGAGAATATCATACACAGGATTAGGAGATGGTCCCCGTCTTATATCGCTGCGATAGTACAACTTGAAACCACTGTCCTTGGCATGGTACAGAAGGAGAATCAGCAAGTCGGTGTCTTCCCCTATTACTGTTGTAGTTGCATTTTCTGATGAGGAAACTGCTGCACGAACGATGTCCACATCAGCATCCCCATCTGCGTTGTGAACAGTACACCCGTGCTTCTTCAACATCTCACCTACGAGGGAAATAAATGCTTGCTTGTTGTTTTCATTAGCCAAGAAGTGTTCCTTCTGGCCAACAAACTTCATGCTTGGACTGAGATTCACATTTCTGCTTGTCTTGGTGCTGCGTCTTCTGTGGGTCATGTCCTTGATCGTAGGAGAGCTGCTGTAGCCATCAAAAACAATGATTGCTTTTCCATATGTTTTCAGAGTGAAATCGGCATATGAGTTGGCGATGCTGTCATATGTTTCATCTTGACGCCAGGAAACACGATGTAGTAGAGATCCACCATCCAATACGTACTGGTCTGTGCACTGAATTTCTTGAACTTCTTCCATGCGTAAAGTGTCAGTGTATTTGATTATTGCATGAGCTAGCTGAGACTTATCGGGTTTCCTCAAGATACTTCGTGATTCGAACAATGCAGGAGGATATGCACACAGTTCGTAACACATGACATCTTCAAGATTCATGTCTCCGCCAGTGGCAACAGTCATCATTCTCTGAAACAGTAGTGCAGGATCTACTTCTATATCTGAAGCATCAGTGATCACAACGGCAGAAGCAGATCCTAGTGTTTTCACTTTGTCAGATCTTTTGGCAGAATATGTAAAGGCTTGTTTCCCAATCATTTTTACGACAATGTTCGTACCGATTGAATGCAATTGATGAACGTTAACTCCAGGATCAGCAGTTAGCCCTGTTACAATGTTGCAGAGACCCGAGGTAGAATGGAATGGGGATAAGGATTCCAGACGTTCAAGTACTTTCTTCATGTCATTACTGTCCCTGATTTGTCTACTTCCCCTCATTTCCTTGTGCTGTTCACTACTTTCCAACAAAACTCTGGTGTATTCCTGCATTGCTAAGTTATAAGTGGAACACAGAGGCATAGAAAAGAGCCACGTTGTCCTTTGGATGTCTGTAAATCCACTTCCGCGTGTCAGTCCGCCTCTGCTTTTCAGGGAACGCATTAGTACTTGTTCTATCACCAGGTCTGTGCCGAGTCCGGCCCATAATCTGTCGCTTCTTCTTACCACAAACTTACCTTCCTGGAACATTTTGTTAACGGCTGGATTTTCAGAAGGCAAACTTAACATTTTCTGCAGGTACAGGTATATCGATTTCAGGTAATTGTGATGTCCGGCTGCTGCAATTATGGGGATGGTCTCCAGCATAGCTTGCAAGTGCAAATCCCACGAGCCGGTTCTGTCTGCTGTTATCAAGGAACGTGCAATGTTGATCATTCGCTGATATTCCAACCAGAGTTGACTTGTTTGCGAAGTAGATTGTAGGTCAGTTTTCTTCGCATCCAAAGTGGTAGCAATCTGAGACAATGCATTCGAAGATTCCACATCCTCAACTGATTGTTTGGCGGTCATAACATCGTCGAGCAGGTCACAAGCTTCCTTATGGAGGTCATGAGGAGTTCCATCTTCATTACGAGGGAAAACGTCTGCGACTAGTAAGGTACTAAGAGCTGCATCTACTATCATATGACCACGTATCGCTCTTGAAACAGCTTTTCCAGACATCATGTGTTGCACGGCATTTGGTCCGTATATTTCTTGAAGTACTTCAGACAATCCTGAACCATTCATAAGAGTACCGACTGCTCCCAAAAGATTCATCAGAGTGTGAAATGATCCCAGCATTAAAACAATGTCCTGCAGGTCTCTCTGTTCATTGATGATTTGGGAAGCTTTCCAGAACAAAGGCTGATCAAAGGTAATAATGCATGGGACTTTTTGATCGCGTGCTATCTTGCTCAAATATAGTAATGTCGAAAATATGCAGGTCATGTCAGTTGGCGACATATCTATGATGGGAAGGAACGTGATCGACGCCACACCTGGATGTGAGACACTTGATCCACCGTGAATTGCCTGCATTGTTCCGGACCAACTTGGACCTGATCTTTCTGCTGAAGATATCTGCCAGAGAAGACTAAGTCGACTTATGGTGGCAGTGGGTACTGGAAGTTCGCGGAATGAGATGTCCCTCAACATGCTTCTCGCGTGTCTATATTCCCTAATGTCAACGGTTGCAATCTTCTTAATGTCATTGTCACCAACATTACGCCTGTGAATAGAAGGGTGGATCTTGATCTTCGGAGTTATTGCGGCAATCATACCCATTCCATGAAAGGTATTCTTCCCATCCAAAGTGCAGACATCATGATCGACGTTATCTGCTGCTAGAAGGACTGCAGTGTTTTCATCAACAGTAAAAGAGCCAGACCCACTTGCCAGCGCCGCGTTTCTTTCGAATCTTGTTACTTCTGCATACGACGAACAGTAACCCAGCTGATGGAGAACGTCAATAAGGTACCTTGACCTAAAGTTGTGGTGTAGCTGAACCGACAAACCGATCTGTAGTGGACATAGTAATCCTCTAGGACGGGTTGCTTGCATAATGCTCTGCCCAATTGCACCTATTTTTCTTGAAGCATCCTGTCCCGCAAATGCTTTTGATAATAGCAATTTCAGACTGTTGGGAATGTAATCAAGAGCACTTTCTGCAGTGATGTCATTTGGAGATGGATACACATCTTTTCTAGGCGAGTCGACAGACTTGATATCACTTCTGATTATTTTTGCAGCAGCTTCTACTAGGTAAATCTTCTGTAGCTCTATATCTATATCACATTCTTTCGACTTTTTGTGATAATCTATAAGAATTTCATTAGCTGTCTCTCGTAGTGTTACTACATCTGCCTTCCCACTTTCACCTGATATTATGATCTTGTCTCCGTAACGTTCTAAAAGCTTTCTCTTCATGTGCCTGCGTTCGTAGACAGAGCTCTGACTTCCTTGAAGATATTCCTCCATTTTGGAAATTAGGTCTCCAATCAACAGTTGTTCATCATCATTCTCTTCCAGGTAAGCACAGGTCTGAAGGAATGCTTGGTGTTGCTCTTCATTAGTTGGTCTCCCTTTCTTCGAATCATGATCGTCGGAGGAGTATGCGCGAGGAATGTTTTTTCCACTTCGAAAATTTACGCTGCAGGTGTGATGGTAGACACAATCTGCAGCAGGAAGATCACGAAGATAATACTCCAGACGGCCTTTTACATTAAACGACCATTCATCGCAGCGGCTTTCACAGCACCTTTTTATGGTTTCGGAGAACTCTGTAGTTCTTATTTTGACATGCTCTGATTTTGGTTTGTGTTTGGAAAAAAAGTCCACAAAGGTATCACAAAACAAACAGTGAGTAGCACTGGAAAATGCGTATTCATGAAAACGAGCACTTTTCCTTGGTATTGCCTCGGCTGCGGTCTGTCGCTTCTTTATTTCAATGGTCTTTTTATCCGTAAACCTTTTCCTACATACAACGTGAACACTTATTCCAGCTGTTGCAACAACATCGCTTCCACGGCTGCGGCTGGATGCATTTATACCATCTGCTCCTTTTTGCGAGATGTGAACCACTTCCTGTCCGCTGTCCAATTTCTCCTTACAAATCACGCACAATTCTTCAGGGGTCTGCATTCTTGAAGGCGGACGCACACCGAGTCAGTCTGAAACAGAAAACACAAATTAATAAACTGTGTTGCAGTATTTAAAAGGAGTACATAATAACAGTTTTAAAGAAAATGACAAGCACAAATACGCAGATTTGATAGTGGGTAGTAGGAATTAAAGAGTTGTATATAATATAAGTTTATAAAGATGTAGCAATGTCCATTCTCACATACACTCCATACAGTATATTTTATTTACATTACGTGACGTCATAGTTTAATACTAGCCGCCTAATACAATTTTTAGTGTCATATAGGTTAATTTAGAAACGAAAATGTGTTTTAAAACATTTTACTGATCAAGAAAAACGTCATAACTCTCTCTACAAAGCGAAATTAAAATTTATTGTATTTCGTAGGAAACTGCCAGTCCGCCATTTTGAATTTCATTTTTGGGGGTGTTCCCGGGGTCCAATTTTGTCGGATTTTGGATATGTTATTCTGCAATGGTTCCTGAGCTGGAAACAGTTTAGAAAGCTTCTGAAGCAATTTTGCCCAGGTTGAAGCTATTTTTGCTCTAGATTGCCTGGACTAATTAGCCCAATAGCGTGCATTATGCCTATTGACAGGACCGTTGAGGTGAAATATCGCTTCATCGCTGAACATGCTCCTTCGTTGAAGCTGTCGATGTTGTAGAAATCACTGGCAGAACTCTACACGACGGTCTGTGTCGTCACCGTGCAGTTCCTGAACGAGTTGGACTTTGTAGGGATGGAAACGATTTGTTGTAAGAATTCGTTGAATGGATCTTCTGGAGACACCCGTTTCCTGGGATAACTTTCTTAAGGACTTACGTGGGCTTTTTTCGAGGTGATTGAGTACCGTTAGTGATGTTGCTGCATCGGTTGAACTTTTTGGCCAGCCACTACGCGGTTGATCATGAACAATTCCCGTTTCTTTGAAGCGAGTGAACAGTTTTCCAACTGATGCCTGAATAGCTGGCGGCCTCTCAGGGTGTTTGTCATTAAAAGCAGTAGCAACTGATCGGTGTGTTACCAGGCCTTGCACACATTAAAACTATCTTCACCCGTTCATCTATTGTCAATTTCTGTGCCATAGGTTCAACAACAAATCTGAAAAGAACAAAACATATTAAAACACAAATTATTAAAATGTGCCTGTGGTTCCTGACTTTTGCGCCACCCTGTATATTAGAGACTACTGTTTTCACACATAAAATATATATATAGTATCACTTCAATAAAGATCAGAGACAAATTATTCAAATTGCAATTACAGAGCAAAATTCCTAAAATACAATATACTCAATACAGAAACAAATTAACTAAAATAATCAAAAATTGTAAAATATAACTATTATAACAATCAATTTTCCAAACATAAAGGAGACATGAAAAACACTTGGACAACCATAAACAATCTCCTCGGAAAACAAATTAAGAAAAATTCAATAGAGAAATTAAATGTTGATAATAAAGAAATTACTGATGATACTGCTATTGCAGACTCTTTAGATGCACATTTTACTTCAATAGCGGATAAGCTTCGCTCACAATTAATAAATAATGATCACTCACCTCGAGAATATATGCCACCCAGCCCACTAAATTCACTTTCTTTTGTTCCTGCTACCTCAACTGAGGTCCAGAATATTATTGGTAAATTAAAAAAAACAAAAAATAACATTCATAACATTCCTGTACCTATATTTATTGAAACTTGTTAAAGATAAGATATCTGTAACTTTGGCTAAGATTAATTATCAATCAAAGTATTTCCAAAGGAATATTCCTATCAATGCTAAAAACTGGTTGTATAACACCCCTTTTTAAAGGGGGTGAGCCTACACTAGCAACAAATTACAGGCCGGTATGTTCATTATCTGTGTTCAGCAAAGTTTTTGAAAAAATTGTAAAAAGTAGAATGCAGCGATATTTTGAATCCTACAATTTATTATCTCCAAATCAATATGGCTTCCGTAATAATAAAACAACGGAAGTGGCTATTTTAAATCTTATGGAATATGTAAATATAGCTAAGGAGAACAAAGACATAATGATATCAATATTTATGGATTTGAGTACGGCGTTTGATGTAATAGACCATAATATTCTACTTAATAAATTATATTGTTACAGCAATCGGTGATTGATTTAAAAGTTATTTGTCCAATAGATATCATTTTGTATCAGTAAATAAGGTTTGCTCAACTAAAGCGCTTGTCAAACATGGTGTGCCACAGGGCTCAGTTTTGGGTCCATTGTTATTTTTATTATATATAAATGACCTTCCACGTTCATCTGATACACTGAACTTCATAATGTTTGCAGATGATACAACTGTCTCTCTTTCTTGCAAAGATGTTAATACAGCTAAGAATACAGGGTGTCCATAAATGTTTACCCTGAAAACAGTATGCTCTCATGTTTTAATGACGAATTTTACATCCGTTTTCTTTTTACAGGTGATCTCGTACACGCATAGAGTTTCTGTGCTGGTGTGTTTCGTCTACCGCATTCGCCGCTAGGAGCGCTGTAGTAGCTGTTCAGTTAAGATGGTGTCTGTGACAGAAGGCACAATGTGTTGTGTGGCTTGCAGAAACAAAACCTCCTGTCAGTGTTCAGCGAAGGTTCAGAACAAAGTATGGAAAGAATCCACCTGATATGAAGTTAATTAAGTCGTGGATGAAAAAATTCTTGGAAACTGTTTCCGCAACTGTGTACCTGGATATGCTCACCAATTACGCCATCCCCCAGCTGCAGGACAGGCAGCCAACTGTCATCTTCCAACAAGATGGGGCACCCCCTCATTGGGCGCATGTTGTTCGTGAAACTCTCGACGCAACATTCCAAATCGATGGATGGCAGGGACGGGCCAATCCCATGGCCCCCAAGATCACCAGACATACCCCGCTGGATTTCTTTCTCTGGGGTCATGTTAAAGATTTGTTTGTGCAACAGTTTTGTTCCAGATATCAGGACATTGCGAGAACGCATACGGATGCAATTGCAACAGTTAACCCACAAATGTTGGAAAATGTGTGGGCGTGAGTGTGAATACCGTTAGACATTTTACGTGCCACTAGGGGTGCACATGTGGAAGTTTATTAAGTTCATTAACTATGTATCAAAACTTTGTATGTTTATCTACTTATGATTAAAACTGTGTTTGAATACGAGTGTTTATTTAAAAGTTATAGCATGCTTTAATCAGGGTAATCATTTATGGACACCCTATATATTTCATTCAGAATTCATCAGTGTAGTGAAATGGTTGACCACCAATAAACTCTTCCTAAATGCCAGTAAAACAAATTTCATGATTTTTACTAATAAAAGAAATGTATATCTTGATAAACTTAATTTTAATGAAATCGCCATAAAGGAGTGTACTGTAACAAAATTTCTTGGTGTAATGCTAGATAAGAATTTGCAATGGAGTGATGTAAATTATATCGCGAAAAAGATTTCAAGGAGCGTTGCTATAATGTTTAAACTTAGAAATGTAGTCCCTAAACAAGTTTTATTGACTTTATCATACTCTTGTTCTTCCTTATATAACATACTGCACCCTTGTTTGGGGAAACTCCGCAAACAACGCATTAAATGGTATCTTTGTGCATCCAAAAACGAGCAATAAGGTTATTATCTGATGCTGATTTCCTGATCACTCTAGTGCATTATTTAAAGAGCTAAACCTACTAAAGCCCAACGATATAACCAAACTGGCACATTTTATTTTTATTTACAAGTGTAAGAACAAAATCATTAATTTGCAATGGGTAAATATATATTTGTAACTCATCAAAAAATCCACTCGAATCAGACCAGAAATAGATCAAAGCTTGTTATACCTCAATTTAGATTGTCTCATCTCAAAAACTACCATTTTCATTGGATTGAAACTGTGGAATGACTTGCATGCCGATGTAAAAAGTATTGTGAATGTAATTGTTTTAAAACCAAGTGAAATCCCGATTAATAATGGCATCTAACAAAAATCTAGGATTAATGTCCACTAATATTGTTTAATATTGTCCATTAATATTGTTTAATATTGTAATACATGTTTTAACTATTAATAATATTTATTTACTTATTTATTTATTTATTATTATTATTAATTAATAACAACTAGCTGCTTATCTTTAGTAAGAGCCCAGTAAAGCCTAAAGCTTAAGGGCCAAATTAAATAAAATAAATAGTCGAGCTTCAAAATTATTCATGTCATTGTAAATTGAAAAAATTTATTTATTTTATTATTATTAATAAAGGTTATTCTATTCTCTCTCTCTCTCTCTCTCTCTCTCTCTCTCTCTCTCTCTCTAATATATATATATATATATAAGGCGGTACAAGCAATAAAGGAAAATCCAAAATACTTCTATTGCTATGCGAAAAGGAAAACAAAAACGTGCGCCGCTATTGGGCCCTTAATAAGGAAGAGAAATAACTGTCGATCCAAAATAAATATCTGAAACATTGAGAGCCCAGTATGAATCAGTTTTCAGTACCCCAAAAAGTGACAAAGCGATACCTGACATAGATGCATTCTTTGAAGAGAAATTGCAAGGAGAGTGGATAACAGACTTTGATTTTTACCCCAGAAGATGTAGCGAGAGCTATAAGACAAATGAAACCACATTCAGCGGCGGGTCCGGACAATTGGAACGCATTTTTGATTAAAAACTGTAAAAATGAAATAGCTACACATTTATACTGGATATGGAGAAGATCCCTAGACACGGGGAAATACCGAGCATCTTGAAAAGAGCAAACATTGTCCCTATATACAGGGTGGGCCGAAAGTCCTGATCCATAGGAAAATATTTATTTTAATACATAAATTACAACAAATGGTAAATACTTAAAATGAATATCAACTTTAACTCGTAAATGCGTATCCGTGATACTGTACAGTAGTTCGTACTCCAGTATAAATACTCAAATACTTTTTTATTTCAGCCCAGAAATGGCTTCGAATCTAACACAGAAGACCGGGTAGAACTTGTGCTCATATACGCAAGACAGGGCTACACACAGAGAGGTTGCTACCGAATTCAATAGAAATCATCCTGATAAGCATCCAGTAACACATGCGACTGTTGGCAAGTTGTTTAAACTTTCAAAGAAACAGGAAGTGTACATGATCGACGGCGTTCTGGTCGTCCAAAAACTGCAACTGATGAAAATACCTCTGCAATGGTATGTGAAACTTTAACGAATAGTCCAGTAAAGTCAACAAGAAGATTATCAAATGAAACACGTATCTCGAGAACGTCAATTCGAAGAATTATTAAAAATCATAAATTCCATCCCTAAGAGTGTCGATGTCAGAGGCCGCCAATTTGAGCATTTGTTATAATTTGTTGTTTATACTGGAGTACGAACCACTGTACAGTATCACGGATACGCATTTACGAGTTAAAGTTGATATTCATTTTAAGTATTTACCATTTGTTGTAATTTATGTATTAAAATAAATATTTTTCTATGGATCCAGACTTTCGGCCCACCCTGTATATAAAGGAGGGGACAGATCTCAAGCAAAGAACTATAGACCAGTGTCATTGACGTCTCACCTTATCAAAGTATTTGAAAGAATAGTTAGAGAGAAAATTTATGATTTCTTGGAGACACTGGAAAGATTCAGCGAAAATCAGCACGGATTCCGATCAGGTAGATCATGCCTATAACAACTAATAGAACCCTACAACAATATCTTAGATGCACTGGAAGGCAATGAGTCAATGACAAGTACGATGTCATATACACAGATTTTGCTAAAGCTTTCGACATATGTGATCCCGGTATAATAGCACATAAAATGAAATATATGGGAATAACAGGCAAAGTGTGAAAATGGATCTAAAACTTCCTCAGAGAACGTCTACAGGTCGTCAGAATTCAAGGTATATCATTATCAGAATCGGAAGTACGCAGCTCAGTACCACAAAGGACAGTACTGGCCCCACTCCTGTTCATTATCATGCTAACAGACATAGACAGCGGAGTAAACAGCAACAGTATAGTAACATCCTTTGCAGACGATACAAAGATCAGCAGAAAAATCAGCGATTAAATGAAGTGGAGGCCTTGCAGAGGGACACGAACAAAATATACAAATGGTCAGAAGACAACAACACGTCAATTAACACCGAGAAATTTCAGCTCTTGAGATATGGTAGAAAAGAGGAATTTAAACAAACTGCATATTATGCTCCAGATAGACAGGAAATTCAGAGAAGCACGAAAGCGATCGATTTGGGGGTAATGATGACCGATGATGCTAAATTCGAAACACAAAATCAGATAGCGATAAATAAAGCAAAAAGAGTCGCGGGACAGGTACAAAGAACGTTCAAAAGAAGGGACAAGACAGTAATGATTCCCCTCCTAAAAACACTGATTATACCAAAACTTGAATACTGCTCAGTTTTGACGTCCCCATATAAAAAGGAAGAAACTAATAAACTAGAAGAAACGCAAAGACATTTCACAGCCAAGGTTGATGGCTGCAAAGAGCTCAACTACTGGGAAAGACTACGTAAACTAAATCTGTACTCCCTGGAAAGAAGAGAGGTATACCATAATCTACATATGAAAAATGATCGAAAAACTGGTACCAAACCTAAAACTAAACCCAATTACCATTCAAACAACACTGGAAAATAGGAAAGGCAGAATGTGTAATGTTCTCAAATTAAAGGCCCGACAAGGGACCTTCTCAACACTGAAGGAAAATAGCTTGGCTGTCAGGGGGCCAAGACTTTTCAACCAGCTTCCAAAGGACCTCAGAAACGTTACAGGGGTCGAAGTTGAAGTCTTCATGAGAAGATTAGATGCTTGCTCGGACGGTAACAGATGAGCCGGGTGTACCTGGCTGTGTACGGTGGAGAGCGCAAGAAAGCAACTCGCTCCTTCACCAAGCCAGACCTAGATGCGGGGCCACCAGCTTGACCTTCGTGTGAAGAGAGAGCAACGCACGAAACAGCAACAAGGTTAACAAGGTTGAGGTATATAACCTTTGATTAACCTTTTGTTAGCTTCCGCCCGAATTGTTCATTCTGACGAAGGTCAAGCTTTTCACTCCACCTTAGACCTACAGTTTAACGTGGAATCCGAACCACGCCCCATCAGCAGCCCAGCGTCTTAACCACTAGGCTACCTAGGGTACCCATTTATCTACCAACCACTTTCTTTATTGTGTGGAAGGATGAACAGCTGGCTTTTGCTGCTCGCCGGCTGCCGTCGGGTCTCGAACCCGGGACTGATGGATTCGTAGTCAGCGACGCTAACCACTACACCACCACCACCACCACCATACTGTGTATATATATAAATATATATATATATATATAATACACACACACACACATATATATACACAGGGTTTTTTATAGCATGTGGGACGCAATTTCAGGATGGATTCAGGACCTGAAAACAATGAAAAAAAGTCTACATGAACATATGCCCGAAATCGCTTTGTTTCCGAGTTACAGCCCGTTTTGTGTTCCAGCAATTCTTTCCGCAAACTGTTTACCAACACTACTTGCCGACAATGTTTGTGCGTGTGTACGAGACTTATTTCATGTATGGCCTTACCGATTGTAATGTTTCGTACACTCTATGACATGTTTCAATATCGTTGAGTGTAGAGCCATCTGTCAGTCAGTCAGAGGTGCATCGCGGTGTTTCACTGTTCGTATTCGTAACCACGAGAGGCTTTTTGTACTGGTTCTTCAACAGTGTGCTCGCGATCCTCTTTTTCTATACTCCGTGTCGTTTACTGATGAGGCTGCCTTCACATGAAATTGCGTGATCAGTTTTCACAACATTCATCATTGGGCCGAAGAGAATCCACATGCCATCATCCAGTCAAGGCACCAACAACAATTTAGTATCAATGTATGGGCAGGACTTATTGCCGACAATTTAATCGATCCTTTTGTTTTGCCTGGAAGATTAACAGGAGAATCCTATTCCAATTTTTTAAGGAATGATTTAAGCGATTTACTGGATGAAGTTCTCTTGGTGTCCGACGTCGGATGTGGTTTATGCATGACGGCGCTCCTCCTCATTTTAGTGGAGTAGCCAGAGACTATTTGGATGACCATTTCCCTGATAAATGGATAGGCCGTGGAGGACCAATTGCGTGGCCTACTCGCTCCCCGGACCTGAATCCATCCGACTTTTACCTGTGGGGTCATCTGAAATCCATCGATTACGTGACACCCATTGACTACGTTGAAATGCTTCGCCAACATGTAGAACAAGGATGCCAGAAAATCGGAGCAATACCTGGAATGGTTGAAACGCGTCAGGCAGTGTATGACGAGGCGTGTTCAGGCGTGTATTCAAGCGCAAGGCGGTCATTTTGAGCACTTCCTTTAAAGGTAAGGTGGATACTTGCTGGAACACACAACGGGCTGTAACTCGGAAACAAAGCGATTTCGGGTGTATGTTTATATAAACTTTTTTCATTGTTTTCAGGTCCTGAATCCATCGTGAAAGTGCGTCCCACATGTTATGAAACACCCTGTATATACTGTATATATATATATATATATATATATATATATATAATATATACTACAGGGTGTCCCATAAGTCTGGAACCATAGGGTAAAATAAGTAATTCATGTTTTTCCGTTTATGCAAATGCCCATGATGTCTTTGAGTAAGGAAGAACGCATCCAGGTAATTCTGCTTGTAGGAAATCAGAGGCAGAGGGAGGTCGCTGAGGAATTTAACAGATTGCATCCGGACTGCGCGTCGATAACACAGCTGTGTTGGCAAACTTGTAGCAAAGTTCAGGGAAACGGGATCTATAGGAGATAAACCACGCAGTGGACCTCCGAGGACATCCACCGACGATGACACAGCCGCTACCATCCTCGCTCATTTCACAAACAGTCCCCAAAAGTCTCTTCGGCGTTTTTATTGCCGTTTTTATCATTTTGCCCTATGGTTCCAGACTTACGGGACACCCTGTATAATGGGCTTATGACAAGAAAATTTCACCTGTATCAAAACATATATATATATGTGGAAAAGGTTTTCCACAGGAAACAAATTTTTGTTAAAATTTAAGGATATTATTGTGTTTGCATAAATTAAAGCAGGGGTTGGCAAACATAGATACGCGTGCCACAGTTGTCAAGCGAGGTAGTTGTCGAAGGCACGCGAAGTGATTCCCAAAAAAGAAAATTTGAAATTATAAAATTATGTTAAACTATTATATTGAATATTATTATATATTGTATATATTATTATAAATTGAAATTAAAAAATTATAAAGGACAGTATCATTGAGATGGCATTGAGATGGCAATGTAAAAGTGTCTCTGTGTATTTTTGGTTAAAATACAAATCAAAAGCGCTTTGATTTCTTTGTTGGAATTGAAATAGAGCGGACCGTTCTACGAAATATGCATATGAAAATTATAGTTGGCACGCAGGGCCGTAAAAATATTGGCATTAATTGTAAACTGGCATTGCGTTCAAAAGGTTGCCGTTGAATTAAAAGTATTAATCTTTGAATTTTTAATATTTTATAACTCGCCTCGATGCCCCAGTGGATCATTTGGCCTTTTTCTTAGCCCTAACGACTTCAGTATTGTCACATCGATAATCTTAAACAGAGATTCCTAAATTCTAAATGTTCTTTTCGGTTGATATAAATCACATAAAGGATTTAAGTTTAGAACCAAAATATAAATTCTTTTGCTAATATCATTATTAGACTAGGACTTTTGCAATTTTAATAATATTTTGTAAACGTGGCACCACGTGAGTTCTTCCAGGGAAAAAGCCTTGAGAGGAGTAGTCGAAGCTTCACCCCTCTTGGTGAGTGCGTGCCTCACCCTTTGAGCAGCCGGTTTGGCTCAGGTCCTTTCTTCGTTAATAACTCTCTGAGCAAGTGTAGTGTTAAGAATTTGATTTTCTAATTACTGTGCATTGTAAAAGAAATCTAATATCTTAAAAGTGAGCTATCCTTGTGAAATAAAGACTGAAAAAGGTAACTTGTCATTCATATCCTTCCACGAGAGAAGCATTTCACTCCCACGACGGACTGACGGAGGGGACGCCATTGACCGAAGGTATAAATTTTTTTCCGTAACTCGCAGTCACATTAAGTTGGAAAAGACGAACCGTGGACGTCAGCAGTATAAACTTCATTGACGGTGCAATGAAGCGACATACTGAGAATACCTTAAACAGTCGGAGATGGTGTAACGAATAACATTTTTTCCGACAGTGACGCCCTATACCAGGATTGTGACATCATCTTCCTTTCAACCTTTCAAATGTTCCGTGCGATGACTCCTCGTTTCACGAAGGTCAAGCTTGTCTCCCCTCCTCTCGAGTTGGCCTGGTGAAGTAGTGAGTTGGTTTCTTGTACTCTCCACCTCACATAGCTAGGTACGCCCGGCTCATCGGGGATTGTTCCGAGCCAGGCAGCTAATTTAAAGTCTTGGTCCTCTCACAACAAAACTATTTTTTTTCAGGGTTAAGGATGTTCTCTGTCTAGCCTTTAATTTGAAAACACGACACAGTCTTCCTTTTCTACTTTCCACTGTTGTTTGGGGAATTACAGGGTTCAGAGTAAGATTAGGGACTAGTTTCTCCATTATTTTCCAAGTGTGAATAACAGTGTATCTCTCTCTTCTCTTTTCCAGTGAATATAGGTTTAATTCGCGTAACCTTTTCTAGTAATTTAGTTCTTTGCACTCATTGATCTTGGCTGTGAAGCTTCTCTGAATCCCTTCTAGCTGTCTAATGTCTTCTTTTTTATATGGGCATGTTAGGACCGAGAAGTATTCCAATTTGGGTATGATCAGTGTTTTCAATAGAGGAATCATTATATTCCTATCCCTTCGTTTAAAGGTTCTCAGTATCTGCCCAGTTATTCTCTTTGCTCTGTTTACTGCGATCTTAATTTGTGTTTCAAATTACGCATCATCAGTCATTACAGCTCCTAAATCTTTTGCTTTAGACTTTCTCTGAATTTCCTGTCCATTTGGAGTATAGTATTTCACGGATTTCAGGTCCTCCCTTTTTCCGTACCGTAACAATTGAAATTTCTCAGTGTTAAACTTCATAGTGTTATCTTTCGTCCACTTGTAGATTCTGTTCATATCTGTTTGTAGAGATCCTATATCCTCTGAGTTTCTTATTTTCCTACTGATCTTTATGTCATTGGCAAAGGATGTTACTATGCTGTCTCTGGTAACGTCCTCATCTATGTCAGTTAGCATGATTATGAAGAGTAGTGTGGCTAATACTGTTCCTTGTGGTACTGAGCTGAGGACCTCTGATTCTGATGAAGATATTCTTTGAATCGTAACGACTTGCCGCCGCTCACTATGGAAATTATATATCCATTTCCCTACTTTTCCTGTTATTCCCATATATTTCAGTTTATGTATTATAGTTCCATGGTCATACTTGTCGAACGCTTTGGCAACGTCTGTGTATATTACATCATAGTTTTCATTACTTTCCAGTGCATCAATAATGTTGTTGTAGTGTTCCATTAGTTGTGATAGGCATGATCTGCCTGACCGAAATCCATGTTGGTTATCATTGAATTTTTTCTGTTTCCAAAAAGTCATAGATTTTCTGTCTAATTATTCTTTCAAATATTTTAGTGAGATGAGATGTAAGCGATACTGGCCTATAGTTTTTGGCCTCGGATCAATCTCTTCCTTTATACAGTATATTGGGACAATGTTCCCGCTCTTCAGGATGCCAGGTATTTCTCTCGTGTCTAGTGATCGTCTCCATATCCAATATAGGGACTCAGCGATTGCATTTTTGCAGTTTTTGATGAGTGTAACATTCTATTTGTCCGGTCCTGCCGCTGAGTGTGCTTTTAGTTTCCCTATAGCTTGTGTAATATCATCTGTTCCAAAGTTGAAGTCCGCTATACTTTCCCCTTGTACGAGTAGTTCTTCAAAGAACGCGTTTCTATTGCATATCGGTTTGTCAGTTTTTGGGATACTGAAAGATGATTCGTACTGAGCTCTTAATATTTCAGATACTTCTGTTAGATCATCAGATAAAGCACTTTCTTCGTTTTTCAAAGGTCCGATAGTCGTGTTGTTTTTCGACTTCCTTTTTGCAAAATTATAGAAGTACTTTGAGCTGACCTTTATCGCTTCTATAGCGTCCTCCTCTTTTTTTTCTGTATGCGTCTCAATTAGTTCCTGTATGACGTAATCGATACTCTGCAGTTTATCATTTAATATTTTTCTGATGTTGTTATCTTTATAGTTACTTAATGTTGCAGTCACTCTCTTCCTCTTTTCTGAACAATGCCCTCTTTTGTCTCTCGAACCTGCTTCTCTTTCCTTTGTTGTATTTTTGGGACATGTCTTTTCACAATTTCCAGCGTCTTCTCCTCTAAGGTCATTAGCATCTCTTCCATTGTCTTGGTTTGAAGATGGTTTTCCAATCTATTACTTCCATGCTGGATGCAACACCTTCCCAGTTTATAGCTTTGGAGTGAAAATTAAAAATTTCGAATTTGCTGCTTTCTGTTGTTCTTGTTCTTTCCTTTCCTGATGCTTTCATATTGGTTTTTATTTCAATGATGTTGTGGTCCGATATTATAGTTGGGGATATTTCTACATTATCAATTAGGTTGCTGTTGTTTGCGAATACCAAATCTAGACAGTTGTTTTTTCTTTTGTCTTCTGTTTTCCTGTGTTAACATAAATCATCAGCTCGAGCTAGTAGCATTTTTACTTGTTCCTGGTCTTCCGGTGTGCCCCTTGTCCTGGTGTATACATATATTTTTCTATCATTTTATATTTCATGAATGGAAAATTAAAATCACCAGAGAGAAAAATATTTGGGGTTCGAGAATGTAGATCTTTTACCCAGTTTCTTACCTCTGTAATGGAATCTGAGAATTTTGAGGTTGGCGTGTTCGGGGGTTTGTACATTACAATTAGTACCATATTTAATTTTTCAACTTTTGCTACTACACATTCTACGTAGCTGTTTGAGGTACTTAGTCATTTCTGCCATATGCCTTTCGCGTGTGTAAAAAGCACATCATCCTTTACATCTCACTGTTCTGTCGGCTCGGAGGATGTTATAGTTGTCAATTTGTACTTCTTTTTGTCAATACAGAACTCACAGTTTTCACAGTTCGCCTGGCAGTCCTTTAGATGGGTTTCGGTGAGGCACGCAAAGTCTGCTCCGGTTTCTTGCATGAGTCCTTTCAGGTATAAAACTTTGTCCGGAGAATGGTTTGATTTAAGGCCCTGAATGTTGGCTAAGATTATTTTTATT
>JAJOZX010003568.1:160000-265000 GCA_023014485.1 Bathynomus jamesi | reverse complement strand
ACGTGGTGTCAAATCAGAAAAACGCGATTTCGCTAGAACAATTCCGATTAGAGTTAGATGCGTTGAAAGAGGCTCTCCTCCCAAAGCCCAGTTACTCGGAAGTAGTTCAGCAAGTCGGATCTCCAAGAAGCGCGTCGGGCAGCGAGGAAAACGAAATCCCCGCCTCCAACCCCCCCTCCCCCCTGAAGGTGAGGTGGAAACGCAGCATGCAGGGGAAGCGGTCAACTCCCCTCCCGTTCAAGAAAGGACCCCTGCTCCCGATTTCACAATGAGAAACAGGGACGGTCCAATGCCGAAAGACGAGGCATCATTGCCCTCTTCCCTGCCTCCCACTGCAGAGGAGAGGCGTTCGATTACGCCTCGCTCGGTGTACAGTTCCCCCCCCCCTCCTCCCACCGAAGAAGGAGGGGCACGCGCGGCCGTCAGGTTATAAACACCGCTGACAGACCCTCACCAAGCCACAGAGTAAGGGGGGCCTCCTATCCCCCAAAGGTTGTGCCACCCATCCCCCAGGCAGGCGAACCCTACCTCAGGGAGATCGAGAGAGGAGGACGGGTGGGTCTCCGTTAACAGGTGCCCTTCCCGAAGGTTTCCTCAACCGGTCTCCGCGGGGAAGCCACCGATGGGGAATCTCACCCTCTCTGTGTCGCGAATTCAGCTCTCGAACGAGGCAAGCGATATTCGACACATGCTGGAAGAAGTCATTGGTGAACACAGTATATTGATAGTTAATAAACTAAACACAAAATCTCAGTATTATAACTCATTTAAAGTAATAATTAAAGGTGTAAATTCGCATTTCAACCCGTATAATATGAGTCAATGGGTAGACGGTATTATTGTTAAGGAGTTTTATTCACTTTTACAGGAGATTTGATAACAAGCAAAATAATAATAATAATAATAATAGGCGCCCTAACAGTAATGCCTGAAAGTTGTACTGTGTATAATAATAATAATAATAATAATAATAATCTTACTAATAATAAATTTTCTATCAGTCGGGCGGATAACTTGTTGAAAATAGTCTCATATAATGTAAGTTCAGTGAGGAATTCAACTGTAGATGTTCATAAAATCTGCGACAGTGCAGTTTTGATACTCCTGCAGGAGCACTGGCTACCTAAGCAAGAGCTAAAATTCCTCTCTACCATCCATGATGACTTTATGTACCATGCGTCATATATATAATATATATATATATATATATATATATATATATATACAGGGTGATTCAAAAGTCAGGTTACATAGGGCTCTTCTGTTTCTTTGCAGGTAAATGAGTTATGAGATGTTATCGAAGGAGAAGTGCATTGATGTGATATTCCTAGCTGGCTGCACAAGTGCATTGCCGTTAACGGTGGCCATATCGAACATGTGATGTGACTATTCCTCTGTATCATTACATAATACAGTATATCCCTATGTAACCTGACTTTTGAATCACCCTGTGTGTGTATATATATATATATATATATATATAATATATATATATATAATATATATATAAATTTATATATTATTTATTTATTTATATATTTATTACAATGATTGCATATTAATTGTAAACTGCTATTTACCATACAACAACGGCAGTAATCTAGATAAATATATTGATTTGCTATACAAAATTAAGTCATTATTAGATAACCCCAAATATTCTTTCGGTATAATAATGGGGGACTTTAATGCACATGTGAACTCGGAATTCTTTGTAGAATTGGGTAACATGTGCGAGTCGGCCAATTTAAGTATAAGTGATGTAGATGTATTAGGGGTAACCAGTGGTAATTTTCCATACATTAGTGATATGAGTGGTACCACCAGGTGGATTAATCATTGTCTCACTAGTAATAATCTAAACCAGTGCCCTTCAACCTTTTTATGCCTACCGCCCACTTTTACTATTTTTATGTGAGATAAATTAGCCAACCGCCCACCAAAATTAAAAATCCAACAAACATATATTAAAAATTATGTATGGTACATTATATATATAATAAAACATTATGCATTTACCTTTAATTTAGTGAGATCCTTGTGCTTGATGCTTGGAAACTAAATTCCGAATGTTTGGCTCGAATTTAGTGAGGAACAAACGAATGTCCCCTCTTTCAGGGATTTTTAAAGCATTCCTGTTTTTGGTAAGAATGTGATTCCCAGCACTAAAACCTGATTCAACTAGGTACGAAGTAGGAAAAGCGATCAGTAATTTAAAAATCTTTTTCCACATATTGGGATATACATTTGACATCTTTTTATTTTGCCAAAGCTGCATATAACCACCGTTATTGAAATTTCCCTTGCTTTCCTCATCATGTCTGAGTTCTAATAGCTCCTCTTGACATGTTACATCAGCTTCAGTAACATTTGCAGTAAACGGGTTTACCATCCAATCATATACTTCCATGGTTAAAACATCACTGAATCGAGTTTCAAAATCCGTTTCAAGTTTATTGAGATGATCAATAAACCTTTGTGTATCAATTGTTGTTATGTCATCCTTAATAGATAACAATTCTGGAAACTGGTGAAATTCCCTTTTTGAAAGATTGTGACTGAATAAATCCAGCTTTTCAATGAATAATGAGATAACTTTTTGGCAGTTCATGAGTGTCATATTGGCTCCTTGAAGCTGCAAATTACAATCATTGCATTTCTTAAATATTCCTGCCAAATAACAAGCATCATTTTTTATCATTTTTAACTTTTGGCTAAGATCAACTTCATTTTGGTCTTCTAGAAACTGCACTACGCTCTCATATAGTTCAACAAAACGAGTTAAACATGCACCCTTCGAGAGCCATCGGACCTCTGTGTGTAATAATAACCTAACAAATTGTTCATCATTGTCATGACACAACTGACGAAACATTCGATCATTTTTCGCATACAATATTGTAAATTTTGTTGAATTTTACAAGAATTTTATAAATTTTCTTGCCGCCCACCTAAAAGCTCAAATCGCCCACTAGTGGGCGATATCGCCCAGGTTGAAGACGGCTGCTCTAAGCTATGGAAGTCTTGGTACGAAAACATCTGTCTGTAGCTCCACTTACAGTAACTTCGACATTACAGTATTATTTCCAATCAATTGTATATATTTCTATCCTTAGTAGATGAACTGTCATTGTATTAATAATATTTGTCATATGGACTATAGTCTGCCAATAAACCGTTTCATTTTAATTTTCATTTTCATATATATATATATATATATATATATATATATATACTAGCTGAGGTAGCCGGCGTTGCCCGGGATAAATTTCACATTGCTGTTGCATGTCGTTCACGGTCAGCTTCAAGGCGTGATTTTCTTTCTTGGGGTGTTTCTCTTGCTCTGGTAGCTGCTACACTTTCTCGGACAGCTTCAAGACGTGATTGTCTTTCTCCCATAAGAGGTTCCCGTGCCAAATTTGGTAGCTAGGTCTAGGTCTCTCTCTCTCTCTCTCTCTCTCTCTCTCTCTCTCTCTCTCTCTCTCCTCTCTCTCTAACACAAATTGTGCCTACCCACATTGTTGTGTATGTAACTTAAATCGGAATGAAAACAAAGCGTGTATTTATATGTTCCAAGTTATGAACGACAAGGAGTCACTGCGAGCATGTTCCTTCTACAGCTACTTCATGTAGCATGTTCCTTGTGCGTTGTATGAGTCTCCTTTTATTAATAAAGTGAAATAAAGAAATGGAAATATTTCTAAATTGCACAAAGGAAAATGGTTTTCTTAATAAGAAAATGAACTTCACACGAAATAGCGATTTCCACGCTTAGGAATTATTTGATCGTCTTAGTTCTGTAAATCCTCTTAACAACCTTCATTTATCTAATGCTTTCAAATAAATCCTCTTCTAGGATGAAGTATTTTTACTTATTTACTTTGAATCTCCTTTAATAAAGCCTTTTGTACGATTTCTTTTTACTGTATTAACTGAAAATTGTGTAAAGGCTTTGTTCGTTTGATAATTTTTTCGTTTGATAACTTTTCCGTTCGATAACACTAGGCAACAAAGATTTTGTTACAGAAGACCAAATAGGTGCTCCTAGCTAATTTCAGTATGCTGATTTCAAATCTATAATTAGATTTTTTCTATCACGTCTAGATTTTGTGTAAAATGCAAATCACTTTTAGTAAAATTTTCTACCACGTCCAGATTTTGGTTTTAATCGGCTTAATGCCAGTAATATGAAACTTGCTTTTCAAGGTTAAAGCAATTTTTTTTGCCAACTATATACAAATTCGAACAATTTTGATAAATAAAATTTAGCCCGAGTTGGCAACACTGAGTCAAGAGCATAGTAACGGGCAACGGCCCAACGGTCAGTCGCTACGTGACAGTCAAGCAGAACGGTTGTTGAAGCTCTCTGCTGATGAGCAAGTGACAGGTTGTGGTGATTTGTGTGTTTTATAGCATTTGTTTTGTACTACGGTGTGTATTTCTTTTTATTTGCACATCGTAATAATTACTTTCTACGTTTTTTCAGATATTGTATGGTAATTCAAAATGGCAT
The DNA here is from genome assembly GCA_023014485.1 of Bathynomus jamesi. Classification (NCBI taxonomy): domain Eukaryota; kingdom Metazoa; phylum Arthropoda; class Malacostraca; order Isopoda; family Cirolanidae; genus Bathynomus; species Bathynomus jamesi. The sequence goes on along the minus strand of JAJOZX010003568.1, from coordinate 260,487 downwards.
CAAATAGACGTGCTTGTGTAAATCACCCAGACAACTTCTGCTTTGTCTGTGGACAATATACACCTAAGCCACAACGTAGAAACATAACAACAAAGATTAAACTTGCCTACAAGTGTTATTTGACTGTAAGTTAGGAGACCAACAGAGGGACTGGGCACCACATATTTGCTGTGCACAGTGCAATGCAATGTTAATAGCTTGGATGAATGGTAAAAGAAAAGCTATGCCGTTCTCAGTCCCCATGGTTTGGCGTGAGCCGAAAAATCACTTCAATGATTGTTATTTTTGTTTGACAAGATTGCTGGTTTCACAAAGAAAAACAAATCAAAGATCACGTACCCAAACTGCGAATCAGCAATGAAACCAGTACCACATGATGAAACAAATCCACCACCAGTTCCACCAGCAACGATAACAGACAGCAGTTCATCTGAAGATTCTGCTAGTGATATAGAAACAGGGAAAGATGGCATATATGTTCCAGATGCAAATATTTCCCCACATTTGTTAAGTCAAGCGGAGTTAAATGACTTAGTGCGCGATTTGGAATTACCAAAAGAAAAGGCAGAGTTGCTTGGTTCAAGACTTCAAGAATTTAATCTTCTCCAACCAAACACACACAAGTTTCCCATTTCCGCCATCGCCATTTGCAGTTTTCATCATTTTACTTACAGGAAGAAACGTTTGTTTCTGCCACGATATCAGTGGTCTGATGCAAGGGATTGGCTGTCGCTATGATCCAAAAGAATGGAGACTGTTCATTGACTCTAGTAAAGCTAGCCTTAAAGCTGTATTACTGCACAACGGCAATGAAAAACCTTCAATACCTGTAGCACATGCCACTGGCCTTAATGAGACTTATGAATCGATGAAACTGCTGCTAAGACTCATCAAATATAAGGACCACACATGGAATATTTGTGGCGACCTTAAAGTTGTATCATTACTTCTTGGGTTACAGTTGGGCTACACAAAGCATATGTGCTTTTTGTGTCTATGGAACAGCAGAGATGACAAGAACCACTACAAAAAACATGATTGGCCATCTAGAACTGAACATCATGTTGGTAAATACAATGTGAAACACCCAGCACTTATTGACCCTCAGAAAGTACATCTTCCACCACTTCACATTAAACTTGGCCTTATGAAAATTTCGTGAAGGGTATGGATCATCAAGGTAGTGGTTTCCAATATGTAAAGGATAAATTCAAAGGAATATTGACAGATGCTAAGCTAGAAGCTGGAGTTTTCACTGGACCACAGATCCGCAGTGTCATCCACGACTCATCGTTTCCATCTAACCTAAATGAGAATGAACTAGGAGCATGGACATCTTTCGTTGAAGTTGTCAAAAATTTTCTTGGAAACCACAAAGCTGAAGACCACCGTAAACTCGTAGAAAACATGCTTAAATCTTATGAAATAATGGGATGCAGAATGTCTTTGAAAATTCATTTTTTACATTCTCATCTTGACTTCTTCCCGGCCAACCTTGGGGCTGTAAGTGACGAGCATGGTGAGCGCTTCCACCAACAGATCTCAGTTATGGAAAACAGATACCAAGGTAATTTCAACCCAAATATGATGGGAGACTATTGTTGGTTCCTGCAGAAGGAGAGCTCGTCATCCTACAAGCGACAAAGGAAGAGGACACACCAAAGTTTCACTTAAGAACAGGAATTTGCCTTTCAGTAGTAACAACAAAATACTAACGCGCTTTGGGTGGATGGTTGGGCGCAGGGGTGGTAACTCCGCCAGCGGAATTCCGCTGTCTGTCTTAAGCCAGAATAAAGGAGGAAAGACATCCCTGTTCACTAATTATTTAAGTATGCTTAACATAAAACGTGGCACGGAAAAGTAGCTAGACGGCTTTCGTAATAGAAGCGGGTGAGAAAAAAAATGAAAAATAGGGGTTTTCGGTTACACAAAATCTGGACGTGATAGAGAAATTTTGATATCAGATCTGAAATCAGCATCAGCGCTTTAGTAGGAATCAGTAGTTCACGTGTCTGTACAAAAAAAAGGTTGAAATTTGTTGCCTAGTGTAATTAATTTTTTTTTTCTCTCCGAGAAGATTCTAAACACCAATCGGGGAAAGACATTAGTGCTGCAATTCCCGTTTCTCCTGGCATTGTCCTCCTTTGCTGATCTTTTTCCGTATTTCATCTACCTGTGAGCAGTCCATCATGCTCTCAAACGCACACTTCTCACCTCTCACAACACAATCTTTCCAAAATAAAAAAGGCAGTTTTAAGAGCCTCGGAGACCTTGATTTCGGTTCTCCTCCTTCTTTAGGTGGGGGAAGGCGTTTTTGTGTGTGTTGGCCATTGCCCCCTTCTTTCTGCATATATATATATATATATATATATAATATTTAGGAGAAATCTAATGACAAGGAGAAATGTAAATGCCATGAAAAGTCTTCTTTATTGCGCAACGTTTCGAGCAATACGCTCATCTTCAGGCTGTTTAATAACAATGTGAAATTAAAATCAATATTGAATGAAAAACAAACAGAAATTTCTATAACCTATTCGTAAAGACAAATTTTAAAAGACTGAGAAAAGAGGGTTAAGTTCTAAGTTATACAGATTTACATATAAAAATTAAGAAGTTATTTTTAAATACATGTAGTAAATGTGAAATTAATACACTGGAAAAATTACCAATAGTACACTGGAACAATGGAGCTATCTACCTTACACAGCAGTATCCGAGGCCGACTAATTTGAGCAGAGGAAACGGGAACGAAGGATGGCGAGGGAGATAGGGGAATAGAATAGGTTATAGAAATTTCTGTTTGTTTTTCATTCAATATTGATTTTAATTTCACATTGTTATTAAACAGCCTGAAGATGAGCGTATTGCTCGAAACGTTGCGCAATAAAGAAGACTTTTCATGGCATTTACATTTCTCCTTGTCATTGGATTTCTCCTAAATATTAAATTGAAGCTCTGTAGAAGCAACCCGCATAATTATATATATATATATATATACACAGGGTGTCCCATAAGTCCGGCTTCATAGGAGAAATTCATATTTTTCTATTTCTACAAACCATAATTCATATTTTTCTCTTTCTACAGACCATAATGTCTGTGAGCAAGGAAGAACGAATCCAGATAATTCTACTCATAGGAAATCAGAGTCAAAGAGACTTTGCAACAAGTCTGCTAACACAACTCTGTGTTATTGGCTCGGGGTCTGGATGCAGTCTGTTAAATTCAGCAGCGGCCTCTCTTTGACTCCGATTTCCTATGAGTATAATTATCTGGATTCGTTCTTCCTTGCTCACAGATATTATGGCCTGTAGAAATAGAAAAATATGAATTATAGTTTGTAGAAATAGAAAAATATGAATTTCTCCTATGATGCCGGACTTATGGGACACCCTATATATATATATTATATATATATATATTATATATATATATTGTGTATATATATTAGGGTGGTCCTTATTTTTGAACTTTCGATTTTTATTGGAGTATCCCACAGATTGGTGAGGGTTAGTGAAAAAAACAAATCTGGACCAAGTTTTTTCAAATTTGGAGGTCGCTATCACGATTCAAAATTTTATCCTGCACGGTGTTTCAACTCACTCAAAAACTTGTTGAAACAGTTTAGGGTGCTACTGTAGTATGCGGTCTACCGTTAAGTTTCTACTGTAGTATGCGGTCTACCGTTAAGTTTCTACTGTAGTACGCGGTCTACCGTTCAAAATATTTAAAAGGAATTGAAAATGAATTGAAAGGAACTATAATTTAATTTACACAATTAAGGAATTATTAAAGAAGTTAAACATACTACTACCGCATACTTAACGGTAGACCGCATACTACAGTACGCCCTTGATGATTGGTTAGGTTAAGTCGTGATATTTTCGTTAGTTTTAACGAAAATATCGCGACTTAACCTAACCAATCGTCAAGGGCGTACAATTAACCTAATAATAAAATAAGAAGAAGATAAGAAGCTATAATTAAAAGGTAGACCGCCGAATCGTAGGTAGACCGCATACTACAGTAGCACCCAGTTTAGTTTGTTCTCTCCGTTGAAGTGGAATTGATTTTGATTCATTTAATTTATTTCTGGGGTGGGTAAGAAATGTTTCTTTTTCGTAAAAAAGGTTAAGAATTTAAAAAAAGGATCACCTGAAGATCATGGCCCCCAGCCTTCGTTAGTTAGCCTTATCAGGCTAACTAACGAAAATATCACAACTTAACCTAACCAATCGTTAGGTCAATTGACGATTGGTTAGGTTAAGTGGTGATATTTTTGTTAGTTAGCCTTATAAGGCTAACTAAAGAAGGCTGGGGGCCCTGATCTTCAGGTGATCCAAAAAATTTGATCAGATATTAGTTTGTAATTTTTTATTATTTGAGGCAACAACAGACGAGAGATTTAGAATTTCGGAAGCCTTTATTAAGGTAATATATTTTCTTGTGTAATTGTGATTGAATTCCGAAAAATAAACTGAGCAGGTATCATTACTAATACTAACAGTCTGCTTATTGTATCCTTTTTTAAAACCCCAACTGGGTTTATAAGTAGCTCAAGCTCTGTTAGGATTACCCGTTCACTCATCTTTCAAGAAGGGCGAGTTCATTATTTTTTTTTTATTTTTTACTAGCGGAGCGACCCGGCGTTGCCGGGTGGAAGTTGAACTCTATATACTGTGTATATATATATATATATATATATATATATATATATATATATATGCCCGGTTAGGTTAATTGAATACCCGGTTTGGTCGACCTAATGCCCAGTTACGTCAACTGAATACCCAGTTGGGTTAATTGAATGCCTGGTTAGGTTAACTGAATGCCCGGTTAGGTTAATTGTACGCCCTTGACGATTGGTTAAGTCGTGATATTTTCGTTAGTTTAATTGTTATATATATATATATATATATAATATATATATATATATATATATATATTTATAATATATATATATATACGGGGCTCCAATAAACCTTAGCCCCTCCCCCTGCCCATGCCTAAACCATTAGCGGTACAGTGAAACTAAACATACCTTACAAAAAGAGCATTTAATCCTGCATTTAATGAGAAACAATTAAAACTTGGTGTTCCCGCCATTGGCTTCCAAGACAGCCTGAATTCGCTTTGGGTAGCTTGCAAAAAGTGACGTGAATAGATCTTGATCGTTACGCAAATTTTCTAAAACAGTTTCAATGTGTTGCGTCATTGTATCCTTCGAAAATCGATTTGCTGCAGGTTCTTGAAACAAGAGACATTCAACCTTGTCCTTTATAACTGATCCAATATGTTCACAGACGTTCAGGTCAGGAGAATTTCCTGGCCATTCTTCATTTCCAAAGAAATCGATCTCATGGTTCCGCAACAACTGTTGAGTGGCTAATGCCTTAAAGCAGGGGGCCTTATCTTGCAGAAGTGTGACCTGATCGACATCCATAACATTGTTTGGGTTTCTTAGAAAAGGAATGACATGCTGGAATAGAATAATACCACGAAAATACTGTCCATCCCAACTCTCTCCATTTGGCTTCAGCACCCACATGAGCTTCTTTGCACTGAACAAAACAAACACACCAATACAGTCTGGACTTTTTAATAATTCGCGATAATGTTCATTGCCATCGATTTCATCTGGTGTTGTGGCCCACACTCGATCATTTTGGTAGTTAGGCTAAATGCATGAAATCATCCACATCCCAATCTTCAAGATAATGGGCAAACCACATTCTGTCATCGATGTTAAGTTGAGTTTTTCTTGGCTTTGGAAGTTCATGCCAAGGCTTTAAACCTTGCCTATGACGGTACAGTCGAATGATCTCACCAATAACGATCTTTCCTCTCAACACTTCGATCTCTCTGGAAAGTTTAGCAAAGCTGTTTTTCTTCCGCTTACGCGTACCGCTTTCAATGATGTCCTTTGTTTCCTGAGAGAGTGGCAAATTTGAGCGCCCAGATTTGGTTGTATCCATTTCACATTCATCCAAAGTTTTATTCCAATTTCTTTTGACGAAGTCCTCACTTCTTCGCAACTTTTTGGCAACCCATGAACGTGTTATAAAGGTGGCTCCAGCATCACGAGCTTCCCGAAATGTTATTGCTCGTATGCGATCTATCACACGTTGCCTCTCCGAATCACCAATTAATTGAGAAGCCATTATATGATCACTTTATCAGCTAGAGTAATTTTACTACCTGCAATAAATAAAGAATTTTATATATTTTTATAATCACTAAAAACTATTTCGATATAAGTAAACATGTAAGCTGCAAATGGGGGGGCTAAGGTTTTTTGAAACCCCTTATATATATAGACGCTAGAGCTCCGTCCATTTTATGTCACTATCTTTTATGACGTGTCTATGATGTCACTATCTTTCAACCAATCCGGAAAACAGAGGTCTTGAACGGCCTCAGATGACCTTGTAGGCCGACACCACATAGCCTATCTTCTTCCCCGGCCTCAGTTACCCCTATTCCCTAAGTCTCATCCAAATCTGGCTAGTGGTTTGGCCGGCCATAACAAAGTAAGTAAGTAAGTTCGAAGGCAATTTGACCGTCACAATATTAGTATAGATTGTTTTGGAACTACAGAGTGGCCACAAAGTCTCTTTGCATGAAAAGCAAGGGCAGCATACAGATGTACTGTAATTTCACTGCAAAGGAAATTTGTGACCACTCTGTACATACGATTTTTCTGAAATACACAATTAGTTATATGATGTAACGGAAGTAAAGCGGTTATTTCTTTCACCTTCTAGCTTTCGGATTCTCTGCTTTACTGATGTCAGTGCTTTCTTCTATTCAAAGGTCCAAAATCAGTACATCTGTATAACATGGATAGTTGTAAGCAGACTCAGAAGGCCACGGATATTTGGCTTGTAGGTCCTCAACAAACCCAGTTCACTGGCACGAAGCTTCCGTCCAAAAGAAAAGTGATGGCTCTTTTTTGTCACCATCATCTGACTGAGAAAGAGACAGTTTGTCCGTTGCGGATGTCTGGAGGTGTGGGGCACAGCTAAGATTCCTGCGCTGCTCAAGCAGCACATAGTTGATAAGGTCGAGAAACTCTTTGATGACTTGAAAAAGACTCGAGAAGAACAAAGAAAACAAGGCGAAACGGTCGGACACCCTGAAAACTAGAGAGGAGACCTTCAAAGAGAACCTGGATTATCTATTTGATGTCTCCACGCCGAGGCACTGAAAATAATGACAATCGAAGAGGACGTGGTAACGTACTTTTGTTATACCTTCTATATACAGAGGGGATTTTGTCTTCGCGTAGCGTCGGCTGCGTCCCGAGTAAACCATCAAGAAATCTAGAGGCGCACTTTGAACGAAATTTCAGTCGTGTGTGTATATATGACGTTAAGTGTCGCATAATCAGTTTTCGTCTATGATTTCATATGACCATGAAAATAGGCCTCAGTGTTCTTTACTCTTCGTAAATAATATATAGGCCTCAGTGTTCTTTACTCTTCGTAAATAATATATTTTCTCAATACAGTTGTTCTTTTTTTAATTAAAGAACCAGAATAACCAATACACTACTTCACAGTCAAACATTCTCCAAAACCTCCCGGATATTTTTATTAGTTAACTGACGAAAATGGAAATAAACGAAATTATCATGTTAAAAATATATGTTTGAACAGTGAAACAAATTACATTTCATCTGCATGATGTTGAATTTTAATTACATGTTGGATGAAAACGACCGTGTCATTCTGAACACAGAAAAGGTAATGAAGCATGTTCACTGACATCTCTTTGTAAAAATGTTGGCATGCAGGCTGTTACTGACGATAGAACAATGCTTGCATAATTGTTTTTAAATACCAGTTTTATTTTGTAATGAAAACGATAAACTTTAATTTGTTTAGTGTTTGTAGAACAAGAGTTTTTGCTGCTTTATTTGTAGATACTGTATATGGATAATTAAATTTTAAAGTAATAATATATAAGGCACTCGGTGCCTTACGCTAAACTCTGCCGCTACTGTTTGCTGGTATGAGTTAATAAACAGCATTAAATAATTTGGCATTTAAGCCGCAAACACCGGAATTATTTGTAAGATTAAGTTACGAATGCGTGTATTTAAAACGCTACCAATTTGTACTGGTCGTCCATAAAAGATTAATCCCTATATCGTTGTCTTAGCAGATTAAACTTATATTCTTAAGATAACGTTTTAATTTACTTCTAAGCTATTAGTAGTATATGAATCAGACATTAATAACCCCAAAAAATACTTCCATACGCGGTCAGTTTCTCAAACTATCACTGTACAGAGGGTCGACAAAAGTAAATAGACGCAACGATGATTGTCTTTAAACTTGTTGGAAAAGAATATAATCTGCTGAAACCAAGTTGCCAGGATAAGGTAACTATCAAAGGTAAATTAGCATGTATTTCAATGCCACGAGGCAGAGGTTCCCCAGAAATGACAGATTTCACAAGAGATGAAATTTTTGTATTTGGAAGCAGAAAGGGGAATTTCGCAAAGGCTTTGCACTCCATTATCAATAATAATTAACAGAGTCAGTGTGTAGTTGCAGAATACCCAGGCAACAACAGTTGCTGATCGTCCTAGCCGTCTGAGTCTATCCGAAAGAATGCTTGTGCCATAAGAAGCCGTGCAGAAACAAACCCACACCAAACCACTGCTGAATTTTCTTTTATGCAGAAAGGATGGTCCAAGGGCGAATGCCCACAGAAACGCCCCCCTCCCTGACACACAGAAGAAAAAGACATAAAATCAAGATACAAAGTTTTCGAAATGCCTGGACACTCTGCGTTTGAAAGATTGGAGGTCATAGACAAAGGGAAAGATGGATTGAGGAAGATTGTTCCAGAGTTCACCGGTTGAGTAGATGAAAGATTGAAAACACCGATTAACCCTTGCATTAGAGAGTTGAACAAAAAAGGAATGAGAATGTGTTGAAAGTCGAGAACTGCGTGCTCCCCCTAAAGGAGGAGGAATGCAGTTACAGAGTTCAGAAGAGCAGTGTCCGTTATAATAGCGATAGTAAAGAAAGAGTGAGGCAGCAATGCGGCGAAGAGAGAGGGATTGGTGACAGTGAGTAAGAGGCAGGTAAGTGATGAGACGAAAGGCCTTTGGTTCCACCCAGTCAAGTACGGCTGTGTGGGTTGAGCCACCCTATACATGAGAAGCGTACTCCATACAGAAGCGGACAAAACCCCTGTACAAAGACAGCAACTGAGTTGGGATGAAGAAACTGCACAGCCGGCACAGCACACTTAAACTCTTAAAAGGTGTTTCAGAGAGAGAATATATGTGATGTTTCCAGGAAAGATGACAAGAAAGGGAAACGCCAAGAATGTTAAGAGAAGAGGAAGGATTGATTTGTGTATTGTTGAAGTTAAGCGGATAGTCGTGTGGAAGATTGTGACAGGTAGACACATGAAGAAATTGAGTTTTTGAGGCATTGAAAGCCATAAGGTTTTCTGTGCACCAATCAGAGATCGTAGAAAGATCAGAAGTCAGGTGCACCATAGCCGTTCCACGCAAATTATATAGTGACTGTTCAGAGGGACGCTTTGTGAAGCAGGTGGAGGAGTGAAGAGTAGAATCATCAGCATAGGAGTGAATAGGACAGGAAATGCGACTTAAAAGATCATTAATAAATAAAAGGAAAAGAGTGGGTGGCAGGAGAGACCCCTGAAGAACACCACTATCTTTTGGAGAAGAACAGTGACTATTTACAACCGAAGCCATAGATCGGCCAGAAAGGAAATTAAAGATGAAGGCACAGATAGAAACCGAAAGAGGGCAGTTTCGAAATTAGATTTGTGCCAAACTCTATCAAAAGCTTTTGATATGTCTAGCGCAATAGCAAAAGTTTCACCGAAATCCCCGAAGGAGAATGACCAAGAGTCAGAGATATGCAAGAAGATCGCCAGTAGAGTGTCCCTTGCGGAACCCATACTGACCATCTGAAAGAAGATGTGAGAATAGAGGTATTTAAGAATCTTCCTATTAAGGTATTAAGGATAGATTCAAAAACTTTAGAAAGGCAAGAAATCAAAGTAATTGGAAGATAGTTGGAGGGCTGAGGGCGGTTCCCTTGTTTGGGACAGGATGAATGAAAGCCAACTTCCAGCAGGAACGAAAGGTACCAGATGAATGGCAAAGAGGAAAGAGTTTACTCTATAGGTTAGGTTCGATTAGGTTAGGCTTCAAATTTTCTGCTTTTTATTTTTGGGAGGACTGGCACCCTCACCCCCACTTCCCCATTTTTAGTTTTTACTTTCTTTGGTGGGGCTGGCACTTTAATATTATTATTAGTGTGTGTGTGTGTGTGTGTGTGTGTGTGTGTGTGTGTGTGTGTTACGGAATCACAACGATCTTGAGGATACACACACTGCCGTCGTGACACAAACGTGCGTATGCCAACATTTGCGGTGTCGCGATGAATTATCTTTATAAATACTATTTATCATGAAAAAAGGGGATATAATTAAGGTTATGCTAGGTTAGGTTATACTTGATTAGCTTAGGTTAAATTAGGTTTGGTTAGAGTTCTTAGGTTTTTAAAATTGTGCGAGTGTCGCGATACAGAACTGAATTTGTGAGAAAGTGTGAAAATGTTGAGGTTCTGTAGGAAACCAAGTTTGTTTCTGTGTGCATGCTTAGGCAAATGGGCATAAGTGAGGTTGTGTGTGTAATAATTCACAGATATAGTAGGGTAATTTTTTCTGAGGTAACACCTTTAGTACCTCGGAACATTAAAAAAATTTATATAAAAATTTTAGAAACATTTTTATCGTCGAAAAAAAATAGTTACTCCTAATTAGGTTAGGTTAGTTAACGTATGGTTATTTTCGGTTAGGCTAGATTAGCGAGTACCGCATTGTATAATGACTAACCAGAAAAACTTCGAGCCCTCAGTTGCATCCGATACCCTTATCACGCTCTTCTCGGTTCGATAGTACTCAGGTTAAGTTAGGTTAAATTAAGTTTGGTTTATGCATTCTAATTTAGATACATGGATTTAAAAAGTGGGTACCTCGCCCATGCAGTGATGCGCAAGTGTGTGTGTGTGTGTGTTGGTTAATTTTATCTTCAAATGTAAATGTAGTTCTGTTTCGTTCTTCTCCATTTGGAGAGAAATTTTGTCTCCAGTGAATCACAATAAGTGATTGTATTCGGTCGAAAGATGCTAAAACCCCTAAAGGCCTAAACGATTCTGATCGTGATAAATTTTCACCTACTGTTTTATTTAAATATAATTTTATATAGCAAATGAGAATGAAACACTTTAAGTAATAGAATAAATGAAAATGACGTTCACAAAATTCATTTGTATATGTTATGTAAACTAAAAATGTATATGATAAATATCAAAAAGAAAAAGTGAGCATATATGAATTTGCTGAAGCAAACCCCTCTTGATGTTTTCCCTTTGGTATTATAGTGTCACAAACAATTTCATCAGTTTCAAAACGATAGTTTGTTTTCATTTACAAACAAAAATTTCTTCTTAAATTTTTGTTATTCATCCTTTCCTTCTTTTGAATTATTTCACTGATACATTAATTCTCTCTCTTCCGAAATATCTTTTTCCATCCAATATGATGTTCAGAGGATTCTTCAAAGTAATTTTTTATTTGAAATATCCGTCAAAACGAGAGAAATAAGACGAAAGTGGCAGTTATGTAAAACAAGACCGGAGTTGCAGGAAAATTGTAATAGAAAATAGAAAATTTGCATGGTTAAATCCCATATCGACAAATAAATAAAAATCGTAAACTAAGAAGGGATTTTGAAATGGTTTTCGTTTCACGAAAATTAAATCTTTAAAATCAAGACATGGAAAAGCGAACAATCCGAACTCGAGACAAGAAAACGAGATGTTGTTTTGACTACCACAGGATCTGATTTATGTTCAGCAATTAATCTTCGAAAAGATTTTTGGTTAAGAGTGATGTTCAGTGTAAACAGATGAGATCTGTTTTATTGGTTACATGTTAAAGCTCGATTAACTCGGAAAATAAATCGCCTAAGAAAAATCCTCTGAGAGGAAATTTTTATTTTTATTTTTTCGAAAGGCGCAGCTTAGGTATAACGAAAGTGGGATTAACGCCAATAGAAGATAAGTAATTTATGTACGAATGACGTCATGTAATGGAAATATTCTGCTAGGTCATTTAGATACTGAAGGGAAGAGTTTCTTTAATCATAAGATGTAATTTAAAGGGATACTTCAGTTGTAGTCGTACCTCTCCAAAAATGAAATGTTGTAATTTGTTTCTAAAGTAATTGTTACAGATTGATTTCATAAGCCGACTTTAAAGTGTCTCTGTTGTTCGAATAATTTGAACCTCATTGTTTCAGTTCTTCATACTTCGTCTCAAGAGTACAGGTTATGGTTCAGACCTCCTTCTGTAAATGGGGTGGTAGTCGGCAACAAAGACTGAACATAATGCCCGAGAGTGTCCGACATTTTTTAAATTTAATTTTGTTCACATCTCCAAATTCTAACTTGTAAGCTTACCGAGTTTGTGCTTTCTCCGGGACTAATTCTACAATTTTTGTGTTGAACAAATAGATTTTGGCGATTTTGTTTCCCGAGGAAATCTGCGGAGTTTGAGCAGGACTTTTGAAAAGCTTGTGAAAAAAATTAATTTGCCGGATTTTTTTTTCCAAAAAATCTGAGGAACTCAGCGGAACTTTTGAGACCAAATTTCCGCACCATTGTGGGTGAAACCAAAGTTTTGTGAAATAAAATTTATACAAGGAATTGTGTTGTTTCTACGCTACCTTGCAATAGTCCTCTCTTGTAAGTTGAGGGTAAATTAACGTTGAAAATTCGAAATTAAAAGTGAGCTTCAAGTAAGTCGAGAAAATTGTGCGTATAAAATTGAAAGATCATTGAGTGATAACCAAAGCCATCCTGAACAAACGAACCCGCGCGCACAATGAGTGCAGTCAAAAAGTTCATGCACTACAATCTTGGTCAGAATATTGTATAATTTTTATACGGATTCAATTTTTTGTCGGACTCAAAACTCCAGAACAGACATGTCACAAAAAAATATCGGAAAACACGCTTCTTTGTGCGTGTTTGTGTATTGAAAAATAATGTTGATTTTCAGCCTTTCATTTTGGACCCGATAACATGCGGACAAAACGTTGTTATATACAACTGTTGTGATCGTTTAAATAATGTTTCTTGCTATTTAATCTCCTTCGTAATGGCAAAACTCGTGCAACAGAGAGGACCAACATGAGATTTATGTGGAATCTGATTTATGGGTCGCTACATCATCTGAACGCAGAGAACGGTCGGTCACCCATCCAACAGAACAAACGCCTTTATCTCGGTGTGATCGTTTATTTCATAAACATTTTAGAATGCAGATTTTTCATTATTTCCTCTCTGGTTAGCTACCTGATAGAAAAATGTAGCCAGTTACTACATCTTTTTATGGGTTAGTTAAAGCATAGAAACGACATTGCGATAAATTACATTTATTACTGTGACTTAATTTGAGGGTGTTTTTCATCATGCACGCTGTAAATATGGCTTTAAAAAATTTTATTTTTTCCTTTTAATTAAACTTACATTAGTTTATGATTAAAGAAAAGTTCATATCAATTAGTCATAACTCTTGATGGCTTTCTTGGGTAAAATGATGGAGCGGGGGAGTAATAGGCCAAGGGTTCGCGTCCTCAATTAAGATTGCAAAAAAAACTGCTCTCTCTCTCTCTCTCTCTCTCTCTCTCTCTAATTTCTTTTTCTTCTTTCTTTTTCGTTTTTTCTTTCTCAAAGACGTTTCACAGCTCTTTTGTATTCGTATAACGACCATGAAAAGAATTAAATAAGGTTCGAGGGAGGAGGTCACACTTTTTTAGAAAATTGTCATCATCTTATTTTACCATTTATTCTTTTTTTCACAATAAACTAAATAAAAATATGCTAATGACTTCGCATTTTTTTGCTGACATCTGCTTAAAGTTGAAAACTTGTGGATCTCGTGACTTTGTTTCTGAGGAATACATGCTGAATGATCTTTAGGAGGTTTCAACGATAGTGATTCTCAGAATTGGAAAATGCGCCGTATCACTAAACTACAAGTCAATCTCCATAAATAAATCCCCATAAATAAACAAATATTTTCATACAGATGGAATCATTAACCAAAGGTTTTTGTAATGTCTTCTAAAACATTTGATTGAAAAATTAACATGTAGAAGGCAATTTATGTAATTTTTCCATGCTGCGGAAACATCCTTGTTGTTTATGGTAATTATATATAAACAGTGAAATAGTGTCTAAAGCAAAACCGAATGTTTTTTAAACACATCATGAAAAGGTTTTCGTATGATAATGCCCTTTAGTTAAAAAAAAAAAGAGCCATTAAAAGAGCTGAAAACGACACTCATTTAAATTACGGGAATCGAGCAAGCTTCTTTTTATCAAAGGAAAAATGGATTTTGTAATTAAAACTTTACTGAAATAGCATCTCACCGGAAATAGCTCCTTTTTCAGATCATGTATACGATGAATGAGATACAGAACTCTTGTTACATTCATTCCTTTTCGATATTAACAATTTTCATGTAAATGTAAGAATTCGGACACGTGATGATTAGGGGGTGAGAGGGAAATGAAAAGGAGAGAAGAAAATATAAATATAAACGTTTGATACATATTTAACTTACTATCTATGAAGCAAAACTATGATTACATCTCCTATATGTACGATACATTATATTTAAAATAAGATTGCTTAATTCCTGAAACTATATTACGGGATTAAGATTTAAATTTTAAAGCATGCAAGCAATTTTAAATTCTGACGTCATACTTAAAATTTTAAAATTCAGCTATAGGGAAAATGGGAAGTATGATTATTTCCTCAGTGGTATTCAGTCCATTGAATGACGAAAAGTCAAGAGCTGAGACTGCAAAGGCAATCAATAGGCCACGAAACCACTCAAACTATGAGAGGGGCAATGATCGCTCCATACGAGGAAGGAATCTCAGCAGAAGAAATTACAAATCGAATGCGGAACTATAGTATGAATATGGATCGTGAGCTATGAGACAGAAGTAAGTTTAGAAACACGGTAAATAGCTTGAGATCTCCTGTGTATTAAAGTTGAAAGTTGGTCGGTTGTTCCAATTTACGTCCTTCATCCAACTGAGGACATTGAGACGGTGTTATGAAAGTATTCGTGTACAAATTGTACAAAGCATATTAAATGACCTCCAACCGATGCAACCATGCATCGCATGAACCTCAACACCATCAAAATATAAATTGCTTTTTAATTTCAGTGTTCTCACTTGGAAGAAGGACGTTAACCAGCTAGAATATAAGCCACAGTGGATGGGCGTAAAAGTCGTCACGTTTTTAGATTTCTGCTACAAGTTGTAGCCAAGCACCAGTTAAAGTTTGAAACCACATTCTTACTCGAACACTAAAAAAAACCGTACTCGACCACTCAAAAAATATGGTACTCTTAAGTTTTAATGTATGCTCATTATTCACAGAAGTCCCTGTTGATGACCTACTTGATTTTTTAAAAGATAAGATCTCTGAATATTCTTTTCCTGTTCAGCACAACACTTCTCATTGAGTTAATTAAGCTTTGCGTTAAAGATTGTAAATTTCAGTTTGAAAATAAGTTTTATGCTATGTCGTTTGGATTGGCAATGGGAAATCCCCTCTCACCTGTATTAGCTAACTTACTGTATATATGGAATTTTTTGAAAGCGGAATTTTGCCAACTATTATTAATTTTAACCTTGTTTGGTATCGGTATATAGATGATGTTTTATGCCTCTGGCCTAACAATTTGGATGTTGACTTATTTCTTGGTAGGCTCAACAATTTAGTCCCATCTATTAAGTTCACTGTTGAAAAAGAAAATGAATGCTTATCTTTTCTGGATCTAAAAATTCGGAGATGCTTGAATTAGTTAAAATTTGAAGTTTTTCGTAAGCCTACTAATAATAACTCGTATGTGCATTTTTATTCTGACCATCATCCCTCGATAAAATCCTCTATTTTCTCTGCTATGTTTCTTAGAGCATTGAGAATTCAGTCCTGAATTTTTAGATTCCGAGTTATGCAATATCATGAATATTGGTACTAAATTATGTTATCCTATTTCATTGCTAGATAACTGACTTAGGAAAGCTAAGATTAGGTATTATAATAGTGCAGTGGTCGGGGAACAGGGGTAAATTACCCAAATGGGGGTAAATTTAAAACTTTTGGGGGTAATGCGTGCGGTATGAGAGACACTTTGTGCTGATATTTTTTTCATATATTTTTATTTTATTTTGTTACATAAATGTGGCGTTATTCTAAATTTTAGAATATTACGAATTTACGTCCTGATTACGTCCTCAAATATATTTTGGGGTAATACCCAAAAAAGTTCGCCGACCACTGTAATAGTGTAACTGTAAAGGAATTTGAGCTTAAAAATATCCTTAGTCTACCTTACCATGTTAATTTTCAATATCTTCCTACTTTACTTAAAGCAATTGGTATCAATGTAGTCTTTAAGAATAATAATACTGTTAAATCACGCCTAATAAAGAATAGCCTGGATAATGCGGTTGGCTGTGTGTATTCGATCGGATGTACACAATGTAATTCAGTATATATAGGCCAAATGGGAAAAACGTTAGATATCAGGGTAAAACAGCATAAATATGCGTGTAGAACAGCAAATAATTATAATGCATTGTTTAACCATATGTATGGATGTAATCAGAGTATCAAGTGGGGTAGTTCTAAAGCGCTCGTTAAAAACACAGATATAATTGAAAGGAATATTCTAGAATGTGCATTTATCCATTTCAAAAATAATTTCAATAACAGTGCGGGAATGTATGAAATTGACAATATCCTGTTAAAATACCTTTTCCCTTTAATCAACTCTTATTAATCATGTGCTAATCTTTTTATTTTTCTGTCCCGTTGTACATATGTATATATTTTCGTCATCTCACCTTCTCCCTTCATTGCCTGACGAGGTGTACTTCTGAATACACGAAAGGCCTTGGAATCATTTTTCTTTTTTCTTGTGGGTTTGCATCATTCATTCATTTCACGTGTTTAATTGCGAAATTCATCATATATATATATATATATATATTATGCATATAACTGCAATGACCGCGCAGTATATAAATGAATAGAAACGACATAAGTGTTAAGGAAACGTTTCTGCACACGAGGAGGAGAGATAACGAATAATGAAAAATGAGGCGAACCGCCCGGAATCGACCCAGGGCCTTCCAATTGCCGGTCGGACGCTCAACCATTATGGTACGGACCTCACTCAATCACAAATCGAAATTCTCCCACATAGGGCAGAAACCAATACCCTGGAGAGGGCACCCTCGCAAATCGTGAATATGCGCATATAACTGCAATGACCGCGCAGTATATAAATGAATAGAAACGACATAAGTGTTAAGGAACGTTTCTGCACACGAGGAGGAGAGATAACGAATAATGAAAAATGAGGCGAACCGCCCGGGAATCGAAACCCAGGGCCTTCCAATTGCCGGTCGGACGCTCTACATTATGCTACGGACCTCACTCAATCACAAATCGAAATTCTCCACATAGGGCAAGAAAACCAATACCCTGAGAGGGCACCCTCGCAAATCGTGAAATGCGCATAAACTGCATTATTCGTTTATCTCTCCTCCTCGTGTGCAGAAACGTTCCTTAACACTTATGTCGTTTCTATTCATTTATATACTGCGCGGTCATTGCAGTTATATGCGCATATTCACGATTTGCGAGGGTGCCCTCTCAGGTATTGGTTTCTGCCCTATGTGGGAGAATTTCGATTTGTGATTGAGTGAGGTCCGTAGCATAATGGTAGAGCGTCCGACCGGCAATTGGAAGGCCCTGGGTTCGATTCCCGGGCGGTTCGCCTCATTTTTCATTATTCGTTATCTCTCCTCCTCGTGTGCAGAAACGTTCCTTAACACTTATGTCGTTTCTATTCATATATATATATATATTATATATAGGAATGAACTCAGAATGGTTCCCTGAGGTTTTTTTTATGATACACACAGACCGTGCATGGAACAAGGAACTCTTCTAGGAAAATTAAATCCACTATAGTCCGAATAAGTAAAGGTAAATGACAAATACTATAGTTTTTTCTTTTTCATGATGCTAACCCGACGTGGGCAACGGGTCACTCGCAAAGAGGTCCCAAAAATATAGCTTCCCTCACCAGCTATCTGCAAAACAGATATAATCCAGCTTTGGGACAGGATGTAGGATTTAAAGCAGCCTAGCCCAGCTACATTTAGAACCTCAATATAAGCAAAAGACTCGCTGCCTTCACGTCAGATTAAATACATCAAAGAAAAAGGGGGTAACTATTATATTTTTAGCCAAAAACCAAAACTTAAACCTCAACTGGCAGAATTGAGCGTCCACTTTTCAAAGCACATAACATGTCCGTAGCTGTCATGTCATGTAGCTGGGCTAGGCTGCTTTAAACCCTAGATCCTGTCCCAAAGTTGGATCCTATCTGCTTTGCAGATAGCTGGTGAGGGAAGCTATATTTTTGGGACCTCTTTGCGAGTGACCCGTTGCCCACGTCGGGTTAGCATCATGAAAACGAAAAAACTATAGTATTTGTCATTTACCATTACTTATTCGGACTATAGTGGATTTAATTTTCCTAGAAGAGCTCCTTGTTCCATGCACGGTCTGTGTGTATCATATATATATATATATATATATATATATATATATATATATATATTTCGTTTTCGGTTTCAGTTTTTTTCGCTTTCAGTTCATGAATTATATCAACATTTTCTTAGTTGCAGTAAACTCAAATAGTTAATATTCATATCTTTGAGTTATATATTCCTTATGAAGCCTTTTATTATTGATTTGATTTCGTGTCATACTGTAAGCGCAGTTGTTATTCTTCGTCAGTAAGATTGATCTTTCGCCTTCGAAAGCTTCAGATGAACTGATACTTAAAAATTAAGCTACATGCTTAAAGTCATACAGTTGTCTGATATTTTTTTGAATTTTGTGCAAATCCACTTCTCATCTTGGTGTGACTTTTTCTCTTTACCCGTTATACCTATCCCCCTATATGAAGAGGGAGGCGAATATATTAAAAAGATGGAGCCATAAAGTAAACGCCGATAAGTTAGTTGCCTTTCCATATCTATACATCTTCAGAGATAGTTTTAAGGGATGAGACGAAGTGTATCTATAAATCAAAAACATTTCTGTCACGTCTCAATACCCGAATGTTTTCTTGTTTATCAAGTTGTTTCCTGTCAGTAAATTTGAATTAAAAGTATCTTTACTCCTTTAATAAAGTCTTTAATTTATAAAACTTTACCAAAAATATCGATTTCCATTTCAATTTTCAGTTTATTTTATTTCAGTTTCAGTTTTGGCAAAAATTTCCAATTTCATTTTTTCCGATTTCAGTTTTGAAAAAAAAAATCAGTTTTATCAGTTTATCAATTGCACTTCATATCGATTCCCCCATCCCTGATAATATATATATATATATATATATATATATATATATATATATATATATATATATATATATATATATATATAAGCTCTGAATCCAGGAATTATGGGTCAGATAAACGAAAAGCTAGGAAAAAATCGACTGATTTACGGTACAGTATATCCTTTTTGCACAAACAGCGTGACAAAAAATAGAATGCAAATAGGAATCTTAGTAAGTAAGTTTCCTAAGAATTCTAAATAAGGGTTTATTATTATGGTGAAGAACCACTTAAATGTCGAAAAGGAAAAGGAATTTCATCATATTTGAATTGAAATTCAAAAGCAGAGACTTTAATTTAAATTCTTCGATTTCTGAAAATTTACGTACTGCAGAAAGCGTTTCATCCGTATAGCGAGGTCAAACCCCTTATCATAATTTTGGGTAAATAATTATTCTCAACAAAATCTATTAATGAATTAGTGGGAGAGAGGGGTAGATAAATAGATATGTAGAGAGAGAGATATAGCCCCATTCCTGAGAATAAAATTTGCCCATAGACGTAAAATACCCCAAAATATGCACCAAATAAAGAAGGGGTTGGGTTAGGGGGTAAAAACCTTGTGAGAACGGGAGAAATGAAGACGCACAAAAATTTACACGTCACTTCAACGGGAGATGAACACATTTTCTGAAAATCTTTGTTTACGAACTAATTTGTATAAAAATGTGAGCGTTTTCCCGCCTTCTCAAGTCGAGTAATTTGATTTCATTATTTTTTTTAATTTGACGAGAATTGGCCAAAAAGTTTTAATTTTATTCAAAAAATTTTGTTTACAGAAATCCCCCACCTCCCACCCCAAACCCTCGAATTTTGTAGATATGTAATTGAAACCTGGCGCGCCTTTTCCTAAGATTTTACACTACAAATCCATTGAGACACATTTCCAGATTTCTGATTGAGAGTTGAAATATGTTGGCTTTGAACATCACATTTCGAGAAAAGTGTGAATCTGTTCCACCTTATACCCCTTAACGTCTTTAACTCTTTATGATGTATTTTCTAAATGTAATGTTGGAAGATTCAATGAACGTACTATTTATCCTGCAAATTTAAAAACAATCACGCATTTAATTATTTTATTGTGACCGTCAGAATATCCATCATTGTCAGAATTCCAGTTTTTGAGAAAACTGAACACGAAAATTGAATTGTCCGTAAAATGTTTTCATCCATTAGATTTTTCTTAAAACTGGTATGAAGTAAGGTAGTTATACAAGATCAGCTTTTGTGCTGCGAGTTTCAATAACATCGTACAAACAGTTTTTGTTACAACTATTTATTTGAATTAGTTTGGCTAAAAGTCTGAATCCCTTAGAAGGTTTTTTTTACAAGACTCAAACATTTCAACCGTCATTAAATGATTCATATAGAAAGATGTATGTTATAGGTGTTATACAGGGTGTCCCAGAATTAACTATCTATTTCAATGAAATCGGACAAATTTTTTAAAAACACTTTTATTTATGTTTATCATGTTTAATATGTGTTAAAAATGTATAAATTTCTAAAAAAATTTCATAATTTTTTCATTATCTGGTCCAATGAAAGACCGTCTGAAGTCATAGAATGGCAAAGAGACTCTCCAAAAGTTAACGTGTGGCTTGGAATGACCAAATCCAAAGTTTATGGTGCTCCATCTTGTTGAAACACAACATTATCAAGAATGCCATCATCAAGAAGCTGTGGTTCGAGAAACTGCTGAAGCATATCAAGGTAGACGGTACCTGTTACAGTTGCTTCCGCAAAGAAGAATGGGCCATAAATTTTGGATTTGGTCATTCCAAGCCACACGTTAACTTTTGGAGAGTCTCTTTGCCATTCTATGACTTCAGACGGTCTTTCATTGGACCAGATAATGAAAAAATTATGAAAATAAAATTATGAAAAAAATTTAGAAATGTATACATTTTTAACACATATTAAACATGATAAACATAAATAAAAGTGTGTTTTTAAAAAATTTGTCCGATTTCATTGATATAGTTAATTCTGGGACACCCTGTATATCGCAAGTTTCAAGCAAATGGTATGAATAAATTTTTTATCTATAGCTATTTAAATATACTTCATGATTCAGAAAAAGGGTCTCGTACACATGCAATTTTTGTTACATATTAATATATATAATATATATATATATATTATATATATATATACAGGGCGTCCCAAAAAAATGTATACACACTTTAAATAATTATAAAGGCAGTGTTTATTAAAATACATTTCATTTTCAAAATGTAATAGAATCTACAGACATTATTTAATTGTTTTGTCAACGCCTGTTTTCAAACTGACGTCCGTTCTGGTCCAGGCACTGCTGATAACGCGAAGCAATGGAATCGCAAACATCACGAAACATTTCGTTTGGTATTTGTGTGCATTCTCGTTCAATGGCTGCTCTCAATTCAGCGACTGTTGCAGGTTTTATAGCGTAGACTTTGTCTTTTAAGTATCCCCATAAAAAAAAGTCTAGTGGTGTGAGGTCTGGTGAACGCGGGAGGGTATTCTACGAAACCCCTTCGTCCAATCCACATCCACATCGTGCCAAGTACCACTCGCAATACTCCACTCTTCGGTCCGGATCATCATCTTCATTAATAGCATGGACTAATCTTGGAATGTAACTTTTCCATTGACAGCGCTTCAAAATGCGTTGGACAGACGATTCTGAAATTCCTACCTCACGACTCGCTTGCCGCACAGATTTTCTTGGACTTTGGTGATACGTTTCCAGTACTCTTTCTTGCTTTGTGGGGCTTGTCGATGTCCGTGGTCTTCCGGAACGCTTCTTGTGGACATTCTGAACAGTTCCATCGGCTTCAAACTTATCTCTAATTCGAGTGATGGTAAGTCGCGTTGGTGGATCTGTTTGAAACTCCCTCCTAAACTGTCTTTGCACTTCAACTGCGTTTTCACACTTCCAGTAGCATTTTAGAATGAATTTCCTTTGTTCAAAGCTTAGTCTGACTGCCATTATTAATTCTAATGGGTTTAACTTGGAAAGAAAGAAACATCAATTGAGCTATCAGCTGTTAAAGTGTGTGTACATTTTTTTGGGACGCCCTCTATATATATGATGCAACCCCACAAGGAAAAAAAAACGATTCCAAGGCCTTTCGTGTATTCAGAGCTACACCTCGTCAGGAAATGAAGAGAGAAGGCAAGATGCCCATAAATATATACAACGTAGCGGAAACCAAAACAATTAGCACATACTTAACAAGAGTTAATGAGAGGCAAAAGGAATTTTAACAAGATATTGTCAATTTTATGCATTCCCGCAGTATTATTGAAATTGTTTTTAAAATGGATAAATGCACATTCTAGAATATTTCTTTCAATTATATATCTGTTTTCAACAAGCGCTTTAGAACTATTTCACTTGATGCTATGATTACATCTATACATATGGTTAAACAATGCATTGGAATTATTTGCTGTTCTACAGGCATATTATGCTGTTTTACCCTAATATCTAACGTTTTACCCTAATATCTAACGTTTTACCCTAATATCTAACGTTTTACCCTAATATCTAACGTTTTACCCGTTTGGCCTATATATACTGAGTTACATTGTGTACATCCGATCGAATACACACAACCAACAACATTATCTGGGCTATTCTTTATTAGGCGTGATTTAACAGTATTATTATATTTAAAGACTACATTGATGCCAATTGTTTTAAGTAAAGTCGGAAGATATTGAAAATTAACATGGTAAGGTAAGCTAAGGTATTTTTACGCTCAAATTCCTTTACAGTTACACTATTATAATACCTGTTCTTGGCTTTCCTGAGGCAGTTACCTAAAAATGAAATAAGGTAACATAATTTAGTACCAATATTCATGATATTGCGTAACTTGGAATCTAAAAATTCAGGACTCAATGCTCTAAGAAACATAGCAGAGAAAATAGGGGATTTAATAGAGGGATGATGGTCGGAATAAAAATGCGCATAAGAGTTATTATTAGTAGGCTTACGATGGACTTCAAATTTGAACTGATAAGAGGATCTCCAAATTTTTAGATCCAGAAAAGATAAGCTTCCATCATTTTCTTTTTCAACTGTGAACTTAATAGATGGGAATAAATTGTTGAGCTTACCAAGAAATAAGTCAACATCCAAATTATTAGACCAAAGGCATAAAATATCATCTATATATCTGTACCAAACCAGGTTAAAATTAACAATCATAGGCAAAATTCTACTTTCAAAAAATTCCATATATAAATTAGCTAGTACAGGTGAAAGGGGATTTCCCATCGCCAATCCAAACGACATAGCATAAAACTTATTTTCAAACTGAAATTTACAATCTTTTACGCAAAGCTTAATTAGCTCAATAAGAGTGTTGTGTTGAACAGGGAAAGAATATTCAGAGATCTTATCTTTTAAAGAATCAAGTAGGTCATCAACATGGACTTCTGTGAATAACGAGCATACATCAAAACTTACCAATTTGAAATTAGGGTCATTAGGAAACTTCAGTTTGTCAATAAGATCCATGCTATTTACAGTATGTGACTTAGAAATAGAGCCAACTAACGGCGTTAATAAACTAACTAACCATTTAGATAGCTTATAGGCTACGGAGCCTACTGAGCTAACAATAGGCCTCATGGGATTATTAACTTTGTGTATTTTTACTAAGCCGTACAGATATGGTAGTGACGGATTGATACTAAGAAACTGCTGCGAAAGCCCATTATAGTTATTTTTTAATATTTCTCTTAATTTTCTGTTAAATATTTTATTAACATCCTCCAGTGGGTCTCTGTTTAGAGGTTTGTACGTGTCACGATCACTCAATAACGTATTCATCTTTTCAACATAAATGTTTTTGTCCATGATGACGATTGAATTAGATTTGTCCGCTTTAGTAATATGTAATGAATCGTTATTTTTAGGTGTTTTTAGGGCTTGGAAAGGCCTTAGAATCGTTTTTCTTTTTCCTTGTGGGTTTGTATCATTCATTCATTTCACGTGTTTAATTGTGAAATTCATATATATTATATATATATATATATATATATAATATATATATATATATTATATATATATATATATATGGTGAAGAATCGATATGAACTGGAATTGATAAACTGAAAAAGAATTATACATTTATAAAACTGAAACTGGAAAGAAATTAAATCGAAAAGTTTTGCCGAAACTGAAATCGAAATCGATATTGTTTATTTAAGTTTTATAAAATATAAAGAGAGCAATTGTTAAATTTTTTCTTATCTTTTATCTTGTCCAGGTTAAAATTCCTTCTTTTTTTAATATTAATTGTTAATTCTTTTAAAAATCTGTTTTTAAAAGAATCGAGATTAAAAAAGAAGGGATTTTTTTTAAGTATAAATACTTTAAAAAATCCCTTCTTTTATTAATCTTGGTTCTTTTAAGAACAGATTTTTAAAAGAATTAACAATTAATATTAAACAAGAAGGAATTTTGACTCGGTCAAGATAAAAGGTAAGAAAATATTTAGACTATATATATACAGTAGACCAGTGGTTCTTAACCTTTTTACTACCATGCCCCCTCTAGGAATTGGTCCTTCCCTCCACGCCCCCCTTCAATCAAAATAACATTCTCAATAACTTCTCAATATTAGCCCATGCTCTCGTTAAGAGAATAACAAATACAATTAGAGAAATTCCTGTTTCTAGGGGGGGCGCGCCCCCCAGGTTAAGAACCACTGCAGTAGACGCCGGATTTAGTGTCCCCGGATATTGTGTCTCGCCGCTTATAGTGTCTCAAAACTAGGAAACAGTTACTTTTACCTGGTAATTGCTATGGATAGAGTGTCTTTGATTACGCTTATAGTGTCTCTTTTCAGCTAGTATAGTCTACTTGGCAGCTCTAGTTTACAGTGGCGCCTCACTTTTATTTGTGATGCCGTGCTGTTTACAGGCTTACTAGATGGCCATGGAAGGAAAATGTTTTGTTTTAATGTAAAATGAACATAGTTTTGATGTTTCAGTTGAATTGTAAAAACAATTTTAATGAGAAATTGCATAATAAAGGTGTTTATGTTGTAAATACAGGGTGTACATAAAGTCAGGATCTACTTTTGTGAAATAATTATTTTTTTCTATTTTTCTTTTCAGAAGCCCTTAGAATGAATACAGAAGAGCGTGTGGCAATATTAATTTGGCGAATCGAGGGAAAGAAATACAATGACATCAGAGAGAAGTTTAGAAGGAGATTTCATAAGCCGGGGCCAATAGACAAGACAATACGAAAATTGGTGAACAAATTTAAACGAACGGGATCTGTAAATGATGAAGCAAGATCAGGACGACCGTGTATGTCAGATCTTACCGTGAATGCAGTACGCGGAATTATCACTGAGGAGCCACGTACGTCCGTTCGTGCTGCATCACACAGACTCGGCCTCCCGACGTCATCTGTGCACAAAATTCTGAAAGTTAATTTGCAGAAGAAAAGCTATCATTTGCAGGTTTTACATGATTTACATGAGGAAGATTTCCCTCGACGAAGTGCTGTGTGTGCTGATCTCGTAGAACAAATCTGGAGTTATAATTTAATGGACAACATTCTCTTTAGTGATGAAGCCACTTTCCATACGTGTGGAAAAGTAAATCGCCATAACTGTCGAATTTGGGCAGATTAAAGACCGAGTGATTTCGTCCAAAATTGGGAAAGAGACTCGCCTAAAGTTAATGTCTGGATGGGTTTAACAAAATCTAAGGTTTATGGTCCTTTTTTCTTTGCTGAAGCTACAGTTACGGGGCTTATTTATCTGGACATGTTGCAGCAATTCCTTGAACCTCAGCTGATTGGGGATAGGATTGTTAGTACCGTCGTCTATGAACATGATGGTGCTCCTTGTCACTATGCCAAAATTGTTCAGGATTATCTAAATGGACGTTTTCCAAATCGCTGGATCGGACGCGGAAGCAACAGACCTTGGCCAGTGAGATCACTAGATTTAACCCCTTTAGATTTCTTTGCATGGGGCTTTATCAAATCGTACGTCTATCAGACGAAGATTACGAGTCTTGAAAACTTACATACACGTATACGAACTGCTGCAGATAACATAACCTCGCAAATGCTCCAGAATGTGTTTAGAAATGCTGCGGAACGATTTGAGTTGTGCAGGGATACTGATGGGCGTCACGTCGAATCCTACTCTTAATTATTTAATAAGTGTTACCACTTTATCATTTTATGATTGAATTCCATATAATTTCCAAGTGCTTCACAAAAATAGATCCTGACTTTATGTACACCCTGTATATTGATATACAGTACATATTCACTATTTTTAACCTTGCAACCCTCGAGAGACCAAACTGTGGATATAGTGTCTCATCGGATATAGTGTCCTTTAGGCTTGGCACCGAGTGGGACACTATAAACGGCGTCTACTGTATATATATATATATATGTATATATATATATTATATATATATATATTATATATATATATATATATATATAAACTGGGCATGATATAAGAAATGCTGCGATGCAATACTCGATACATTAAGAAATATGTATTGTAATAATAACACTATACAAAATACATTTTTAAATAATGTATCGCGATTCGTGACACATGATACTTTTTCTAATACAGGGTGAGCGAAAAGTCCCTGTGTACCTGTCCACTTCCAACACAGTGCAGGTACAGGTTCACTACACTTCTTCCAGGTGCACAGGGACTTTTCGCTCACCCTGTATAAATGAAGATAGTCAATATCATTAACTATGTTTTTTATAGATGACAGATATTCCAGGTAAAGCGAAAAGCTCGCGTGTATTAGCACATAAATAAAAAATAATTTATTAGACAGTTAACAAACAACGTTTAAAGATTAATCCCCATTAATTGCGTGTTGTGTTGAAGTAAAGATTCTGTACACTCGTATCAGGATTATATTACTATAATTAGTGTAATTATTTTGTACTTAAAATGGGTCTCAGTAAAACGGTTTTAGGCGAATTTGTCTACAACAATTTGTCTAAAGATACAATTCATCTACAACAATTTGTCTACAACAATTTATCTACAACAATTAGTCTACAGATACAATTTATCTACAATAATTTGTCTACAGATACAATTTGTCTAGAGAAACTATTACTAATATTGGACCTAATATGTTTCATGGACTGCTCTCGATTTTCCTACGAAATTGAAAACAAGGGCAGTCGATGACCCTGATTTTGTTTCTGCAATCGGTTTTCTTGAGAAACCTAACCTGACCTGACCTGACCTGACCTAATCGAGTTTCTTATACTATTGTTGTTTGCAAGATATCGCACTAATTCTTGTCATTTTTTGTGAATTTGTATGGCGTAAGCGCCACACCAGCTCGGACTTATTCAAAAAGATGTTGGAGTGTATTGCGTCGTTTCAGTAAATAAATTTATTCAACATCCAATAACATTTTTCTTTATCATTTCTCAAGAAAACCGATTGCAGAAACAAATTTTTCATTTTTTTTTTTAAATTAATAATAATTAACATCAAATAGCTTTCATTTTTCCTCTCTAGACAAATTGTATCTGTAGACAAATTGTTGTAGATGAATTGTATCTTTAGACAAATTGTTGTAGACAAATTCGCTGGAGGACACCCAGTAAAACCAATCCAGTCTATAAAAGGAGTGCAACTTGTACAATAAATGGATGTAAAAATATACTGAAGTATACATCTGCCACTAACTTGAAAAAAACACATGGAAAGACATCATGCAGAGTACGATGTCTTCAAGTCACAAGATCGTGCTAGTAATCTACCCGTCAAGGGAAACTTGGGAGAAAGAAATACCGTTACAAATTTAGACAGTAAGCGTGTGTAAACAATCAAAGACTTAAATTACATCCCCGTCATGTATATTTTATCACTACTGATAATGCAAGAACTATGGTTAAAGCATTAGAGTTTATTTCCATTGAACTTAGAAATAATGAAGAAAATGAAGGCATCCACGAGGAAGAATTATGAAATGGAAAATCTGCAACTTGGAAATATCTCAATCAAGGATGCCATCACTCAGGGATCAGTTGAAAAAACAATATCAAATGCCCGAAGTCTGGCTAAGAAACTAAGAACTCCAGCTATTATGAGCATTTTAAAGACAAAATTTTCATATGTCGATAGTGGACGTAGTAACAAGATGGTGTTCTACTTCGGAAATCAATTAACGCCTAGTTGAGTTGCGTCCATTTGTTGAAGAATTTATTGACATTATAGGGTATGACTTAGCATTGTCACTGCACACATGGGAACAAGTGCAAGAAATTTTGTCAGTACTAAAACCCGCAAAAGAAGCGACGATTCGTTTGCAAGAGGGAAACTTAACACCTGGGGATTTCCATAGAATATGGTTTGTCTGTAAAAATGAAATCTCGAAAAACAAATGTTTGCGAGCTCAAACTCTTCTTGAAGCCATGAATAAGAGAGATAAAAAGTTTGTTAGAATCGGAGGCAGTTACTTTTTTCATTTTATTTGGATCCACCATTTAATGTTATGTTATCAAATGAACAAAAGGCATTAACAATACAAATCTTGTTGGAGCTCTTTAATGCAATGAGAGTATTCGACCACAATGGGGATTTCATTTCTAACTCATCAAATTCACCATCTTTACATTCGAACATTTCTGAAGATGAGTTAGAAAAAATGCTAAAGGCCGCAAAAAATCTAAAGATGCTGCCAACGGAATTATTTCATCTCAGCTCAGAGAATTTTTTGATATCACTGATACAATTCCGCCAGAAAGTAATTCAACTGAATAGTGGAAAACTATGAAAATGAGATTTCTCAAAACCTTACGATTTGGCTATGATTGTGTATACAGTTCCCATGACTCAAGTTAGCGTTGAAACATTGTTTTCGGCCTTAAAATGCTCGTATATACTGAGCCCCCAAAGAAACAAAATGTTGTAGAAAACTTTGGGAATACTTTACTTGCGAGATATAATTTTTATATGTAGTTTTAATGTGTTATTTTCACAAAATATAATTGAAAATAAATGAAAATGAAAAGGTTTATTGGCAGACTATAGTCCATATGACAAATATTATTAATACAATGACAGTTCATATTCTAAGGATAGAAATATATACAATTGATTAGAAATAATACTGCACTGTCGAAGTTAAGTGGAGCTACAGACAGACGTTTTCGTACTAAGAAGTCCATAGCTTAGAGCAGGGCTTCTCAAACTTTTTTCACTTGCGACCCCTTTGGATCAAACAAATTTTTTCGCGACCCTTCACTCAATGTCATAAAAGCAATAGGTACTAACACTGTATATTTATGAAAAAAATAATATTTTCAAATGTTTCTGCGACCCCCAATAATATTTACGCGACCCCTAGTTTGAGAAGAGTGGGCTTAGAGGATAAATGGCAGGACTCGTGGATAGCTTGGATGATCGGGTTGGTTGATTTTTTAATTCTTTGCATTAGACTTTGTTGAGCACGTCTTGTTACCTCCGGGAAGCTCGGGACATTGCGGATAGCAAACATTTGCGAAGCTGAGCATCTCGGGGGTAATTTATGTAAGAGTCTAAAAGACCCGTTCTACAGCAAATTTAGGGTTCTGCCGGAAACTTTTTTATAATTCACCCAGAGTTGCTGACCGTATATATAACTGCAGAAAGTACGAAAGAGTGTCTCTTTAGCTTCACTTGTACAGAAACGAAAGTTCCTTATGGTCATATTCGCTTTAGCACACAGGCTTTGAGATTGCTTTCTTATATCCGAGTCATCACTCAAGGAGCTGGTAATAGTTTGACCCAAATACTTAAACTCTTGTACTTCCTCAATTACTTCACCATTCATTTTAAACCTTATATCAGCTGGCTGATTACAGCTTTTAGGATGAAATTGCATAACCTTAGTTTTTGTAACATTAAAAAGAATATCATGTTTCTGCGAATACACTTCGCAGACGTTTAGTAGCCGATCCAGACGTTTAACAGAGGGACTTATTAACACCATATCATCGGCATAAACTAAGTTATTTATCCTTGTGTTATCTACACAACATCCCACTGTTGCCTCATTAAGTGAAGCAATTAATCCGTCAATATACACATTAAACAGCATAGGGGAGAGCAAGGAGCCTTGTCTCACCCCGCAAGAGGAGCCAAAACACTCGGATAGTACATTGCCCCACCTAACAGTGAAAGATTGGTGGGAATACCAAAATTTCAATAAATTTAATATGTACATGGGAACCTTCCTGTCTTCTAGTTTTGCAAATAAAATATTGTGGTTCACCCTATCATATGCCTTACTTATATCAAGGAAACAGCTATAAATGGTTGAATTACTGTCAATGTATTTAGATATTGTTTCTTTAAGTACATAGATACACAGGTCAGTTGAGTGGGACCTTTTAAAGCCAAACTGATTAGGAGATGTCCATAGGAAATCATTTAATCGGAGTAACAAGAGTTTTTCTAGTAGTTTCGAGAAGCAGGAAGCGACAGCAATAGGCCTGTAATTATTGCTGGACAGAATGTCTCCGTACTTATTT
This sequence comes from Bathynomus jamesi, assembly GCA_023014485.1. Classification (NCBI taxonomy): domain Eukaryota; kingdom Metazoa; phylum Arthropoda; class Malacostraca; order Isopoda; family Cirolanidae; genus Bathynomus; species Bathynomus jamesi. The sequence continues at coordinate 229,368 of JAJOZX010003568.1, read as the reverse complement.
TTGACCAGGGGCAAGATATATACCCTCATGAACTCTGCAGGGATATAGCTATGAGCAAGCATGGCTGATAGGAGCAATGATATATGCAGACATACTACGTCATTTGCATATTTTAAGTGCTCATTCGATAAGTCATCTACCCCTGACGCAGAACCAGTCTTTAACTCTTTAATTAACCTCTTTACTTCAGAAAATGATATCAAAATATTTTCCCTTGTCCCTCCCACAATCGTTTCGCTGCAATCTATCTTAAGATTATCCCTACTCACACTGTTAAGAATGTTAGAGTAGTGGTTTTTCCACAGCTTTGCAATTTCATCCTCCCCCGACACCCCATCGATTGTCGGAGGGAGGACATTTTTGACACCCGTTTGATTCTTAACAAATTTCCAAAATTTGTTATTATCGTTATTTATGCGAGCTTCACAGGCTTTTGATGCTCGAATAGACTCTTCTTCCTGTTTACATCGCCTTATGGCCGCCTTATACTGACCCCGACTTCTACACATATTCATGTATACTGGTCCTAATCTGGGTCTACCATGAAAGCACCACAAATCATAGGCGTCTTTCGATTCCCTCTTCAGGGGGGCAATAAAATCATTCCATCCAGGAATAACCTTAGTATGATAGTTGTAAGATTTAATCAGGGGCTTCCTGCTTCTCTTAACAGGATATTATCTTACTATAATACCTATCTATGAGTTTACAGTGAGAATCATTTGAGCAAGGGTTATACTGGGCAAGGTGCAAAATTTCTAATATTAAAGAGGTGACTGTTTCTGTCTTTGTATTCTATTCTCTGCTGCATTTAACATTGGCCAATCGACGCGATTATTCTTACCTTTGAGTTCTTGTTAAGTCGTGTTGCGCAAATGGTAACGTTAATATTTCTAATGTCTATGTCAGAAAGAAGGAAATTATGCAGAATATGAACTCTAACAATTCGTCCTTAGATTATTACTAGTGAGACAATGATCAATCCACTGGTGGTACCCTCATATCGCTAACGTATGTAAATTACCACTGGCTACCCTAATACATCTCATCACTTATACTTAAATTGGCCGACTCGCACATGTTACCCAATTCTACAAAGAATTCGAGTTCACGTACGTTAAAGTCCCCCATTATTATACAGTGAGAATATTTGGGGACATCTGATAATGACTTAATTTTGTACACCAAATCAATGTATTCATCTAGATTACTGCCGTTGTTGTATGGTAAATAGCAGTTTACAATTAATATGCAATCATTGTTCACTTGTATTCAATGCCTAACACCCTTACATTATCACTTGTTAAAAATCTTATATTTTTTGACAAATTTTTCCTTAATAAGAAAGCAACACCACCAAAAGGCCTACCGTACATTAATTCATCTGACAAGTCTACTGCTGATGACGCATGGTACATAAAGTCATCATGGATGGTAGAGAGGAATTTTAGCTCTTGCTTAAGTAGCCAGTGCTCCTGCAGGAGTATCAAATCTGCACTGTCGCAGATTTTATGAACATCTACAGTTGAATTCCTCACTGATCTTACATTATATGAGACTATTTTCAACAAGTTATCCGCCATGACTGATAGAGAATTTATTATTAGTAAGATTATTATTATTATGCACAGTACAACTTTCAGGCATTACCGTTAGGGCGCCTATCATTATTATTATTATTATTATTATTATTATTATTATTATTTTGCCTTTATCAAATCTCTTGGAAAAGTGAATAAACTCCTTAACAATAATACCGTCTGGCCATTGACTCATATTATACGGGTTGAAATGCGCATTTACACCTTTAATTATTACTTTAAAAGAGTTATAATACGGAGATTTCGTGTTTAGTTTATTAACTATCACTATACTGTGTTCACCAATGATTTCTTCTATTATGTGTCGAATATCGCTTGCCTCGTTCGAGCGCTGAATTCGCGACACAAATAGGGTGAGATTCTCCATCGGTGGCCTCGCCGCGGAGACCGGTTGAGGAGACCTTTGGGACGGGCGCCAAATAACAGTTACCCACCCGTCCTGCTCCCTCGATCTCCCTGAGGCAGGGTTCGCCTGCCTGGGGGATGAGTAGCACATCCTTTGTGGGATAGGAGCCCCCTCCCTTACTCTGTGGCTTGGTGAGGGTCTGTTAGCGGTGTTTATATCCTGACGGCCGCGCTTGCCTCTCCTTCTTCGGTGGGAGGGGGGGAACTGCGCACCGAGCGAGGCGTAATCGAACACCTCTCCTCTGCAATGGGAGGCAGGGAAGAGGGCAATGATGCCTCGGCTCCCGGCATTGGACCGTCCCTGTTCCTCATTGTGAGATCGGGAGCAGGGGTCCTTTCCTGAACGGGAGCGGGGTTGATCGCTACCCCTGCATGCTGCGTTTCCACCACACCTTCAGGGGGGAGATCTGGCTTGCTGAACTACTTCCGAGTAACTGGGCTTTATGAGGAGCGTCTCTTTCAACGCATCTAACTCTGACCGGAACTGTTCTATCGAAATCGCGTTTTTCTGATTTGACACCACGTGTTGGTGTTTCAGTTCAACTATCGACTTTTGTACCTCATTATATTGTTTGAGGAGCACCGAGACGTTTACGTCACCCATAGAGATTACCGATATTCTATGGAAGTTAGTAACGTAGAAGGTAATATTGTTCTCATTATCCCGGAGGGTCGACACTTTATTTATAATGTCTTTCAGGGTATTCTCGTTTTTAGAATTACCTCTACGAGTTGGGAGGGAAGCACCGAACAGGGTGTTTAATTGTACCCTCGCATGTTCTATTTCTTCTGAATCATAAAAATCATGACAGACAGATACAAGAAGGTCTGACCTAATATGATCTACTTTGTCGAATATAAAACAACAGAATTTTCTACAAGATTTACAGCAGACGACCCCATTGTATCTGTAACGGCTTATGGGGGAGCGTAGCTGGTGGGGGCTGGTTGGGGGTGAACGCCGCAAGGGGTCCCACTTTTTCGTCCCTTTAAATCATGCTCGGGATACGAACGGTTCGATGTTCAGGCATCTTTTCATATTAATTACACTGCCCAACAAAAAACAAATTATTTGCTGCTGATTTAATTCTAAGACCTGTTTCTGGATAATATTGATGTGCTGATTTCAAAAATCACCTTAGATTTTGTCCATCACATTAGGTTTTCGTGCAATGCAATATGCCTATTTTGGGTGATCCACTGATCCATGAAGGGCGCTTATCAAAATTGATGATTTTTGAGACCTGTTAACAGCTGTTTTGCTGTTAAAATTTTATCTGTGGAATACGCAAATCTGTGCATTAAATCTAAAGGTCATGTACAACATATTAAAATCTTGGGTATCTGTGATTTCCCCAGGTGTGAGCGTGACGTCATGATCTGAGAGATTTCCCATTGGCGGAGTGAGAGCAGCCGGTTCAGCTAGTGACGTTACTTGTAAACTTTCAGCAGTTGGGTTGCAACATGAGCATTAAAGTTCACTATCTCAACAGTCATCTGGGTAAATTTCCAGAAAATCTTGGTGATGTTAGTGAAGAGCAAGGTGAAAGGTTCCACCAAGATATCAAAGTGATGGAAGAACGATACCAAGGAAGATGGGATACCCATATGATGGCTGACTACTGCTGGAGCCTGCAAAGAGATTGTCTTGACATCTCTCATTCTAGGAAGTCCTATAAGAGAAAATTTATCAGCACTGGAAAGTAAGAAAACAAGAAAAAGACAATGTTAAGAAAACTGGTCCCGTGCTTGCTTTAATATGGATTAATTTTTTGCTTATTTAAACACTTTTAATCACTTTATGTGTCAATATTACCATTGTATATTAAAGTTCACTCCCTGCACAATTGTTTACTTTTCCATGCTGATTCTGAGTATGTAAAAACTTATTTTTTGAAAAGAAAAAAAATTGGGCATAACCCTGCCAAAATGCGATATCTCCAAAATATCTGTATTTGATTGCTCGAAAACCTGACGTGATAGGCAAAAACTAAGGTGATTTTTTTAAATCAGCACACCAAAGTTACCTAAAAACAGGTGTTAGAATTAAATCAGCAAAATTGGTGTTGGGCAGTGTTATGTAACTATTTCTATGACACAAAAAGTATACACGCGGAGTCACTGTACGATTATACCGTAATGAAACATACATTTCCCGCGATCACCGTCAAAACTTTTACTATTAAACGGAAAATTCGCAGTGTATATGATGGGGGTAGGGCGGGAGAGGGGAACGGGATGGGGATGCTAAAAGGAGTGCCCACTCCTTGTCCCTTTAAATCATGTAAGCGCGTAAGTTTGTAAATATATCTAAAGTAATAAAACCTATTTATTTGCTTGGTCTTTCATTTAAGATTTCAGAGCCTTTCCCTGGCCTTTTGAAAATATTTTGAACCGTTTATGTAGTTAAAATTCACTCGTTCGTTCGTATGCTCGCTATTTCAAGGTCACTGTTTACCTCCCTCCTCATAGGTCCAAGAAGGTAGTGTCGCATGTCGTTAGAAAATAATTATTAAATAAATATTGTTAATTGGAATACTGTTATTGGAATATCGAATACTGTTAATTGCTTTTATGATACTATTTTAAGTTTTATAAGGCTACTACCTACTGTAGTAGGTAAAAATATTAATTAAAAATGTTAATTAAAAATATTAATCGAAGCTAAAAGTACAAATTGAATCAAACTAAAATTACTCTTTCTAATAAAGGTAACAGTTTAATAAATACATAAGCTAATTTAGACTAATTTAATTAATATTTTTTAATTAAGTTGTAATTATTTCATCTTATGACGCCTATTTCTTAGTAATTCTGAATGCGTGATCTACAGTCAGCTATAAATAAATAAAAACAATTAATTTATTATAGATTTTGATATTTTATTAAGAAATTTACTTGATAGGTAATATCGACTGCGACTTGCAATATCTTACAAAATTAGATCAATAACAGAAGGCATCATAAGGAATATATGACTCTACGGTATATACACACGCACCTTTGGTTTGCTTCCGCCCGAATTGTTCATTCTGATGAAGGTCAAGCTTTTCACTCCACTTTAGATCTACAGTTTACCTTGGAATCCGAACCACGCCCCACCAGCAGCCGAGCGTTTTAACCACTAGGCTACCCAGGATACCTATTTAACTACCAACCAGTTTCTTTATTGTGTGGAAGAATGAACAGCTGGGTTTTGCTGCGTGCTGCATGCCGTCACCGGGTCTCGATCCCCGGGCCGATGGATTCGTAGTCAGCGACGCTAACCACTACACCACCGAGGCGCATATATATATATATATATATATATATATATATAGTGCTACGTCGTGGCCAATGTCGTAACATCGCTTCTCGGAGATCAGCGAAGTTAAGCGACATTGGGTCTGGGTAGTAGTTGGATGGGAGACCGTCCTCTGCGCCTAGATTATGTAGCGACCAGTGGTTCGGATCCCACGTAAAGCTGTAGGTCCCCTCCGTCATATGACCTTAGATGTTGCGAAGGAGGTTAAACAATCCCAATAAATTAATATATACACCTATATATATATGTGTGTATATATATACACACAAACACATATATATATATATACACATATATATCACACATGAAGGCCAATAAGGGCTTTTGGAAATTATGGAAATTTTTTAAAACTTACGAACTTTGAAAAACGATGACGACAGACACCACCTAAAAATTTACATCCAGCTGTACATATAGTTAAATGTCACTATATTTTGTTCAGAATATATGCAAACAAATTACATTTTTGAACTCTATGAGAATCTTTACTTTAGGAAATACAAAAAATCAAGAAACTGATCCATCAATTTTTACATAGCGGGGGAGGAAAAAATCGCTCATCTCACCCTCAAAAAAAGTCAGTTTTTTAATACAGAATGAGAAACATCAGAAAATCATTCCACAACCTTTTGAAATCAGTCAGAAGCACTCTTTTCAATTTAGCCAACAAGTTAACAGTTATTGATACGGGTGAGAAATTGTATTTTATGGACTGGGTGGGGGTGAGGGGTTCAGAGGAATACCTTCCGTACCAGATTTAGACAATCCATACATATGCGGTAATAAATGGATATAAGAAAAATGATGAAAAAGCTTGTATGGAACGTCTTTATTTTTATATTTTAGTTTAGAGCTATACTATAATTGAGACATGTTCCAGAAATTTTCTTTCAAAACCTTTCGCAAGTTTCACAAAAAATGTGTTGTTTGGGCTGTTTAAACTCCTCCGCAACACCTAAGGTCATATGATGGAGGGGATCTACGGCTTTACATGGGATCCGAACCACGGGTCGTTACATAATTTGGACGCGAAGGATGGTCTCTCATCTAACTACTCGTTAAACTTAGTGTCGCTTAGCCTCGCTGATCGACGGGAAGCGGGTTACGAACATTAACTACGACGTACCCCGCCAGTTTCATGATGTGACAACATGGAATTAAGTTTAGCTCGTAATCAACTTCATTGAAACTAACCACAATGTTATCTTTGTTTAATTTCATAATAAACAAAGTTTTTGTTTTCCAAGACTGAAAAAAAAATCTTTAAAACACTTATGAGACATTTCAACGTTTTTATTACAGTAAATTCTGTAAACGGGTCTTTAAAACAACACGTGCAGATTTTCAGTTGTACTAAGTTGAGAACATTTTTCAAAAGATACATTGCAATCCAGATTGGAATTGGGATATATTACGAGTGAATCTGTAACCGAAAATGCATTCCTCGTAAAAATTGAGATTAAAATTTAAAAATATCTAAACGCGATAAGAAAGGCGTTGGAACCTTTTGCGGTACAAAACTTTTGACCGACGGCATTAATTCATGAACATCGAGAAATTTTTCTCGAATGCAACATTTTTTAACAACACTGTTTCGACCTGGACTAATAGAGATGACGAAAGAGTAATCTAATCTAACCTAATTGAGTTTGATTTAATCAAACTTAATTTCATCTAACTTTACCTTACCCACCCTGATTAAATATACATTTACAAAGATTACCTAAAGAAATTTCACGATAAATTCCGAATAAAAATTTTCTCGACACCATTTCGAGAAATATTCTATTTTAATTTTTTTTTTCTGTCGTTTTGAGTGTCATACTCCCGTAAAAGCCTGTACCGTTTTTACCACGGTAATTTTCTTTCGGGTCCAATTTCGGCGGCTGGTACGAAACACCTGGTGTTTTCTTGAATGCGTCTTCGTGATTTCTCGCATGAGTGTTTTAAAAAGAAATCTGGTAATTTGAAGTTTAATTAAACAGATTTTCCTCTTTCGATCGAAATTAGATTTCAAATTGCCGGATTCTTTTTGAAAACACTCGTGCGAAAAGTCACTAAGACGCATCAAAGAAAACATCAGGTGTTTCGTACCAGCCGCCGAAATTACACCCGAAAGAAAATTAGAACTATTTCAAACTTTGTAAAGTGATGGTAAAAAAAAATTCCTTCAAGAGACTTTACATGCGTAACTTCAGAATTCCTTCTACAATTAAAGAAAATACGGAATTCTATTCCCTTTAAGTAGCCACGTATATTAATTAACATTTAAAGGACATTCGACAAAATAATAGAAAATGTCATGGATAAATTCAGCAAATACATCACAAACATCGGACGAAATGGATAGAGAGTAAACATATTTCAAAAGCAAATTATACTCTTCAGTAAAGTACAAATTCTTACACTTATTTAGCAGTAGAATTATGGAGCAATCTCTCGAATTAATTAAAATCGATCAGTATTCATTGAACTTTCTAAAAACAACTAAAATTTAATCAATTTCAAAGTTACTGAATCATGTGCTTCTTTGTCTCAATTTAAACGAAAACAATCATCGTATGCACAGAGGTCGACAGTTTCGGGAAAAAAGTTCGCCTAGAAAAATAAAATAGAATTTTAAAAAGCATAGAAAATTACAAATTGGTAACATTCTGTTTTTCTTTGGATCTTTTATTGTTTATGTTGATGGTAATAATATTTCATAATCAAAATCCAATCACAACGAATTAATAATTTTTTTATATTGTTTAGAAATCTTGTTTTCAGTCGAACTTTTTTCCGAAGTGTACGTAGAGTATATGTAATGTGTATATAATCTAATATACTATTTCAGAAATGAAGCCTTATATATATATATATATATATATATATATATATATATATATATATATATATATACTGTATATATATATATATATATATATATAATATATATATATATATATATATATATATATATATATACATTTCAACTGCAAAGAACACGCAGTATAAATAACGTAAAGAACGACGCTTGTATAGGAGAACATTCCGCGTTTTTTCATTTGTTCGTTCTCTCTTCTCATCTTGCGCGGAATGTTCTCCTATACAAGCGTCGTTCTTTACGATATATACAGGGCGTCCCAAAAAAATGTGTACACACACTTTAACAGCTGATAGCTCAATTGATGTTTCTTTCTTTCCAAGTTAAACCCATTAGAATTAATAATGGCAGTCAGACTAAGCTTTGAACAAAGGAAATTCATTCTAAAATGCTACTGGAAGTGTGAAAACGCAGTTGAAGTGCAAAGACAGTTTAGGAGGGAGTTTCAAACAGATCCACCAACGCGACTTACCATCACTCGAATTAGAGATGGAATTAGCCGATGGAACTGTTCAGAATGTCCACAAGAAGCGTTCCGGAAGACCACGGACATCGACAAGCCCCACAAAGCAAGAAAGAGTACTGGAAACGTATCACCAAAGTCCAAGAAAATCTGTGCGGCAAGCGAGTCGTGAAGTAGGAATTTCAGAATCGCCTGTCCAACGCATTTTGAAGCGCTGTCAATGGAAAAGTTACATTCCAAGATTAGTCCATGCTATTAATGAAGATGATCCGGACCGAAGAGTGGAGTATTGCGAGTGGTACTTGGCACGATGTGGATGTGGATTGGACGAAGGGGTTTCGTAGAATACCCTCCGCGTTCACCAGACCTCACACCACTAGACTTTTTTTATGGGGATACTTAAAAGACAAAGTCTACGCTATAAAACCTGCAACAGTCGCTGAATTGAGAGCAGCCATTGAACGAGAATGTACACAAATACCAAACGAAATGTTTCGTGATGTTTGCGATTCCATTGCTTCGCGTTATCAGCAGTGCCTGGACCAGAACGGACGTCAGTTTGAAAACAGGCGTTGACAAAACAATTAAATAATGTCTGTAGATTCTATTACATTTTGAAAATGAAATGTATTTTAATAAACACTGCCTTTATAATTATTTAAAGTGTGTATACATTTTTTTGGGACGCCCTGTATATACTGTACATATATATGTAACAGTTTTTTTGCGCACACCTACAGGTCGCTACAATTGGTGTAGAACAATGCGGTTTTCACCATTCGATGCGTCTTTTTATTGTGCAGTGCCCATGCTAAAAAAAATTCCCGAACATAAATCCTGCCCCCCCCCTTTTAGGGGTACAGTTCTTCCCATTTCTTCATTTTTAATCATAATTTTGGCACAAAATGGGGAGGGGTGGGTAATGGGGAGGGGGTGGGGTTAATGGGGAAACTCAGAAAAAGATGCGATATATATATATATATATGTAACCAAAAAAAAAATTAAAGTAAATCCTTTGTAAGGTGCCAGCCCCCTTCAAAAAAAATTAAAGTAAATTCTTTGCAAGGTGCCAGCCCCCTTCCCCCCTTGGGGGTAATGGGGGAAGGGTGGGGGGGTAAATGGGGGAGAGGGGTGGGGTAATGGGGAGGGGGTGGGGTTAATGGGGAAACTCAGAAAAAAAAATGATAACCAACATCGATTCCAGTCAGGAAGATCATGCTTATCACAACTAATGGAACACTATAACAATATTATTGATGCACTCGAAACAATGAAAACTATGATTTGGCGGGCCGCAGGGCCCCCAATTACTGTCGGTTCAGTTATTTGGTCAATAAAACTATAGAAATGAACGCAGTCATGAAAATCTTAGGCTTCAAATCCGAGCTCATTGTATTAAGATTTGTGAAGCTTTAGATTTTCATGGCTGCGTTCTTTTCTGTAGTTTTATTGAATGAATAATTGGTTTGCCAGTAACTGGAAGGCAGCAGGCACCCCAATTACTGAGGCCCAAGGTGAGAGGAATAGGAATGATATCCAGATGAAGGGCTACTGATGTTCAAAATAAAATACGCCGTAGGCCCACAATTCAGCCGAAGCATCGCAGATCTAGCAAAATCGGCGCGTAGTAACGCCGAACTTTTGCTAGTGTTATACTGTTTCAGACTAACAAAGACCCTAGGATCCACTCATGGCTAGTCTACCTAACCGTGTTTGTAAATGTGTATTGCACATGTCTTCCGTGGTGACGGAGGGGACCTACAATTGTACGTGGGTTCCGAACCACAAAAACCTTGATTTTACTAACTTAAACTATGCCTAATCTATCAACATATGCATCTAATCGATTTTTAAACATGTTTATAGCAGAGACGTTAACCTTGAAGTATGAAAATCCGTGAGATTTCTCATTCTCCCCCAATTTTATAATTATTATTATTATTATTATTATTATAATAATTATTATTATTATAATTATTATTATTATTATTATTATTATAATTATTAGACTTAAAATCCGTGAGAGTTGACATGTCTGTTATAGACGTGCTACTAATTACTTCTACAGGCAAACTATTCCAGCTATTTACTATTCTATGCGTAAAAGTGTTTGGTAACTGCTGTCTTGAACCTTCTACTTGTCAACTTACACCCGTTATTTCTAGTTCTACTATATTGTGCTATTTCGAAAAAGCTATCTCTATTTACGTTATCGAACCCATTCATAATTTTAAAAACCTGGATTAGATAACCCCTTAGCTTCCTAGTCTCGAGTGCAGTTAATTTTAACTCCTTAAGCCTATCCTCGTACGACTTTGACCTAAGCGACGGAGTCACCTTAGTTGCTCGTCTTTGAACTCTTTCGATTTTGTCTATATCCTTGCGCGCATACGGATTCCAAAATTGGATCGCGTACTCCAAATGGGGTCTGACTAATGATTTATAAAGAGGAACAATAATATCGCGCGATTTGTACTCAAAATTCCTAGCTATAAAACCTAGCACTTTGTTCGTCTTATTGACCGCTGCTGTACTTTGTTTCGCTACTTTTAAATTACCAGTGACTATAACTCCTAAATTTTTTTTCCTGATCTACGCTTGCCAACTCCTCCTCAGATATACTATACACAAAATTACCGTTGCGCGAACCTATATGTAAAATTTTGCACTTATCGACGTTAAATTTCATTTGCCATGTGACCGACCAATCAACGATTTTATTCAGATCTTCCTGGATTTTACTTCTATCTTCGTCATTTATCGCCCCACCACCAAACTTCGTGTCATCCGCAAACTTTGAAACTGTACTGACTAGGCCGACATCTAAATCGTCAATATATATGAGAAAAAACAAGGGGCCCAATACAGAACCCTGAGGAACGCCACTTGCCACATTAGCCCAAGAAGACTCCGCTCATTTAACGACCACCCTCTGTTTTCTACCTCGCAACAACTCTTTTCTCCAGTTTATTACTACACCCCTGATTCCATGAACCTTAGTTTTTTCAGTGAGTATTTTGTGCGGTACGGTGTCAAACGCTTTTTGAAAATCTAAATACACTACAGTTACCGCCCGATGACTAACGTAAACTTCAACCACGCTTTGGAAAAATTCTAAAAGATTAGTTAAGCAAGATTTGTTTCGCCTAAAACCGTGCTGCGTATTTCTAATCAAGTTATGCAATTCCAAGTGTTTGACTATACGATCCCTAATTATTGATTCCAGTAGCTTACCTGCAACATACGTTAAACTGATTGGCCTATAATTTCCCTCCACACCTTTATTGCCTTTCTTAAAAATAGGTGTTACATTTGCTAACTTGAAATTATCTGGTACGCACCCCTCAGAAATAGACGCATTAAAAACTTTGTTAACGGCACAACAATGCCGCCTTTTAATTCTTTTAGTTGTATGGGATATATGGAATCCCGCCTAGGTGATTTAAGCATTTTCATTTTACAAATATAATGCAGTACCTCCCTTTTACTCACCGCAATATTATCTAAAGTATTACCATTATCAAAAGGCTAAACAATGACAAAAAATGACAATATGAAGTTAAAATCAATAAATAAATGAATGAAACACATAAAACAAAATAATTACTATAGAACCTATTCTTAGAAGCAAAATTTAAAAAGACTAAAAGAAGAGGGTTGAATTCAAAGTTATAAAAGAAGTTTACATATAAAAATACAAGAAATTTAAAAAGCTATTTTTAAAATTATATATAGTAAATTTGAAATTAATACAATGGGATAATTAACACTACTAACCCTTCATTGCTGGTTCCGAGGCACAAGTAATTTAAAACAAAGCAAAGGGAAAATACTATGGGTTGGGTGGTTGGAGAGTTATGAGTTGGGGGGGGGGATTATAAAAAATTTAGAGGGACAGCAGAGGAATCAACGTTTAGAGAAGGGGTCAATGTTTTAATATAAAGGGATTCCAAAATTCTAAGTGAGTTGGGACAAGGATTACAGCCAAGAATTTTAAAATTATCTAGAGTGACATCTGTTTTAATTTAATACTATGTTCCCGAATACTAGAGGCTTCTTTTTTATTTAAAGTTTTACCTGTTCGACAACTTATTCCCATATGCGAATAAAATCTTGCCCTGAGAGAGCGCACGGTGCTGCCAATATAAGTACCAAGGAGACACCTTGGGCAGGTAAATAAATATACAACACCGCTACGCAACGAATCAGGAGTTCGATCCTTCGCTGAGAAAAAGCTATCCAAAGACGTTTTATTAATAAATATAATGCGAAAATCAGTATGATAAAAAAATCTTTTTAACAACTTGATAAATTTAAGTTTAAATTCTTTATTCATGGGACCCATTTCAGGTACCAAGAAATATTTTATATCTTTAGGCACTGAAATACAGGGAAGTTGAGGGCTATAAACATTATTTAAGAAGGATCTTATTAATTTATCTACATATTGAACAGGAAAACTATTATTGGTAAAATATGATCTTAAATTATTAAATTCATCGTTAAGTAAGGTAAAACTAGAAGTCAAATTATATCCTCTGAACAAGAGAGTTTTAATACACGACATCTTATAGTTAAAATCAGTAAAACTAAAAAAATTCATGCCCAAACCGATAAAAGTGGGTTTCCTGTAAACTGATGTAGTAACAAAATCACCTTTTTTCGAAATTAAAAGATCTAAAAAGGGAAGGGAACCATTTTCCTCAGTTTCCATTGTATAAGTTATATTGGGGTGCAGAGAATTTAAGAAGTTAAAAAACTGTTGCGCTTGTACAGCATTATCAAAAACGGCTATCGAGTCATCAACGAAGCGTCGGTAAAAAATTGGTTTACAATGGGTGGGAGATTGTCTAAAAATTACGCTTTCTAAATGAGTCATAAAAAAATCAGCTGATAAAGGTCCGACGGGTGATCCCATCCCAACACCGTCAATTTGTTGGTAAACCTTATTATTGAAAGTAAAATAACACTGCTTAAAAAACAGTTCTAAAAGTTCCTTAAAATAAGACCATGAAAAACCATGAAAACTATCAACCGAGCTAAAAACCCTATCTAAAATAATGGCAATAGTTTCTGATACAGGTACGTTCGTGAAAAGTGACTTTACATCAAAACTGACAAAAAACTTTTTTGAACCGAAATTCTCACTGAGGAGATCTTTTTGAAATTCATAAGAGTTATTTATAGTATACGCATTTTTCGCAAAAGGTGACAAGAGACCAACAACAAATTTTGCCAACTGAAAGGTAGGTAAGTTATACGAAGCTAAAATAGGACGGAGAGGTGTTCCAACTTTATGAATTTTAGGCAAGCAGTATAATTGAGCAAGATTAGAACCAGATACGGACAACTGAGAGTAAGTATCGTTTTTTATTATCTTTAAAGACTTTAATCGTGACAAAAATCTATTAACTTTGTCTTCCAACCTTAAAATGACTTTATTGACGGGTTCAAGAATTTGTTTGAATTTGCTAACATCACTTAGGATTTCATTAGTTTTATTTATGTAATCAGATTTGTTCAAGATAACAACTCCGTTACCCTTGTCCGGTCTAGTCACGACAATCTCCTGGTTCTTTGCCAAATTCTTAATAACCTGTAAGTCACTCTTGTTAAATATGAAAGTTTTAAATTTAAGGTTTCTAAGTTTATGAAAAAATTCATGAGTTAAATTAGCAAACTGACATTTAAAATTATTAAAATCACCAACATGGGGAACATTTTTCAAGCCATTAAAAAATTTTTCAAAGTAAAGAAAAAACGAAGGCTTATATGTTTGAAATAACGGAAGCTTAAATTGCAAGCCAAGTGAGAGTAAAAACTTTTCCCGAGGGGAGAGGGTGTAGCTGGAAAAATTCGAAATTACTTTATCAGAATTGAAAAAATTAGGTGAATTCAGGCCCAGGGCCTTTAACTTACGTTCATGAGTTTCAGAAATGGTAGAATCAGACTTTTCAAGATCACGTTGTACAAGGGAAATTATTAATAAATAATCCAACAATGAAAGGGTATTTTTAAGAGTATTTATATGATGCTCAAGCGACTTATTATGCGAGTCTGAAATTTTGATTTTATAATTAATTTCATTATTTAATAAATATTCCAAAGAAGATTGATAAAATTCAGTCATATAGATTTTCTCGATAAAGTTTGAAGTAAACGAATTTCGGGAAAACCTTGCAGGTACGACACATTTCAAGAAAATAACAGTCAAGTTTAGACTTGAGAAGCTTACGTGAAGTCTTCCAAACATGACGATAAACCTTAAGTCCATCTTCTCCATACCTTGAGTATATATAATCATGCGGGTTGCTTCTACAAAGCTTCAATTTAATATTTGCTTTGTTTTAAATTACTTGTGCCTCGGAACCAGCAATGAAGGGTTAGTAGTGTTAATTATCCCATTGTATTAATTTCAAATTTACTATATATAATTTTAAAAATAGCTTTTTAAATTTCTTGTATTTTTATATGTAAACTTCTTTTATAACTTTGAATTCAACCCTCTTCTTTTAGTCTTTTTAAATTTTGCTTCTAAGAATAGGTTCTATAGTAATTATTTTGTTTTATGTGTTTCATTCATTTATTTATTGATTTTAACTTCATATTGTCATTTTTTGTCATTGTTTAGCCTGAAGATGAGCGTATTGCTCGAAACGTTACGCATTAAAGAAGACACTTTTCATGGCATTTACTCTCCTTCTTGTCATTGGATTTCTCCTAAATATTATATATATATTTATATTTTTATATATATATATATATATATATATATATATATATATTTATATATTTATATATATGTGTGTGTGTGTGTGTGTGTGTACAGGGTGTCCCATAAGTCCAGCATCATAGGAAAAATAATAAAGGAAAAACAAAAGCTTTTATTTACAGAACGTGCTCAATATGTCCACCATTGTTTTCAATACACAAATTCAGACGTGATACCCAGTCAGCAAGCACACGGTGAATGAAGTCAGGAGTAATGGTGTTACATGCCTCAATAATGCGCTGCGGCAAATGTTCAACACTCCTAATTTTCTCTGCGTATACCAGCGCTTTCAAGTGGCCCCAGAGATAAAAGTCTAGCGGCGTGAGATCCGGGCTTCTAGCTGGCCATTCCACAGGCCCTCGACGTCCTATCCAATGACTAGGGAATTGTTGGTACAGGTATTCCTTTACTTGGGTGCTGTAATGTGCAGGAGCGCCGTCTTGCTGGAGCCATGTTGGGAAATTTTCTTCTTCGTTCAAGACACTGGGAAATGTTTCTTCCTTGAGCATACGTAGGTAGGTGCCTCCAGTGACATGTTCATCGAAAAAGAGGGGGGCCTATGATGCGATCCTTCCAAATGCCACACCATACCATCACCCGAGATGCACCTTGTTCCTTTGAAGAGGTATACCAGTGAGGGCTGTTTTGAGACCAGTAGCGGGTGTTCTGTCGATTTACCTCACCATTTCCATAGAAAACAGCCTCGTCACTGAACAGAATGGTGGACTGGAAATTGGCATCCCGAGCATATTGTTCCGTAGCCCATTCACAAAATTCCATCCTCCGGTCGGGATCATCTTCGCTTAATTTCTGTAGGATCTGAAGTTTATATGGATGCCATTTTTGAGCCTGAAGAATGCGATGGATGCTGCTTTTCGACACTCCTGTCTCGGTGGACAATCGCCGAAGACTTATTGGGACTTCTGTTAAAATGAGCCAGGATAGCATTCGCTGTATCATCGTCAGTGGACCTCCTTGAAGGTCCACTGCGTGGTTTATCTTCTATGGATCCTGCTTCCTTAAACTTTGCAACAAGTCTGCTAACACAACTCTGTGTTATTGGCTCGCGGTCTGGATGCAGTCTGTTAAATTCAGCAGCGGCCTCTCTTTGACTCCGATTTCCTGTGAGTAGATTTATCTGGATTCGTTCTTCCTTGCTCACAGACATTATGGCCTGTAGAAAGAGAAAAATATGAATTATGGTTTGTAGAAATTGGAAAATATGAATTTCTCCTATGATGCCGGACTTATGGGACACCCTGTATATATATAGTGATAATGGTAAATTTATAGTATTACACCCGTCTCCCTTTGGAGGTGAAATTTATGTTTTTCCTATGGTTTTTGATGTGTTTTGAACGAATCTGACCTTCAAAACTGTCGGAAATGACTCGTTTTTGAGATACCCCCCCCCCCAGCCGGCAATGTGGGGGAAATCACAGAAAACGAGTCATTTCCGACGGTTTTGAAGGTCAGATTCGTTCAAAACACATCAAAAACGATAGGAAAAACAAATTTCACCTTCAAAATTGACCTGACCTATCCTGACCTAACCTAACCTATCCTAACAACTAAACCTAACCTATCCTAACCTAAAAGAAAAACAGGAATTACCTTTAAAATCTAAGACAGAATAATCACAGTACCGTCTTTTCTTCGTTTTAAGCACAACGTAACTTTTCCTACAACGCCACAGTTTCTCGTCTTGACGATATGTGCACTCCATTTTACAATGTGGACACTTCACTACTGTCGGTAGAACACTGTGAGCACGCAGAAACTCAACACTTTTTTCTAAATTTTCGTAGAAAGCGACAATACAGCGGTAATAATCAAACAAGCACGTGTCACACGAAGCCACTTCGGTAGCAAAGTAATTCAAATTCGAAATGGATGGAGCGCAGTGATTGGGCAGATATGTAACAGTCACACAAGCGAACGTACGAACACACAAGCGAACGTACGAACACACAAACGAACGTACAAACACACACACTAGATACACACCAAAAAAATGTTTTTATCTCGAAAACGAAGCATTTGCGACGGAAACGCTATAGAAGGAAAGTGTCTTAGAATTACAAAATCTACTTAATGAACATATAATAATTGCTGGACGTTAGACGGGTGTAATACTATAATAATACCGTGATAATGATGAGCTTTATTGGCAGGATATAAATCCCATAAAATTTACAATATTCTTAAAGGTAATAAACGATAAGATAAATCAAACAATAATAAATGTAAACCTTAAAATTATAAGTAAAAGAGAAATATATATACAGTATGTGACTATATGAAAGAATCAGAGATGACTTTTTTTTTTAGTCTGAACCAAAACATGGCATTCGACTTTCGTGGTGAGAAACTCACGCAGTGCCGCATGTGGCACTGTTATTGGACTCTTATCTTCTCACGTGCCCCTTCCATTCCTCTATCGAACAGTCCTTCTTTCTCGGAGAAATCCTAACTCTGTTCCTTCAAGGACTGGTAGGCAACGATAAAGGAAAAGAATGAAACAAAAATTCAATTTTTAAATGATATTACTGTATATACGAAAAACAGTCTTCATTTCTGTAACTTTATATATACTGAAATTTATTTCTTTGCTGTGTGTGTGCGCGCGCGCGCGCGCGCAAGGGCGTACACAGCATTTCTTAAAGTGGGGGGGGGGGGGGGGCACACACACTATACATACATACATACATATATTATATATATATATATGTATATTGTGTGTGTGTGTGTGTCAGCTCAAAATTGATAATTATTGATATGGAATCAAAATGAATTGCATCTTGGAAGGCTCCAGTTGTATTTTATTTCCAAATTGTGGGCAAAGAATTAAATTTGCACAAATTAATCGTACGTGTAAAGACACACACAAACGTTCCTAAGCCAGCCAAAATTGATTTTGAGTTTTGAGTTCATAACATGTCCTGGTAACCTTGAAATAACTGAAATTCCATATGACAAAGATTTTTTTTTGTGGTGAATATTGCAAAGTTATCGATTTTTGAAACTTTCTTTTTCAAATATCTTTAATGAGAGTAATAGTAATTTTTACAAGGGGGGGCCTATGCCCCCCCTTATGTACGCCAGTTTGTGTGTGTGTGTGTGTGTGTGTGTGTGTGTGTGTGTGTGTGTGTGTGTTGTAAATAGAGAACGTTATATAGTAAACGCTGTAATATATATTTTCATATACTATTATGTATTTTGTATTAATATTTTAATGCGGTTATATGCCAAACTTGTATAAATTTTAGATTTTGTGGACATTTTCCTCGATTGTGTATCAGTCGAAAATGATTTTCCGTGGTGTGTCACGTGATCTGCGCACGTGACTTTAATTTTTGTTTATTTATTTACAAATATATACAGTTTTCATAGGCGAGTATAATTTCATTATTAAATACAGTTGCTGTATACAGTTATAAACTGCCTTTAGCGAGCGAGCACCTTTACAGGCACAAATCTTCTTATTAGATATAATAATAATTATATAATAGATATGATTACAAGAGTTTTATAGCTTTTTATAATAGACTTAAAAAACTAAAGAGAACTGACAGACTGGGACATATACTTTTATTAGACACTTAGTACAAAGAATAATGAAATATGAGGTGTGGTGAAGAGTGAAAGGAGAGATTTTCAGAAGAAGGGTAAGAATTTTAGCAAGGAGAAAGAGAGGAGTGACTTCAGTAACTTCAGAATTTAAGTTTTAATCGCTTTATAAAAGATGAGAGAATACTGGTTGTTTTTAATTCATTCGGTAGATGCAAAAATCTTCACTTTTCTACGTGAAGGTCAAAATATGATAATAAAAACCCACTCTAAAGACAGAGTTTATTTCCACAACAGTTTCGATGCCCACTGGCATCCTCTTCGGGTGGATACAGAAAAACGAATGAATCAAAAACAAGAGGGAAAACAGTCCAGGGACCATTAAGAAATTCGCACCTAGGGATCTAACTTAGGTGCGAATTTCTTAATGATCCCTGGACTGTTTTCCCTCTTGTTTTTAGTTCATTCGTTTTTCTGTATCCACCCGAAGAGGATGCCAGTGGGCATCGAAACTGTTGTGGAAATAAACTCTGTCTATTAGAGTGGCTTTTTATTTTCATTCGGTAGATTGTTCCTTAATTCCACCGTTAAATAAGTGTAAGAATTTCTACTATATTCAAGCGTATAGGTTGCCTTTGAGATATATTCACTTTCCACATACCTTGTTTGATGTTCGTAATGTACCTGATTCTTCACTATCTTCTTCATTAATATGGTCGGAGCAGATTGGTTAGTAACTCTCAACACGTCTGTATTTCAAACGTCTTTACATTTTAATATACGCAGTTCTACAGATTACAGAAGCTAAGGCTAACGAAGACCCTAAGATCCACTCTAAGGTTAGCCCGAGAGAAAGAAGAGAGTATGGGGGGTTAAAAGAAGAGAATAGGGAGTTTTTTGAAGTTGTTTGAAGATTCCTGATGTATGAACATAATCACTTTTTTTCTTTTTTTCTGATAATAATTCTCTTCTGGTTTATGATTAAAGGGTTGATGATCTTATTACATGCCATTCCCATATGCAGTAATATTTATGTGAGATGCGGATAAACTAGAGAGAAGTATAGCGTTTTAAGTGTATTTGTGAGAAGGAAATGTAATTTTGTTAATATAAACGAGAATTTCGATAGTTTATGATCTGCATTTTCAGTATGTTGACGAAAGGATAGTTTGTCATGAAGCACATCTCCAAATAATTTCCCTTTAGTAATACGCAATATCAAGTGCAAGTCGACAATAATACTGAAGTCTGGTATTAATTTCTTTGTGATTAACAGGAAGTGTGTTTTATTTTTATTTAAGGATAATTTATTGTCTATCAGCCAGTCGTATACTCTCGCGATGTCTCTATTTACTATTTCGTTAAGGGATATGAAATCGCTGCCTGAGTATACTGTATCAGGGAGGTGTCCTCCGCATATTCGAAGTTTTCCCGTTATGAAAGTTGTGAAAGTCATTTATCTAGATCAGAAATAGTAGGGCCCCCAAAATGCTTCCTTGTGGAACTCCATGTGTAACTTTTTGTTCGGCAGTGATGATGTCATTATGTTTGATATATTGGCTTCTGTTGTATAGGTATGATTTAAACCAATTTAGACCAAAGTTATTATGCCATAATAAGATAATTTATAAATGTGTCGTGGGAGATTGTATCAAAGGTTTCTGATAGGTCCATAAGCAAGGTGTTAGAAGATTCCTTATTATTAAGGTTTTTATATAGCAAGTCTAATACGGCTGAAATCGCGTCGCTCGTTTTATGGCCCTCCCTAAAACCAAATTAATACTTCGATACGAGGCTATTTTCCTCTAAATATTTCGAGAGCCGTGTGTACACAAGTTTTTCAAATATTTTTCTTAATGTAGGTAAGATGGATATAGGTCGATTATTTGAAGGTAGCGATGGATATAGGTCGATAATTCGAAGGTAGCGATTTGTCTTCTGGTTTGAATATTTGACAAACTCGTGCTTCTTTAAGTACGTCAGTGAAAATACCATGACGGAGAGATGAGTTTAATAATATTGATAAAGGGAGAGGTAAATTATCTGAGCAGTATTTAAATTTCGACTGCGTTTGGAACAAAATTGATGTGACATGATTTCTTTTTAAGGGTGGAAATAGCCGTTTTGACATCTCTAGGAGAGAGAGGACAGAAAAAGAAAATATGATCTGGGGGATTACCAAGATATTCTTTGTAACTTCGTATAGAGGGCACTATGAGATCAGCTGTATTTTTTCCTACAGTAGCAAAGTACTTATTTAGATAATTGGCAACATCTAGTGGTTCTTCATAAGTGGTATTATTAATTGTTATATTTGTGAGGAAACAACTTTGTTCTTTCTTCCGATATAAAGTTTCACTGATAAGTTTCCATTGTTTCTTAGAATCACCTTCGTATTCCGTAAATTTATTACTGTAGTACTCTGATTTTGCTTTTTAATTAGGGTATTTAGTTTGTATTTGTAATTTATGTGAATTTCTTGGGACATAATGTCTTTTTTGACGTATTTATAGATTAAATGTTTTCGCGGTATAGCTTTTAAGAGAGGTTTATGGAACCATGGTTTATTTTGCCTTTTATAGGTTGTGTTTATACTAGTCACGGAACAAAGCTCGTTGAATGAATCATATAGTATGACATTAGTATGTCTGAGAACTTGATAAATTTTTCATTTATGTCGTCAGTCCTTTCGAGGACGGACCTATAATCTGTTGAGTCTAATCTCTATTTCAGACCTTTTAAGTTTTCATTTATTTTTCTGACTTATTTTTACGCGATCTGTCTCCTGGATTTTATGACCCTCATTTAAAGCTAAGACAGTCGAAATGGTCAGAGATCCTCAGCAGAAGTATACCGGCTGTATGGTTCACATAATCTTTACACCATATATGGTCTGTTAAAGTTGAGTACTCTATAGGAGTCGCAACACGTGTAGCTCGCGTAATGGCTGGGCAGAAGCTGTATGTTACCATTCTGTTTGAGTTTTTTAGGGTCTCTCTCTCTCTTTATTACATTCTACAGTAAGAGATCAGAATTGAAGTGGCCTACGAAGATTACTTTATGCTGTTTTATATTATTATAACTTGAAATAAAGTCACTATTCCTAGGAAATGGATAAAGCATCCATTTGGAAGCCGGTAGATACCACTTATATTTAAATTAGTATTTTCCAGGGTTATATTTACGGCGCATGTTTCAATAGAGTCGGACATTAATGCAAGATCAATGATTTGTGTACAACTGTACATGGAACAGATTTATGTATGTAAATTGAAACCCCGCCTCTATTTTTGCCGTCACGATATGCCTAAAAACATTTATACGTATCCAAAGAGTATAAGTATTTAATTGTTTCTTTTATGTATGTTTCCGTGAGGACTATAGTAGAAAACTGTGTTCCTATTAATTGTAATGAATTTTGTAGCTCTTCAAAATTAGCAGGTATGTTTATGTTCAGAGTTAGTACCACAAACTTATTATTGAAATTTGGATGGTCGGAACCTAGCCTATGTCATTTATATCGTAATAAGCACACACGCATACAATACGTGACAGATTAAAAATTCATCATCGCCTTCGTGTTTATCTTGTAACAGTTCTAAGAGGCTTGGAATGTCTTTCAGAGAAGTATGAAACATAGTTAGAAATTCGACTAGAATGAAAAAGCAATAAAACTTTTGGGAAGCTGAGAGGATAGGAAAATTTGGTCAGAATGTTACAAATGAAGTGTACAGTAAGGCACTTTTCTGTTTGGGAATCATATGTTGATTGGGGTCTTCCGACAGTAGGATGAGCAAACGAAAGTGATAGTATCATAAAAATAATAGTAGTTTAACAATAAAAATAATAGTAATAATAATAGAGAGCGATAACTAATAAGAAATGATAGATGGTAATAATAATAATAATAACTAACAGTGATAAAAATAAATACAAGTAATAATGATGGTAAATGCTAAAAATTGGCAAGTAATAATGACAGTAAGCAACAAAATTGACAAACTGCATCAGGTAGGCTCAGGTACAGTTTATGGTAGGTTTTGAGTAAATCACAGGACTGGTGGTGATTTTGATCAAAGAGAAAAACTAAACATTTAGTTAGTTATTCAGTTAGTTTATGGAGAGCCAATTTTAAAATTTCAGTCAGTAGGACAGCAGCAAAGTAATGATAATAGCGATAAATATAACAACCATAGCCACAATGGTGGAAATAAAGAGAATACAGTATAGCCAACTCATATTATTATTATCATCAATTATTTATCAATAATTAATTAATATCACCAGTCAATCAATATTAACCAATTAATAATACAATATACTCCTACTGTTATTATCAAATTATTTATTATTTTTCATTAATTTTTATAGCTACACCAACTATAGCAACAATGGACCAAATAATGACAATAGTCAATATTAAGGGTCTTTATAGCATATACTTCTCGTAATTATACGAGTATATTCTAGTGTTTATCATCATTAATTACACTGGTTAACAAAACAACTTTTTTTTCTGCTTCAAGTACTTCAATACCTTTTTCTGACCAATTTTGGGATGCTAATTACGAATATGGCAGTTTTTGCTGTATCAGGTCACAATTTTTGGAATTCTGACCCCCCCCCCCTCTTACAGAGGAAATTTTGCACATATAGTCCAAAATTTGGCTCATTACGTAAAAGTTTCTTAGGAATTTTCAAAGCATTTCAGTTACTATTTACTTAAAATGGAACAAATTACAATGCGTAAATTTCATTACATGTACAGTGTATGGGTTCTAGGTAAATTCCACCGCGGAAAATTCCACCACGGTAAATTCCACCAGGTAAATTCCACCAATGGTAAATTCCACCAAAGTAAATTCCACCAGGTAAATTCCACCAGGTAAATTCCACCCCAAATTATTTAAAATAAAATATGATTTAAATAAGTAAAATGTAAATATTTTATTCATGTGGGTACAAATAGAAGAATACAACGAATATTACAATAATTTATGGTGCTCTTCCAATATGTGCTCTACCGCGAAATTTACATTCCAATACGTGATCTACCTTAGATTATTCGGATTAGCAGCAGGTACGTTAGTTAGCCTTATAAGGCTAACTAACGAAAATATCACGACTTAACCTAACCAATCGTCAAGGGCGTATAGTTGACCTAACGATTGGTTAGGTTAAGTCATGATATTTTCGTTAGTGCTAATCCGAATAATCTAAGGTAATATTTACATTTTACTTATTTAAATCATATTTAAGTAATGTAAGTAAAATGTAAATATTACCTTAGATTATTCGGATTAGCACTAACGAAAATATCATGACTTAACCTAACCAATCGTTAGATCAGCTATACGCCCTTGACGACTGGTTAGGTTAAGTCGTGATATTTTCGTTAGTTAGCCTTATAAGGCTAACTAACGTACCTGCTGCTAATCCGAATAATCTAAGGTAGATCACGTATTGGAATGTAAATTTCGCGGTAGAGCACATATTGGAAGAGCACCATAAATTATTGTAATATTCGTTGTATTCTTCTATTTGTACCCACATGAATAAAATATTTACATTTTACTTATTTAAATCATATTTTATTTTAAATAATTTGGGGTGGAATTTACCTGGTGGAATTTACCTGGTGGAATTTACTTTGGTGGAATTTACCATTGGTGGAATTTACCTGGTGGAATTTACCGTGGTGGAATATACCGTGGGGGAATATACCGGCCACCAGTGTATGTCACAATGATTATACACTGGATGTTCAGAAATGAGGTTTTTGGATTTTCGTTTGAATTCTGCACCTGGTTTATCTCTTCTCAGCATCCAGCAGAAGTCAGTCATCATGTGAGGATCCCATCGTCCCTTAAAGTTTTCTTCCAACTTTGATGTATCCTGGTGGAATCTTTTTCCGTGCTCATCAGACACATCACCAAGATTTTCTGGGGAAAAATCAAGATGACTGTGCAAAAAGTGAATCTTTAGAGGCATACGAGCTCTTAGGTCTTTGTAAGCATCTAAAAGTTCTTGGACGAGTATTTTATAGTTACCAGCCTTATGACTGCCAAGAAAATTCTGTCACACACTCTTGAAGGAATTCCAAGCACATAATTCATTTTGTTTAAGGTGTTCCAGAAATTCATCATCATTTAGAAGAGTTCTTATCTGAGACCCAATGAAAATTCCTCCTTTCAATTTAGCATCAGTAATACTGGGGAATTTGTCACACAAATACTGAAATCCACAACAGTCTTTGTTCAGGGCCTTCACAAAATTTTTCATGAGACCGAGCTTTATGTGAAGTGGTGGTAGATCTTTTTTGGATCAACCAGTGGTTGATACTTCACACTGTGCTGTCCAGGAACAAAAGTTTCACGAGGAGTCTAGTCAGGTTTGATGTAATGTTGTTGTGTAGCCCTGCTGTCCCACAAGCAAAGAAAGCAGCAATATTTCGTGTACCCACTTTGCATGCCAAGGAGGAGTCCAATCACTCAAATCACCACAGATATTCCACTAATAATTTTCATAACTAACAGCATTAAGAAGAATCACCATGTTTTCATGATTTTTTCAGGTGAACAGAATGTCCATTGTCCACCCACACTTGGGTAGTTGTTACCATTGTGCAAAAGAACCCCTTTTAAACTGCGCTTCGATGAATCAATAAAAAGACGCCACTGTCTGAGATCATGCTGTATATCAAAGAATGAAAATAAATCTATATCAGAACAGAAGTATAAGTGATTTACAGTTTTGAAATAGCATGAAACATCGGAACTTCTTTTTCGAAAGGATGTTATCCGAACATCTCCATCAACCAAATTCCATTGTTTTAGTCTTAATGCCAAAAGTTCAGACTGCGATTTAGAGATATAAATCCCTTACTACAGTAAGTCATTCAAGTCATCTTGTGTGACGAAATGGGGTTCATGTTCATTACCAGGAGGACAAAACTGCATCACCAGCACTGTGTTCTGAAGATTCTTTATCAGAAGAGAAATGAAGCACATTTTTATATTCTAGTGGTGCTGAAACTGGCAGTTCATCACTGTGAGGTACTGGTTTGATAGCTGAGTCAACCACAGGATAAACAATCTTATACCTAGTTTTGGAAGTAAACTCAGTTATTTTGGTTTGGTGGAAGTAGCAGTCATTCACATGATTTTTTGGCTCACGCTAAATCATTCGCACTGCAAATGGCATGCTTTTTAATGCCATTCAGCCAGTCTTAGCTGGTTTGAACAGAAAGCGCAGGAAACATGTGGTGCCCAGCTTTTCTCTTGGTCTCCAAGTTGACAACCAAAGTAGTGATAACAGGTTGTTTTGATGAGTGGTGTAATGTTTCTGCGTTGTAAAGATGAAGTGAATAAACCACAAATGTAGCAGAATGAATCAGGTTTATTGTTGCAACCTCAAGAAGCACACATTGTCATCAAATCTGAAAAGAGAGAAAAGTAGATGAAAACATAGTTAAACACAAATATTTGAAAAGTAATCATTAATTTAAAATCTACAGGGAATATACGGTCAACCAAACAAATCCACCTTCTGTACAGAAAACCCCCGACCCGATATGCAAAAAAAAAAATTTATATTCGAAATCAGCACCCTCAAATTAGTAGAATACAGTTACTTTTGAGTCTGAAGCAAAAACTTTGTACACCAGTGTTATTAATACTGGGAGATCTATTGGTGTGGCCCTGTGGGTGAGCGTTAACCCCGTTAGCAGTTGCTGCTGTTCACTGGTGCCTTGTACCATGGCAGCACTACCTGTGGAAACAGGTGAAGAGGGGAGAGATGTCACCACCGCTTGGGGTTCAGCAGTTGGATATGTCGCTCTGGGTAGAGGAACTGGCACCATCGTTCGTGACATATTGGTGGGAGTTCAGGCGTTCAAGCTATTTGGCGATACGTCAATAGACATAAGGTTCTTGTTGCCTTTGCCCATTTGGATTTTGAATTTACTGTAAGATTTCTTTTGGCATTACTTTCCTGGTCGTGGGACTAAAATAAATAAATAAATATATACTGTATATATATATACTGTGTGTGTGTATATATATATTAGGGCGGAGTGAAACAATTTTTTATTTCAAATTTATTTGCCTCACTTGTTTTTTGGTGTATTAGAACATAAAAATGATGTATTCAGTCATTTAATGTTTGTAACTCAAATAGTCCGGTTGCACGGGGTGGGAACTCTGCATTGTTTGTTATAAAGCAAATCTTGACATATTTTGAAAGCCTATACCACCCCATTCGAGAATCCATCGGGTGTACATCTGACCCCCGCTTGGCTTTTTCAATATGGCCGGCGAAACTGAAAAATCCCATATCCTGGTCAATACTTGATGGATTTTGATGATCTTGATGTCATTTCTAGGGGTTTTTAGGATGATGAGCGATCTGGATGGGTTGCAGATACTTTGGGAGTCGTTTTGACTCACATTCGTCAATACTCAAGGTCATTGGAGGTCAAACGCACCCCGAAATAAGGAATATCCCATATCCCGGGCAGTCGTGGAGATATTTTGGTGATCTTACTGTCGTTTTTATGGTTTTGGGCGAGACTGAGTAGTTCTATAGGCACAAGATAACAGTAGGATATCATTTTGCAACTCCATGGGTCAAGTCAAGGTCATTTGAGGTTAAAGTTTGGCCTTGAAATATGATAATGCCACAGTTGACATCACTGTATTTGCTTTATTTCAGTGACAATTTCTACAATCTAGCTAGCTGCTGAGCACTTAACATCTTTTCTGCAGATAAAACCAGATCATATAATGCTTAAATGACATAACCCACATTAAATGGATATGGATATTCGGATATAAACCACAATTTATACTGAAGTGCAGGACACATGCATTCTATGGAAGGTTGCAAAGCTGCAAGATATGACCTCGTAAGCAAAACAAAGCTTACACCTAGCTGGGGGATTGGCATTGACAACTTTGATGCAGTTATTCACATTAGGTAACCATTTATTGGGGGCAAATATCAAAAGACATGGTTGTGTCAGGATCATCAGTCTGCTCTTCGTTTGCGTTTTGGGTCAATGGATTGTTGCAATCCAAGCCGCTGCCACATGCACATAACATTGTGCAAGGGATTCCGCGTCCCATGCAGCCGCAGCGACTCCCCCTGCATGCTGATTGTGATTCACACCCACATCTGATTAGCTTCAGAACTTCATCTGGTGCTAAGCACACTCCTTCACCAACTGTTTTTGGGATGAGAATTCTGTTTGTTTCGTCTCTCTCCCACCCATAATGCACAGGATCAAGTGGTGGTGGGTCACACTTTAGTGCATCGAGCCAGTTCGCCACAGTGTAGTGGGCTCTGAGCACATTTTAATGGAAAGCTTCAGTTGTTGGTGGTAGAGAACATAGTTTGGGTGCAGCGGCTCCCGACTTCCCTGTCTTCTGAGCCTATACTCGCTGACGACACTCAGTAAGAGATGAGGATTTCTTATCCCCATAACATGCAACAATGAACGCTGTTGCCTCTTTCTCGATATGGTCAAAGCATGCATCAAGGGACCCCAGCTTGTCTAGCTTCCGACCCTTCTTGGCTGTGGCAATGGCAGTGGCTTTGCCGACGCCATATATTGCTGCAACTGTCACAACCACTCAAAACGTGTAGTTTGAGGATTTGTGGGATGATATCTTTGTGCTGGGTTACAGTTGCTCGGATGTCCACTGATTTTCTGCCACGCACTGGAGACTCCATAATCATGGGACAGCCTAGTTTCTTAAATTCATAGAAGTGAGTCAGCATGGCAAACACGTCTGTGTCATCACAAATGATGGAGATGCGGGCATCAGAATCTTTCTCAGCTTGTGCGATAGCGTGTTGTTATTATCACGTCAGCCTCTTCTTGAGATGGTGAGAGCTCCAATGCTGCTCGACTCCTGCCTCGCACAATGGGGGTCGGTATGGTCTGCCATCCTGCAAGCACTAGCTCATGGTCTTGGGTTACAGTTGCGAGATACTCACTGTCATCAAGGATTTGCTCACAGAGCAGCCTGTTTAGTTGCTCCTTGTTCGCGGTGCACGTGAGAACAGCGTCTCTTGTAGGCAATGGGGTGTTGAGGTCCAGCTTGTGAACTCTGCTGCTCTTGCTTCTCATTGCCAGAGTGCTTGATTTCGGAGAGAAATCATAGTAGCGATCAAAAGCTAGTACTACAGATGCATGAGAAAAATGTTTCCGTAGCCATACTTTGAAGGTTTGGATAAATGTAGCAACTGTGCCACTACCAGGCCAGTCGACTGTCCACAAAACAGCTGACACATCCATGATAACAACTGTTGGTCGACCCCATGTTCGAGAAGATGTTTCCACTCCCAAGTTCTGCTTCAATGCGGACTTAGCTGCAGTTCTCATTAAGCCATCTGGTTGGAACAGTACGGGTGGGTATGCCGCAAGCTCTGTTGAGAATACATGGGTCAAGTCAAGTTCGCGTTCGCTCATCAGCAAACCGATGACGTGTGCATAAATCGCTTCTTGGTCCATAACCAAGTGGGCATCCATCTTGATATGTTTCATTTTACTTGCAAAGGTGATGACATGTTTGGAAATGGTGCCATAAAAGCCTTGTGGCCATGATAACTCGTACTGTGCCAGTTGCGTCTTTCCAATACTAGCAGCTCTATCGGCATTGGCATCTGGAGATGCAAGCTGCCCTGTCTGAATATTGTACAAGTTGCCTCCTGGATGTGACTCTGGATCCATTGAGTCCATGCACTTAGAAAGGGAATCATGAAGTGATTGGCGATCTTCTCCATCATGTTTGATGCGACCTCCTGCCTCCTCTTTGTGGTACAGATGGAATGTTTCTAGGTGCTCACTCATATCTAGGAGGTCAGCAGTCAGACTCTCACGAGCACTGAGGCTGTATACCCACGTGGTCATCACTTGTGGATTTCGGGTGTTACCAATGACACCACTAGGGCCCTTCCAACGACGCATCCAGGTACTCTCCAGGAACTGGTCAGTTGGCACCCCATTCCAGGGTCCATCCATGTGATGCATAGAACCCTCTCCTCTCATAAATGCATCTAAGACTTCTTCAGGTAACCACGTCATAGATCGAACGAAGAAGAGGCCATATCTACTGTAGTTGTGATGCCTAGCAGCGAAACCAAAACCATAAAAACGACGGTAAGATCACCAAAATATCTCCACGACTGCCCGGGGTATGGGATATTCCTTATTTCGGGGGGCGTTTGACCTCCAATGACCTTGAGTATTGACGAATGTAAGTCAAAACGACTCCCAAAGTATCTGCAACCCTTCCAGATCGACTCATAATCCTAAAATCCCCTAGAATTGACACCAAGATCATCAAAATCCATCAAGTATTGACCAGGATATGGGATTTTTCAGTTTCGCTGGCCATATTGAAAAAGCAAAGCGGGGGTCAGGTGTACACCCGATGGATTCTTGAATGGGGTGGTATAAGCTTTCAAAATATGTAAAAATTTGCTTTATAACAAGCAATGTAGGGTTCCAGTAAAATCAGTCTGCTACCGGACTAAAACCATCTCTCGCATTTTTACATAAAAGCAAAATGGCTATCAGCCGGTTGTCCATAAATAAAAATATGTTCATAACATAAAAACTAAGTGTTCTATCAAAAAAAATAATTGAAAAAAAAACGCTTTACAATACAAAACTATACTTAAAAAACACCATTGTGCATACATTATTGAAATAAAATTGTATCTGGTCTCACTTGTTTGGATGCCGTAAATCAATTACATTTGAATGCGATATAAAACCCGCTCATCTCAAATATTATTATTTTTCATGAGAGGCATCAGATCTTTTTTGGTTTCAAGTGAGGGAAGCAGAGAGCGACTTTTTATTCTTGACCTAATAAATCCCTCTCTTGATTCCTGTGATATTACTGATGCTGATGCATCTGTAACCAACTTCACGGCTCTTTCGACGTTCTGTGTGTGAATGGGGTATTGCTCAACTTTGAAACATTTTGTTTCGTACTCAAGCAATTCTTCATCACACAATTTAGAAGTGAGAGGTGGTTCACTGATATCAATCCTATCCCAGAAGATGTCTGTCTAATGTGATGCTTTGAAGTTCAATTCTGGTACTCTAAATTCTCTGATTTTCCTTGTATTGACTTCCTTACACTATTTTGTCTGTATTATTCGATCGATTGCAACGTTGCGCAGCTTTTGCTCACTATCTGACAGCATTGATAGAATATTTTCTGAGTAAGCAAAATAGGCATTCCGTGATATATAAGGTTGGACAACTTTTTGTATATCTTGGGGTAACAGGTTGAACCTTTTTATCGCATCAGATATGTTTGG
Source organism: Bathynomus jamesi (assembly GCA_023014485.1). Taxonomy (NCBI): domain Eukaryota; kingdom Metazoa; phylum Arthropoda; class Malacostraca; order Isopoda; family Cirolanidae; genus Bathynomus; species Bathynomus jamesi. The sequence goes on along the minus strand of JAJOZX010003568.1, from coordinate 198,048 downwards.
GTCCATCAGGCAGATACGGTTTAAATTTTATATTGAACCAGTTAGGACCATAGTTTGTTACTATGAACAGAACAAGGCTACGTAACTATCTGGAGGGATTCTTTTGGGAGACATAATAACGACATAGTCTGTTAGCTAGAGTTAACCATCTAGAGTTGTTAAGGGGACCAGGCTTGAATTTCTCTAAGCTTCCGTCAACATATCCTTCTCTTATGGCCCCAATTATTCTGAACATGTATTGTTGATGATTACTTAAATCTTCTATGAGCTCATCAGTGAGAACTGGGATGCTATCGGCCCCATCCGTAATTGGGGAGAACTTTACCACAGACATCTCATGGCAAGTCTTAAGAGCATTACCAGTAGATCCACTGAATGATCTTGGCCCAGTTGTTTTCCCGTCGTATAGCTCAAACAGATGCCTTAATGGAAGTTCATTTGTATATAACATACAAATGCTCCATTGCAATGGTCGGTTCAGCTTCTGCTCGATGAAATGGATTATGCCACCTTTAGACCCAGTGTTGACATTCGTACTATCGCACCCTATCACCTGGAGATTCTAGTCTAGTGTCACTTCATTCAAATAAGCGAACAACAATTCAGATACATCACTTGCTTTTCCAGATTTAGGGCTCAAATGATTAAGGTATTCTCCACCAGGCTCACTCAATAGAACATAATGTTCTTCAAAATTATATCCTGGTACCATTTACCATCTTTATTTGTCTTTACCAACATCTTGTCTTTTCTCCCATCAAAATATAAAGCTTTAACATCACCATAACTTTGTGCAGCTTCAACTTGTAATGTTTTTCTCAATTTCTGTCTCTCTTCTCACCTTACTTCGATCAATAAAAAGTCAGTCTTTCTCGGTAATGATACCCAAATCCACCAAAGTAGCTGAAGCAATGGCCGATGCAGCCCTATCTGAAACACCAAATCTGTCGGCTTCCATGGCGAGATTGGGTAAAGGGGCTCTCATTTGAATGTTGGAGCATTCATATTCAGACTCAGTTGTTGAACTTTCTTCGGTACGGTACTAGAGAGATCAGTATTAGTATCAGGTGAAAGCACATCATCAATGACTACCTTTTCGAATTCTTCATGCATGATTATTTTTCTTCGCTTACTTCCTTGTTGCTCCTTCAACTTTCTTGCATTTCTTCTTGCTATAGATCTTGAAAGGGTAACATCCACACCTCCAATCACCATATTTCGCATAGTCTTCTGATCCTCAAGGAATTCCAGTTCTTCTTTGGGTATTTTTGATTCTTTTGGACAAACGCAAATAATGTTTTTCTTTACATTCACTTTTTCGGCAGCCAAAATCTTGGTGCGAAACGAAGTTGCATTTACAGGTACAAATGTCAAAGAGTTCTACCAATGATTTTTTGAACAATTCAATAAGCTTCGCACTGCTTTTGGATCGATTGAGTTCCGTAACCCTGTCGGTAAAGCACTTCAGCTTGGTAATTATGGATTTTTTACTCATTGAGGGGATTGATGAACGTTTCCACACCTCGACCAAGGCTTCTGCTATCGTTTCGAGAATATCATTATTTGTCAATTTTGCAGATGAGCCTTTCTTCAGTAGAAGAAAATATATCCCAACCTGCATATCAGAGGATAAGACATTATGTGGCAATTCACTTGGAATTCCGAACAGAAAATGTTGCTTCACCGACTGTCTAGTTAGTAGGGATTTTGCAATATTTAGATCTGAGGTTAAATTTCTACAGAAATATCACATTATGAAAATCTGAAAAAATACAAAAAACGGAATTAGTTAAAACAAATTATACGTACAGGGCTATTCAAACGGATTCATCCGATTTCAACTGAGAATACTTCCGTACCTATCAACCGTGCATCAACTGGGCATACACCACATGAAAGAGGAAATCTCCGAGTTTTACAAGATCACCGCGAGAGGGCTCCAAAGTCACCCCGTGGCCTAGCCTAGCAACAAACAGTCAGTGTGAAAATGGCGTCCGCACAGCAGAAGGCGTTTTGTGTGTTGCAGTTTTCGAGCTGTAAATCGGTAGTCACAGTGCAGCGTGAGTACCGTGCGACTTCTTCCTTTGGGGGTACGTTAAGGATACTGTGTACGTGCCACCGTTGCCCACATCTTTGGATGAGCTCCGAACTCGCATTGTTACTGCCGTAGAGTCATTGACAACGGACATGCTGGAGCGAGTATGGGAGGAATTCGACTATCGTGTCGACGTTGCTCGTGTAACAAGGGGAAGTCACATAGAGCATTTATGAGGTGAGAGACAAACTTTGGACAGTTTTTCTTTTCGTTGATGTATCACAAATCACTCTGTATTTGTAACATTAACAAATATTCTCATTTGAAATCAGGTGAATCATTTTGAATAGCCCTGTATATAAGCTCTAAAACTAAAACGTAAACATATTTTACTCAATAGTCTTTGTAGCCACCCATGCTACAATATGCAACATGCGGCTCCTACCCCCATCCCTTAACAGCCATATGCAAGATGTCAGTGACCTCGAGTGAGACTGATGTTTAGATAAGCGTCTGTGTGTTCTTAAGTAGTTGGTGATTAATAAGTATCGCTTGTGTTGTGTGAATATATTTACTCATTATTATAGTTATAACCAAATAACGCACAATATAACGCGACATCTTCTTTCAAAAACCGATAGATATTATACTATTGGTCTTTCAAAATATGACTTCCGCCATTTTGTTTTCGGCAAAAATGCGGCGGGTGGAGGGTCCTAAAAAGAAAATATTATCTTATTAGAACTTCTAGAGGGTCAATACACCAAATCATGAGTGAGGCAAGACGGTTTAATATTTTCACTCCACCCTAAATATATATGTTATAATGTTATAATGTTATAATGTTTCAGACCAACAAAGACCCTAGGATCCACTCATGGCTGGTCTACCTAACTGTGTTCGTGTATTGTGTATGTCCTCTGTGGTGGCGGAGGGGACCTACAATTTTACGTGGGTTCCGAACCACAAGAACATAAGAAATTTATGTAAAAACTGCCGGTAAATTGGCAACGACCAATTTTTACAAAACTAAATAATTATCAATTTAAAACTAATTAATTATCGATTTAAAACTAAAGATAGAATCTCTGATCCAGAGGATCAAGTCATAATAGACTACTATCCACAAATATGTTACACTCTATATCTATTTATAAAGGACATGCAAATATATCGGATCCAAAGAATCCAGTCAATTTCATTACGGTATCCATCAAGTCACGGTCCATATCGATAGCGGACCAAGTCAAAATTTACAATCATATACATTACAATATATACACTTACGAGAAAAAGAGTAGGTGTGGCTGTAAAGACTGTACAGTAATGTAGAAATGTGTGTGCACCCATTTTGGGTCTCCCATTTAAAGGTGTTTGTGGGGCAAGTGAAGATCATGAGTTTTTCAATACCTGACAGTACTATGGGGGCACCGCTCGGCAGAGGAATCTCTTTAAATGGGGTGTGTAAGGACAGAGAGTATCCCCTAACCCAAGATGCTGCCTCCCTATATTCCACAACACTTGTGTTGAGCTGTGGGATCTATCACCACAAAGCCTTAATTTTACTACCTTAAACTATACCCAATCAATCAACATATGTGTCTAATCGATTTTTAAACATGTTTATAGACGTGCTACTAATTACTTCTACCGGCAAACTATTCCAACTATTTACTATTCTATGCGTAAAAAAGTTTTTGGCAACTGCTGTCTCGAACCTTCTACTTGTCAACTTATACCCGTCATTTCTAGTCCTATTATATTCAGATATTTCGAAAAAGCTATCTCTATCTACGCTATCGAACCCATTCATAATTTTGAAAACCTGGATTAGATCACCCCTTAGCCTCCGAGTCTCGAGTGTAGTCAATTTTAACTCCTTAAGCCTATCCTCGTACGACTTGAACCGAAGCGACGGAATCATCTTAGTTGCTCGTCTTTGAACTCTTTCGATTTTGTCTATATCTTTTCGCAAATGCGGATTCCAAAATTGGATCGCGTACTCCAAATGGGGTCTAACTAATGATTTATAAAGAGGAACTATAATATCGCGCGATTTGTACTCAAAATTTCGAGCTATAAAACCTAACACTTTGTTCGCCTTATTGACCGCTGCTATACTTTATATCGCTACTTTTAAATCACCAGTGACTATAACTCCTAAATCTTTTTCCTGCTCTACGCTTGTTAAATCTTTCCCTGACATACTATACGCAAAATTACCGTTACGCGAACCTATATGCAAAATTTTGCACTTGTCGACGTTAAATCTCATTTGCCATATGACTGACCAATCAACGATTTTATTCAGATCTTCCTGGATTTTACCTCTATCTTCGTCATTAATCGCCCTACCACCCAGCTTCGTGTCATCCGCAAACTTTGAAACTGTACTGACTAGGCCGACATCTAAATCGTTAATATATATAAGAAAGGGGCCCAATACAGAAGCCTGAGGAACGCCACCGACTACATTAGCCCAACACGACTCCGCTCCATCAACGACCACCCTCTGTTTCCTACCTCGCAACCACTCTTCTAGCCAATTTACTACTACACCCCTGATTCCATGAGACTTAGTTTTTTTCAATGACTCTTTTGTGCGGTACGGTGTCAAACGCTTTTTGAAAATCTAAATACACTACATCAACCGGCCGGTGTCTATCGTAAACGTCAACCACGCTTTGGAAAAATTCTAAAAGATTAGTTAAGCAAGATTTGTTTCGCCTAAAACCGTGCTGCGTATTTCTAACTAGTTTATGCAGTTCTAAGTGTTCGACTATACGATCCCTAATTATTGATTCCAGTAGCTTACTTACAACAGACGTTAAACTGATTGGCCTATAATTTCCCGCCGCACCTTTATCGCCTTTCTTAAAGATAGGTGTTACGTTTGCTAACTTGAAATTATCTGGTACGCACCCCTGAGAAATAGACGCATTAAAAATCTTTGTTAGCGGCACAACAATGCTATCTTTTAATTCTTTTAGTTGTATGGGATATATGGAATCTGGCCCTGGTGATTTATGCGCTTTCATTTTATCAATATAGCGCATTACCGCCCCTTCACTAACCACTATATTATCCAAAATATTACCATTATCAAAAGGTATTATGTCTATGACCGTAGGGATGTTCGTTACATCTTGTATAGTAAAAACTGACGTAAAAAATTCGTTTAGCAAGGTAGCCATTTCCTTGTTTTCAGAAACTAGATCTCCGTTTACATTTTTCAAAGGCCCCAAGACGCTTTTTACTGGATTTCTATTATTGACGTATTGAAAGAATCGCTTGGGGTTTTCTTTACCGTCACGAGCTATGGAGATTTCAAATTCGCGCTTGGACTTTTTTATTACACTTTTAGCTTCACGCCTCAGAGATATGTAGTAGTTTCGTAACCACAAATTGTCTTTATCGTACTTGTGTAGCCTATAAGCCCTATCTCTACTCTTTATGATGTCTCCTGCTCTAGAAGTAAACCACAAGGGCTTGTTGTTTACTTTCGCACGCTTAATTTTGTACGGTACACATTCCTCATTTATAGTCCTAAATACTGTTTCGAACGATTCCCACATTAGTTTTGTGTTGGAGTTCCCCATTACGTTTTCTCAATTGACGTGTGACAATTTATTTCGAAATTTACAAAAGTCTGCGTGCTGGAAGTTAGGAATTTTAGTCGAGTCAGTTGGTTTCGAGTGACTTACTGAGAGGACAAACTTTACCATATTGTGATCGCTATTGCTCAACGGTTCTATTACTTGAAGATCAGTAATTAGCCTATCATCCGTAGTTATTACTAAATCTAAAATACTGTCCAACCTCGTAGGTTCCCCAACATTTTGAATAAGAAAGCTATCTTCGAGAAAATTAACGAAACGATTACCTTCCGCGTCTCCCTGCATTGTATCGTAATTCACGTTAGCGCAATTAAAGTCACCCATAACTAAAGCCTGCTCACTACCGATTATTCTCTTTAGTTCACGATATAACGCTTCGTCCGTATCAGTTGTTTGATTAGGGGGCCTATATATAACCGCAACAACAAATTTGAAATCGTTCAATTTAAGTTCTGCTATAGTCGAATCTATCGGTTCTGGAATTGTGTGCTTTACTTCTATAACATTCGCAATATTATCTTTGATATACATCATAACACCGCCTCCTCGCCTACCTATTCTGTTTTTAACAAAAAGTCTATAACCTTTAATTTGATACTCCCCTACAAAGTCACGTGTTTCAGTGCTAAGCCACGATTCACTTATCGCAATTACATCATAGTCTTTACAAGCAATTAAAGAAAAAAATTCGTTTATTTTATTTCGTAGGCTACGAGCATTTAGGGATAGAACCTTCAAATTGTTTGTAACTGCGACACCTTCGCGAGCGCAGAAGAAATTTGTGGAATTTACGCTGGGAACGTTCGAGTTACGGCAGCCTGAAAAGAAGAGACAGTATTATGAAATAGTCTCCCTAAACGCGCAGCTCCAACTTCATTAAGATGAAGTCCATCTTCGAGGAACAAGTCCCTCCTGCCGTAGAAACTGTTCCAAAAATTCTCAAAATGCACTCCTTCCTGTTGGCAAAGAGACTTTACGTTATTGTTAATATAGGTCGCCTTGCTGTAGAAATCGTTACGTTGGATAATTCGAGGAAGTATACCTGTTAAGACAATGTATTAGTTTTCTCCTTTAGTCGCTCTAGTAAGTCCCTGTACCTAGCCAGCAGTTCTTCCGATCTAGAATTTAAAACGTTATTAGTACCGACACGAATAACATGCGTTGTGTCCTCGGAGGTACCGTCTGTAAATTGGTCAACACTATTAGTTATATCCTCCACCCTTGCACCAGGGTAGCAGTAACGGCGCCTACGACGAGGGTTTCTCCCACAGAATTCCTCGAGCAGCCCTCGAACAATGGAATCGCCAACGAGTCGTATTTCCGGTTCATCAGCATCGTCGAAACCTAAAACAGAAAACTTATTGCTTGTTATTACTGGTAGACAAGTCTTAGGTTTTCTCAATGGGGCTCCATTACGCACTCGAACGAAGGGTTGGGAACTAGGGGAAGAGAGAGGGCTATTAATACTATTTATATTATTAGTAGAAACTGAGGCAGGAGGGGTCGTAACTGGAGTCTCAAGGGATTCTAATTTTCCCGTCAGAAGCATCACGGTTTCTTCAAGCATAACCCTGGCCTCCCTCTCATGTTCTAATTCGTTCCTCAGGACTTCCATGCTTGAGCACCACCTGCAAACTAACTGTTCATTATTATTAGCCATTGTAAATGCGTAAGCGGCAAATTTCCCTTCACAGCGACTGCAAGTACTTGACGGGGGTGCCATGCTTTTAATTAGTTAAAAAAACAAAAAACGAGCGTTTGGAAATTAATAAATTACAACGTAGGTCTACCGCGTGCTTATTGTGCCGTCACCTGCGAAAACCCGCAAAAATGTTCTTGAAACCCAGAAACAGGTTCTTGTAACAATTTTATGCTAAATGAATATATAATTAAGCTACCAACGAAAGATCTGTTAAAGAAAAAATATTAAATGAAACTTATCTGTCCGCTGTTTACCGACTTAATCCCTTTTTTCCCACGGTAGGTAACCCTTCGGGGGGTCAGGTAAAGTGTGAAGGGAAAATGAACTTTAAGAAACCACGTTTCTGATAGATTTGAAAAACAACAACAAAGGCAAACGAAGGGAATTTCAACCTTATGAAACCTCGTGTAGTAATAGATTCGGAAAACAAACAAGCACTAGCCTTGGTTTAGTCAAGTAATATAGTAATGAATAAATTCAATAAGTGAAATATATATATATATATATATATATATATATATATATATATGTATGTATATATGTAGGTGTGTGTGTGTGGGAGAGTAATTTCAGGGCCTTTTTTCCAGATGACTCGAAGTATATTATAAAAAGGTGTGTTCATTTAAATTAAAGTAACTAAGTTCATATCTCGTCTTTTGTGATTTAATAACATCTTATTTAATCCCCTATTAGATCTTTTAATGAGAAAAAGTCCATTATTGATGGCACACTTAGTACTTAATTGTGTCAAAGAATTTGATACGTGGTTGAATGATTCCCTTCCATGAGCAAAAAACAAAGAAAACTAAAAGTATTTATTTTAAAGAAATTTTTTTTTTAATTTTTAAAATTGATTAATTTACTCAGTAATACAGTACATCCATATTTAGGATTAGAATTCACGCTGGTTTATATATATATATATATGAGTTACGTTCCCTCGCGTGAAAACTTATTGCGTTGGCGAAAGAGGAGGAAATATTTCCTTTGCAGTGGGAGACAATATGTCCCAAAATAATCAAATTGGAACGACATACAATGCATATATAACTTAACAAGAACCCCCTTCGATATAATGTAAGATGTAGGTCAATGGTATGGAGGTTCGACTTTATATGCAAGCGAGTAAATTTTATGCAGGTTTTCTGATGATATCCTTTTTGTAGTTGTTTATTTGTTCTCTGCTTTTTGTCTGCCGGTGTCGATCTTGTAATTGACAAACAACGTTCCTTTGTGAAGATTTATCATTTATTCTCTGCCGCAGAAATTGCATTTGAAGCAATTCAATATATAATTTTTATTTAATCTCGTAATCCTGAATTAACGCAATTTACTATCAATAACTCGCTTTCGTGTTAATAATAATCATCATAATTTTAAGATTTAAATCCTAAGTTAAATATAAGAAAGTTCAAGTCCCATTTCAGTTCAATTCCAAATCTAAACTGACAAAACCTTAACTCCTTACTTTTACTCTTCACAGATTATTGAATTTAATTCTGAAATCGGATTATGTAAATAAACCAAGAAGTGAATCTGTTTCCGTCAACCACAAATCATATTTTCTTTTCGAATTAATTGTTTTTTTCAAAACGTGCCGAATATTTTGCTTCCGAGTAACGCACAGATTGTGACGTACAACGGAATAATTCAAGGTGAAACGTAAGTGACAAACAAAGGAAATGAATACCTCCAGGAATGACGATTCGCCGAGAACCTCCACGGATATTCCCCGCCTTCAATTTGAAAAAAAATTTCGGAGCAATCCAAGAATAAGCACCCCAGATCAATTTAGGGTGCTTTTCCTTGGATTGGGGTCGAACGAGGGTGCTTATTCTTAGATTGCTCTAAAATGGAGTTAATTGCTCTGAAATGGTTAATTGAATGCCCGGTTAGGTTATTTGTACGCCCTTGACGATTGGTTAGGTTAAGCCGTGATAGTATCGTTAGTTTTAACGAAAATATCACGACTTAACCAAACCAATCGTCAAGGTCATACAGTTGACCTAACCTGGCATTCAATTAACCTAACCAGGCATTCAATAATTTTCCCGTAGTTTTCGATATATTTGTAAATAAGTCCTTAAATGTAAAAACCATTCAGAAATTTGAGGGCAAGATGACAGCATCAACTTTTCAAACTGAAGTGTTTACCATTATTGGTTGAAGAGCCATTGCCAGTAATAAATTGGTGTAAGGGAAAAAATCTTATTAAAAAAGTGATGCTGTGTCCTAAGTGCGATCAAGCAATGACATGGACAAAGTTTTCGAAGAATGTTGATGTTAAAATCCTTTAATTTGGATTGGGGTCTAACTGGGGTGCTTTTCCTTGGATTGGGGTCTAACTGGGGTGCTTTTTCTTGGATTGGGGACTTTGGGGTGCTTATTCTTGGATTGCTCCAAAATTTCGTTGCATTTGTTGGAAAATTGAGGATTTTATGGAAATAACTTTTGAAGAACAGCAAAAGTATTTTATATATATATATATATATATATATATTATATATATATATATATATATATATATATATATATAATGATGAAAATGACCACGAACGAAAATTAAAACACGAAATAGTGCTGAAGCGCTTCTGTCTAATGGCATCCTCAGGAACACTGAAATTAATAACAAAATCGAGACAGTATGGACAGTTGTTGTTATTCTCTATGAACTGTATATACTGAGCGCTATTTCGTATTTTAATTTTCCTTCGTCGTTATTTTCATTATAAATATTATTCACATGTTACTTTCGTGAAATAATTTATAAACACACCTTTGGTTAGCTTCAGCCTGAATTATGGATGTTAAAGGTATTTTTCAACTCGATCCCGTTGTTTTGAATTCGTTCAGAACGGATTTAAACAAGAAGGGCAGAGTGCTAAACCTTTGGTAATGCTCCCTTATAAATTTGTATGCTCCTCTTAAGATTTTTATTTTTCAATTTATTTTTATTTCTTTATTTTTATTTTTTTATTTTTTTTTTTTTCGTGACCTATATATCATTTAGGCATTATCTATAAAATTGGTTGTAAACAATCCATTTGAGCTTGTGCTGAATTCGGGCAAAGTGCCAAAATTGGTAGTTTTTCCTTACAAATGTGTATGCTCCTACCACACTTTTTATTTCTTTATTTACTAATATATACAGTATATATATTTTTTTTTTTTAACCTATATATAGTCTTGAACTATTTATATACTTCAGTGTTCTTGAAGATGTCATTAGACGAAAGCGCTTGAGCACCACTCTGTGTTTCCTTTCCTTCGTGGTTTTATTCATATATATATATATATATATATATAGGCCGGGTCGATTTTCCACATGTTTTGAAATCGCAAGGTGAATAAGTGCCCAGTAGTTAGGTTTGGTTGAGAAATGAACCCAAAAAATTTTTTAGAGCAAACGGATAAGGGCCTGCTTGCGGATTTGCAATTAAAGTTTGTTATGGTTTTTGACCCAATTTTCGTCATACGCGATAGGTAAACTCGTCATTTTTGAAAACATAATATTAACTAATTATAGATGTAGCAACTCGATATCATTTTCTATCCCAAGAGGAGACAATGCCTAATGTATATCATGTGTTTTAAGTGTAAAATGGTAAAATATCGTTGAAAAAAACATTCATTTTTGCTAATTTATTCACATATTTTGGCTACAAAACTTGAAAAAATACTTTCAAAAGGTGATAAATCCAAAAAAAATCACATGTTCTCATGTAAAAAGAAAAACTATTCATATAAATCATCATAAGATTGAGAATAATGTCCTTTTGACATAAATGCAGGACGCATCTTCCTGCTCAGTACTTTAGTAAGGATACATCTGTCACGAGTTTCGAACCCGTACACGGTATGGGAAGCCTCTGTCACTAATTTCACACTCCTCTCAACACTCTGAGAGTGAGAAGGCAAGTCTGGAATGTCTGGCTTAGTGTTAGTGTCCATGAATGACTGGATTTCTTCATCAGATAGGTGCTGTGTGGTAGGTGGTTCCATGACATCAGGGTCAGTGAGGTCGATGAGCTCATGCCAGTGATTTGTATTCCAATTCACCTGGGGAATTTTCTTCTCTGCTTCCTGGTTGCTCTCCATTCTATAAATGAAAAATGAAAATGAAAATATAAATGAAAATATAAATAAAAATAAAAATATAAATATAAATATAAATGAAAATATAAATAAAAATAAAAATAAAAATATAAATATAAATGAAAAATAGTACTCAAATATTGACGTTTCAATAATACAAATAAATTACCCACTTAAAGTGACAATTATAATATTTTTTCCATATTTTTTGGAGAATAACTCAGCTTTGGCAAAAAAAATAAAAATTACAAGAAGCGCAAAATTTACCTGTGTCTGAGAGTGAGTATAGTCTGAAGGGTGCTAGGACCGTTCGCTACTGGACGTTTCGCTACTGGACGTTTCGCTACTGGACGTTTCGCTACTAGGACGTTTCGCTACTAGGACATTTTGCTACCGGACATTTTGCTACCGGCATCTAACTTCGCTGTCGTTAAAGAATTTTCTCCTATAAGAGAACATGCCCAGTCCTGCAATCTTGCCCTTTTGGATAAACATTTTAAAATTTTAGCCTCATCATCTGATGACACTTCTCTTAGAATTTTTAGAATTTTAGAATCTCTTTTTATAAAAACCGACATTTAACATTGATCCCTCTGCCTCTCCCCTTTTGGTTACTAACCTAACCTAACCTAAACGCAACTCAGAAGAAGAAAAAGTATAGGGACTGTGAGCAGAGGATCCATAATTTACTGAGAAGATACGATTCTGGAAATAAACTGGAATTCCTTCGCGCATAATCTTAAATATTTTTAGATATTTTATTGTATCAAATGTTTTATGCATTCTTTCATTCTTTTTAAAAAATAATTTTTTTTAATAATTCATGTAATCATGCGTAATAATTTATGTAATTCATGTAATCATTTAATAATCCTTGTATTCACTTAATAATTCTCGTAATTTTTTAATAAATTTTATTACCTTTTTAATTTTACTTACTGGTAAATTTATATATGGTAGCGAAATGTCCGGTAGCGAAATGTCCTGTAGCGAAATGTCCTGTAGCGAAATGTCCAGTAGCGAAATGTCCAGTAGCGAAATGTCCAGTAGCGAACTGTCCGGGCACCAGTCTGAAGCCCAAGATTCCTGATTCTGTCTTCATCATCTTTCACCATGGCATAGAGGATGTTCTCAGGTCGGAGGCAGAAAACATTACCCTGGATGTTCTGCTTTACAATGCGTTTCACATCATCAAATGGAATCAGCCTCAGCCGGCTGATAGCAGAGAAGAGGATGCGAGAAGAATCATGCAGCTTAGAGGATGCCTTTATCTCAAACCATGCAGGAGCATAAACTCGAACAATGTAATGGACCAACTTTTTCAAATTCAGATTTGGTCTGTTCTCTCTTGTGTACAAACAAAGAAGTCGTATGGCAAGAGTTAACCATCTTGCATGGTTAAGTGGACCAATCTTCCAAGCAGCCCATCTGTCATCTACTACTCTTGATCCGATCCCTCTGCAATACTCATACAGAAGCCTTTGATCATGACTGAGGTCTTTCAGTACTTCCTCTGGAATGTACCCTTCAATGATTGGAGTTTCCACAGCTTCAAACTGTACCTGAGGTTCATCCTGGATATCTTCTGCGCACCTTTGCCCAAGGGGCCCGCTGAAACTTCTTGGGCCAGTTGTCACTCCATCCATTTTTTTGAAAAGAGCTTTTAGTGGGAGTTCATTCTGATGCAGTGCGCAACCAATAGTGTGCAGTTTCCTCCCCAGAGTTTCTTCAAGTTTTACCACTAAACCACTCTTCCAGCCAGTGTTGGTTGCGGTATTATCAAGAAGAATGGCTCGGAAACTTTCAAGGCTATTATATTCAAGAACACTGAATGTCTCCTGAGCAAGGACTTCACCAGTGGCGCCTATAACAGGAATTGTTCTGTGGGTCAAGTAGGCGCCAGGAGATTTTCCATCTTCATAGGTGAAGGTGAGGTGATGTTCTGCGTCAGCACACTTTCTGAGAGCAGTTTCCCCTTCAGGTGTCTCTATTTCTTTGTAAGTCATGGTATTCTCGTCAACCTTCCCATCCACACCAACACAAATGAGCTGTGTCTTTTTCTCTGATTCCACACCCTCACTAACTACCCTAATTTGGGCTTTGGCCCTGTCTAATTTGCACTTGTCAATCATGATGTGATTGATGTCAACTTCAGGCCTCAGTAGGTGTTTGATGTCATGGAGCAAGGCATTCCCAAGAGCTGCGCCCAGATTTGATGAACATTCACCTCTGACAAGTTCCATAGCATATCTGTGAAACTTTAAAAGGCTGTAGTCTCCTGAAGGCCTCTTCCTAGGCTGCCATTCATCTTCTCCTTCCTGAAAATAAATGAAAAATATTAATGCGTTTTCTGTTTATTTATTTATTTAATTTTTTTTTTTGTATTTATTTATTTATTTATTTATAATTATATATAATTAATATAAATAAATAAAAGGAAACTAACCTCGCCACCAGATGAACTGCTTGTAAGTCCAGGCAACTCTGTAGGCTGTATGAAAGGTCCTACTAGCTCAACTTCCTCCTGAGGTAGTACATTTTGCTGTCCTTGTTTGGCCTTCCTGTCTCTTTTGGCAGCAGCTGTGTCCACTGAAGACAGCTGGTATGCACCCTTAGGACCTGTTTTGGATCGCTGATCACGAAGGTATGCTCTCTCTTCAAGTGGCACCTTTGCATTTCAAGAGCAAACACAGATGATGTGTTCTTGTGTACACTTGTCCTTCTTACAGTATACTCTTGAATCACTGCAAGGCAAAATATCCAAAGAACAGGAACAGGCAGAAATATCAAAAAGCTTGTCCCAGTTAGCATCCAGATTTCGCTTGACACTTGCCTTAGCATGCTTGCGATTAATGTCTTTCACAAGAGTGAGTAGGTCTTTAACCTTTCTGTCAATGGATTTGTCATTAATCAAAGGCAGCCTTGGATTCACTGAAGACCAAATGGATTTTAAATCCTTGCTAACTTGCTGCACTAAGGCCCAAAAATCTGCGCCAGGGTTAGCATGATTAAGGTCATAATCATATTGAATTAGCTGCCTGTAAGTGCTTGGTTCGGTCATTAATAATTCACAAGGACCACCTCCATACTTTTCTTCACTTTTCTTTTGGGTCAAGTGTCTTGTTTTCGCTTTCGGCATTATTTACACCGGAAAATCTGAAACATAATGAAAAGTGTTAATGCGAATAGCAATATGTAAGAAATAAGCGTGAACGGTCAAAGGAAATATAATATTTTACCATTATTTTTTAATAAAGATGCATAATTAATAATTATATAAAAATACAAGCAAAACGTTGATATTTATGCTTATAGAAACAAGTTAATAATTTTGGGTTTGCTTTGTTTTGGTTGCGCGTATGCCGCATACGGGATTTTATGCATGAAGTGACAACAGAAAAACTTAAAAACTGAATTCGCATTCTGATCTTTTATCAAAATGCATTTCTTTGTGATTTTCACATTTCATAGATGAAGCGACAACTAGTGGATGTTTATTTGCTTTCTGGTACCAACCTCGACCACTCCATTTTATGTGACCATTTTTATGACGTGTCTATGGTGTCACTATCTTTCAACCAATCCGGGATACAGAGGCCTCCAGCGGCTTCAGATGACCTCGGCGACCGGCACCACATAACCTATGTTCTTCCCCGGCCTCAGTTGCCCCTATCCCCAAAGTCTCGTCCAAATCTGGCCAGTGATTTGGCCGGCCATAAGAAAGAAAGTAAGTAAGTAAGTAAGTAAGTTCGCAGCCAGATCGACCGTCACAATTATTAGTATAGATAAGGTTCCATTATGATTACTGCAAGTCTCTATGAACAGCTACTACAAAACAACTTTTTATATACCGTGTGACCACAAAAATTGTCCGTTTTTAATCGCTTATTACTCAGTCATTGTTGCAGCTTCACAAATGAAATAAAAAGCTTTCGAAAAAGAATATTTAAAAGTTTTATTTAATTTTTTCGATATCCTGGATACGAAATCAGTACTTATAAAAAAATGACAGTTTTATCCACCACAATCATGGGTTATTTGTCGGACATGCAACGTGTTTTCATCGTAGAAGAGATGATCAAACATGGCTCGGTAGTTGCCACCAACGGTCTTTCAGACGACAATACGGTCAGCAAAGGACCATAGATCCTAAAACGATTCGCAGGATTTTCGCAAAATGGAAACATCACGGCTGAATCAAGAACATGCATAAAGGCAACTCTGGGCGCAGCAAAGGTGTGCGAACCGCTGAAAACATTGATTCAGTCGCAAATCAGCTTGAAACGGACAACAAGAAATCTGTGAGACGACTATCAGCTGTGACAGGAATCAAACGGGAGAGCATTCGGAAAATAATCACGTTGGATTTGAGAATGAAGTCATTCAAAATGATGTGTTTGCAACAGCTTAGCGAACAAGACTACCAGCGTCGTTTGATGTTTTGTGAACGCATTGAAACAATAATTGAACAAAACCAGATAAGATTAAGTGACATAATATTCAGTGATGAATGCCACATCTATCTCAATGGGTTCATCAACAGACAGAATTACCGGTGTTGGTCACAAAACAAGCCAAATATACACTTGGAGAAACCTCTGCATTCACCAAAAGTTACTGTCTGGTGTGGTTTGAGTAGCAGCAAGGTTTATGGTCCTTACTTTTTTGAGGACCCAGAGACAAGGAGACCGCTTTCAGTAACTTCAGAAAGATATGTAGAAATGCTGAACACTGTTTTTGAACAAGAAAACTGCAGTAACAAGTGGTTTCAGCAAGACGGAGCAACAGCCCACACAACTAGGCAATCACTGGAATGTTTAACAAGATTTTTTGAACAAAGATTCATTTCTCATCGCTCGCAGTTTCCCTGGCCCGCAAGATCTCCCGATCTATCACCTTTGGACTTTTTCTCTGGGGATTTGTCAAGGACAAAGTATTCAGGCAAGAGCCATCCTCTATCGAAGAATTAAAGCAAGCGGTGGTAGAGAGTGTACAGTCCATTGAATGCAGCGTTTTGGAAAATGTAATAAATAACTTCCTTTCCCGTTGTGTGAAATGTAAGAATGTCCAGGGACGTCACTTTGAACACATGTAGAATAAATTAAAACTTTAAAATGTTCTCTTTCGAATGCTTTTTATTTCATTTGTGAAGCTGCAATAATGACTGAGTAATAAGCGATTAAAAACAGGGACAATTTTTGTGGTCACACGGTACTAGTGAATTTGAACCAAAAATAGACATTACACAACCAACCTCCACACACCCTCATTCCCCTTCCCCACCCACCAGTCTTCTTTCTATTACACTTGGAGCGGCTTGCTCATCATTATCATATACGGATTATCCTTTTTAGATGTTTTTCGCTTCCATCCTCAACCTGTTTTGTTCTTCACATCCCCACTAGGTGAGTAGTGAGAAAGTATTTTGGAAACAGTAGACAGTGATGATACTTCAGCTTTAGAAGCTATTTGTCTTTGAGTATTGCCTTCTTTATGGAGAACAATAATTTTCATCCTATTCTTGTATGAAATTTCTTTATTTGGAGCCATTATACTAGCTTATCTGTAAAAAAATTAGAAGACGAGACATTTTTTGTATTAAAGTTTACCAAATAAGATTATATTTTTAAAGAAACTTGCGATTAAATGAGAGTATAAACAACATGTGTGAGTATTAAATCTATTAAACACGCTTTATCCTAGACTCGCCCTAATGTGCTTTATCCTAGACACTTGAAAGATTTGAAAGTCGTTATCGTCGGCCCCTTAACAAAAATTTTTAATAAGTCAGTGGAAGCGGATTATTCCTGAAGACTTGAAATTAGCTAATGCTACGCCCATTTTTAAAAAAGGCGACCGCACAGTAGCTAGCAATTATAGGCCTATTAGCTTAACGTCAATTGTCGGTAAACTTTTTGAATCCGTAGTTAGGGATCGTATCGTCGATCACTTAGAAAGTCGCGATTTGATTAATAGTAGTCAGCATGGGTTTCGACGCCATAAATCTTGTTTAACTAATTTGTTAGAGTTTTATAACGAAACTGTGTGCGAATACGATAGGAATAGAGCGGCTGACGTTATTTATTTAGGCTTTAAAAAAGCGTTCGATACAGTTCCACATAGATTAATTGCGAAGGTTAAAGCGCACGGTATACGCGGTCAGGTAACTAACTGGTTAGAAGAATGGCTTCGTGCCAGGAAACAGAGCGTTGTTATTGATAGGGAATCGGGGTGGTTGGATGTAGGTAGAGGTGTCCCACAGGGTTCAGTGTTAGGCCCATTGCTATTCGTAATCTACATTAACGACATAGATGTAGGCTTCACCAGTAACATGTCAAAATTCGCGGACGATACTAAAATAGGCGGTAAGGTTGTTAACGAGGACGATAGAAATAGGCTCCAAGACAATGTAAATAGGATTATGGAGTGGACGGATAACTGGCAGATGCAATTTAACGTAGACAAATGTAAAGTTTTGCATATAGTTTCTCGTTACAACAATTACACGTACACGATGGATGATAGAGAGTTAGCGAGCGTTGACGAGGAAGTAGATTTAGGCGTACGCGTATCTAAGGATTTAAAAGTTAGGAACCAGTGCCTGGACTCTTGCGCGAAAGCTAATAGGATGTTAGGCTTCATAGCGCGTAATTTCGAATTTAAATCGGAGAATATTATATTGCCCTTTACAAGTCCCTATTCAGGCCTCATTTAGAATATGCCGTTCAGTTCTGGTGCCCGTATTTGCGTGAGGATATTGAAGGTTGGAAAGGGTTCAGCGACGCGCCACGAAACTAATTCCGTCACAACGCAACAAGTCTTACGAAGATAGGATTAAAGAGTTAGACTTGCATTCACTCGAAACTAGGTGATTAAAGGGGAAGCTTATTGAAGTTTTCAAAATCGTTAATAAAATCGATAACGTAAATTTTGACATTGTTCATTTTCGATAATAGCAATACTCGTAATAACGGATTTAAATTGTGTGGCAGACGTTTCATTACTAACATCGCTAAAAACTTTTTTACGTTTAAAGTAATTGATAAATGGAATAATCTTCTCGCGTCCGTCGTGAACTCTACCAGCGTTAATATGTTTAAAAACAGTTTAGATTGGATTTTTAAAAATATTAACGTCGTTTAAAATAATAAAACAATTAGCAACAGGAGCTTTAGGGGTAATGGTAGAGGTTTGAGTCTGTTGACGATTAATGCCTGTTTGTGACATGCCAGCGTGTGATATGCCAGCAATAAAATTATATTAAAAAGAAGAAAAAATTAGACTACCACGAACTTAGATGTAGCTCGTAGCGTAAACTAACCCACTTTTTGTTATACTCTTCATTCTTTTTTTTTTTGTTCTTTTCTTATCTTCTCTTTACTTGCATGTCTGTAGTTTGCATGGTATGACAGTGTTTGAGTTAAGACTGTGTTTGCATGGTTTGTAAGTGTTCTTATTTTACTTCTTTTTATCTTTCACCCCTTTCCTATTCTCTTCGACTATTTTTTCCAACTTGTCGGCAGTGGCCGGAGGATGATGATGATGAGTTTTTCTTTCTTTTTCTGAATGAATATTAACGCACGAATGATAGGTTTTGCTACTTACTTCACCCCTTATTCTCTTCTTTAACCCCCTACTCTCTCCTTTCTCTCAGGCTAACCTTAGAGTGGATCTTAGGGTCTTTGTTAGCCTTAGCTTCTGTAGATCTGTAGAAACTGAATAGTATATTTATCAGTAAAGAACCTGGCCCTCAAAATTAGCAAAATCAATAAAAACTAGTGGTGTACTGATTCATCGGCCTTGGCAGAATCAGCCATTTTTGGGGCATTGGCAGAATCAGCCATTTTTGGGACATTGGCAGAATCAGCCATTTTTGGGGCATTGGCAGAATCAGCCATTTTTGGGGCATTGGCATCGACCAAATTTAGCTGATTCTCTTACTAATTATTTGAAATTTTGAAATTTTCATTACAAAACAAAATCTATATTTACATAAAATTGAACACAAAAAATCACTATGATAATTTATACTCATTTCAAAGTGTAATTATAAAAATATTTTTCATTAAAAAAAAATTACAAAGCATAATAAGTTAAGCTGTCCATAAATTTACATTTTCTCGACTAGCTAATCTATAAATATTATAAACTATTGGAATGTAATTGTAATTGGTGGTGCTTTCCTGTTAACGGAAATACCCAACCGCCCGCCACCAAACTGTTTGTATTTTTGCTCTCATTTTCGTTTAAACTAACGAAAATATCACAACTTAACCTAACCAATCATCAAGGGCGTACAGTTGACCTAACTGGGCATTCAATTGACCTAACCGGGCATTCAATTGACCGGGCATTCAATTGACCTAACCGGGCATTCAATTGACCTAACCGGGCATTCAATTGACCTAACGGGCATTCAATTGACCTAACTGGACATTGAATTAACCTAACAGGTTAATATAACGGAAAATGCCCGGTTAGGTCAACTGAATGCCATGTTAGGTCAATTGAATGCCCAGTTAGGTCAACTGTACGCCTTTGATAATTGGTTAGGTTAAGTTGTGATATTTTCGTTAGTTTAAACGAAAATGACGAGAGCAAAAATACATCATAAACAGTTTGGTAGTCCCGATAATACAGTAAGTACCAAATTTATTAATCATTAAAATGAAATTAGTTAATATGTAAGCGATAATTCACTGGTCTACAAATTTTGAAAAAGTTTGTGCTTCGGAGATAAAATGTGTTTCCTATTATGGATTTTAGGGTGCTGAAAACGAATATGACCATAAAAACAGTCGATTGGCTACAGTTTCCAAGAAAATTTAAGTTACACATTTTGCGTATATGTATACCATATATTAGTAACATAGCTGTATAATGCAGTCACTTATATTGATTCAACCCGTCGCTCCTTTGCTTGTCTCTTGTATTCAACTTCTGGAGCATCTCTTGTTATTGTCCAGTAGTAGTCTGCTAACAATGATGGACTCCATTTCCCCTGGTAGCGTCTCTCCATCACTGAGATATCCTGATGGAAATGTTCATCATGTTCATCGCTGACTGCTCCGTAGTTGGCCGGAAAAAATTCCAGGTGCGAATGGAGGAAATGTATCTTTAAAGACATATTGCAGCCCATTTTTTGATAAGACAACAGCAGGTTTTCCACCAGCTCCTTGTAATTGTCAGCTTTGGTATTTCCGAGAAAATTGGTTGCTACTAACCGGAAAGCATTCCACGCTGTCTTCTCCTCACCACCTAGGATACGGTCGAACTCCTCATCTCTAAGAAGCTCGCGGATCTGTGGACCAACAAATACACCCTCCTTGTTTTTTGCTTCACTGAGCTTTGGGAATTTACCACCGAGGTACTTAAAAGCTGCCCCCGTTTTATCCATAGCCTTAACAAAATTTTTCATGACGCCCAGTTTGATGTGTAAGAGTGGTAACAAAATCTTGCTCGATTCTACAAGTGGAGGATACTGAACATTTTTTGTTCCAGGTTCCAATGAGTGTCGGAGTGGCCAATCCTTCTTGATGTAATGAGAAGTCCTAGCCCGACTATCCCATTCACACACAAAACAGCAATACTTAGTGTAGCCCGGCTGCAGTCCAAGCACGATAGCAACAACTTTCAAGTCACCACAAACCTGCCACTGATGTTTGTCATAGTTTATGCAGTTCAAAAGTTGCTTCATGTTGTCATATGTTTCCTTCATGTGGACTGAATGACCAGCTGGAATTGATGGCAATACGTTGCCAACATGCAACAAAACAGCTTTTAGACTCAACTTCGATGAATCAATGAACAGTCTCCACTCATCAGGATTGTGAATAATGTTGAGAGCTGTTATCAGACCATCGATGTCGTTGCAAGCTACAAGGTCACCTTCCATGATGAAGAATGGGACAAAACCTTTTTGACGGTCACGAAACTTACACTAACATTTTCAGCGAGGAGATTCCACTGCTGCAATTTGGAGCCCAACAGCTCTGCCTTACTCTTTGGCAGTTCTAAATCTCTGATAAGGTCGTTTAATTCATTCTGAGTTATCATGTGCGGTTTAGAAGATGTCAAGTTATAAACAAATTCAGGGTCTTGTGAAGTTGAAGGCTCACGAGTTTCGCAGGTTCCTTCATTCTCCTCGTCCTCTGACTCCAGGGAGAATGAGTGTGGGGGCTCAGGAACGGGTAGTCCTTCGCCGTGAGGTACTGGGCGTATAGCAGAGGGTATATTCGGATATTGTAAAATCCACTTTTTCTTCTTGCAAATATCTTTCTTGACTGGAGGCACCATGCAGAAGTAACAATTGCTGACATGATCTGTTGGTTCCCTCCACACCATTGGCACTGCAAAAGGCATAGATTTCCTTTTCCGATTCAACCACTGGCGAAGGTTTGTTGCACAAGTATTGCAGCATATGTGTGGGGCCCAGCTCTTGTCCTCATCTCCAATCTTACAGCCAAAATAAAGGTGATAGGCTTTCCTAATCACGGCGGTTATAGCACGCTTTTGTGATGCAAAAGTCAATTCTCCACAAACATAACAGAAGTTATCTACGCTGTTCACGCAATTACGAGGCATCTTTGTTCAAATAAGGCTGAAAAAAAATTGTTTCCAAAGCAAACACTAAAAAGAGTGACAAGGGTGCACTGTATGACTTCCGCGAATGAACTGATGCTGTGGCGTAATATGTAGACGCCTGTGACACATCGACGCCTTGACTCTACTGCGCATGCGCGTAGTTATTTTTTTTTATTTTAATAAATTAATGTAATTACATTGCATTTTAATAATTTTAAATTAGGTAAGGTTAAGTTAGGTTAGTATTCCATTTATATTAATATCAAAAACATTATGGGAAGCAATATGTTAAAATGATCCAATCTATTTTTTAAAAAATAATTTACAAATACATAATGTAATAGAAAAATTTAAAATTACATTTTATTGTATATATATGTATATATATTTACATTAATTTATTAAAATAAAAAATGTAACCGCGCATGCGCAGTAGAGTCAATGCGTCGATGTGTCACAGGCGTCTCCATATTACGCGACAGATGCAGTCCAGTTAGTAGGGTGCAGGGTTGCCTGATATCTTTATAAATAGAGCCAATTGGCAATTTTAGGCATCATTTTCGTATTCAGTGACCCAAAATTAGTAAAAATTGACTACTTTTATTTCCGAAGCATTTTGGCTGTAGACCAGTGATAATCAGTTAGTAGGGGGCCAAAATGTCTTTGTCATCTAAAATCGCAGAAAAAACGTCGCTGCTTTCGGTACGTTGTCGCCACATGAATTCCGCAAGATACGAGTCCAGATGATGGCGGGCGGTTGGGTATTCTCGTTAACAGGAAAGCACCTAATTGGTTGTGTAATGTCTATTTTTGGTTCAAATTCACTAGTATATAAAAAGTTGTATTGTGGTAGCTGTTCATATAGACTTGCAGTAATCATAATGGAACCTTATTACTGTATAAGACTAGTAAACTACATGGAATTCAACGCTGTATACGATCATATTAACTGTTTATTTTTATGAACACAGATATTACAATTGTCCTTTAGATATATATGTCTGTGTTATATGTTGTTGGACTCGGTTGCCCCCACTTTCCCCCAGTTGGGGTACCTTGACTATCACTGCGGCGTTGCCACATGTACAGAGTCGCTTGTGAGGCGAGGAACATTACATATGCGTGCAAGTGTACATTTCTCAAGAAATCGAAGCGTTTGGGTAGACTAACCTACGTCACATTCCTATCAATCCTGACGTGCCAGATACAAATTATGCATTGTATCTTAACTCGCATACCATGGGTTTTACTAAGATACTATAATTTTCTAAACAACTCATACAGCGCAGGGCAGTGTAATTGATAGTAACAGTTTATTTCGTGCTAAAACCGTTTTCTCAACATAACAAGATTTTCTTTAATGGTGATAATTTGATTATAGTGACAAAATAAGCTTCTTGTTCAGTGAACTGTTGTTTTTAAGAGAGACCTTGGGTCTTTTCGGTTTTAGGTCCGGCATTGAATTTTTTCCATGTTTTTTGTATAGTCGTAGATTTTTACGCTGATTCCATTTCTGCAATCCGTTTCTTGGAGAAATAAACACGAAAAAAGTTATGGCCCAAAACTTGTATTCAAATATCCACCTATACTTAACCTAACCTAACCTAACCTAAACTACTTCTGTTTGTATATCGAACAGCTCGGAGGGTACAGCTTCAGTCACAAAACAGTGAACCACAGCGAAAACTTCGTGGACCCTTCAACTGGAGCACACACGCAAGAGATAGAGTCGACGTGGAACCAACTCAAACGCGGTAACAAGCGGCGGTGTGGTACGCACCGTTCCATGATCGACTCGTATCTCTGCGAGTTTCTCTGGCGTCGCCGACACGCAGGCAAAGATCTAGTGCGCCAAATGCGAACGATATTGCGCAGTTTGGCAAGTAGCAAACTTTGGTTTGTGTTCCGTTCTGTGTTCTGGAAACCTGTAAACGTAATAAACTTGCACATAACTTTTTTCGTGTTTATTTCTCCAAGAAACGGATTGCGGAAATGGAATCAGCGTAAAAATCTACGTCTAAACCAAAAATATGAAAAAAATCCAATGCCGGACCTAAAACCGAAAAGATCCGAGACCTTAGTCTGGATGACTCACGGGTTAAGTTTAAATGTAATAACACTCTTTGATGTCTTGACCTTATTCTGCATTTCGAACACTATCCATGCATCGTTCCACAAACAAAAAGGGGGAGAGAGTAATTCTTTATCCATTATCTATGTAATATCATTGTCACTATTGGCTTCTTATTTCGTCGCTTGTAGAAGCATGTACAATAAAGGTTAAATAGTCTTATCAGTCTTATATAGGTTATCTTTTTAGTTCTTTAAATAAACACAAACTTATTCGAAGGTAAATAAATAAAGGAATAAAAAAAAATATGCTTAATTATTTCTGCATACTTCTGCAATTAATTCAAATGCAATATTTCCCGTTCTCCAATATTATGAAAAAATAAGTATCTTTTACCATAGAAAACTTTTTATACTGTATTTAACCTTTTCATGGTTTTAATTGTGATTTTCTTCTTAAAGTCCTCGTATAAATAGGTGCTAACGGTAGTTATTGATATTTGCAAAGAAATGTCAGGATATTTTTGGATCCAACAAATTCTGAAACCATTTTTTTCCATTATAAACAAGTTTTCACAATTTATTATTTTTTTTCTTTTAAGTTTACTCTTAAACCATTAGCAAAGTCCCGTTACCAAATAAAATTACTTTTTAGATAAAGTGAATAAAAATGAACAACGTACTCGTAAAATTCAGTCCTTCAATACAGATAAAGCCCTATAATTAATATTTATCTTCATCCAACAAATTAACGATAAACGAACAGCTGAAATCTAAAATTCGATAACGAATTAACGATTAACGTTCAAATGACTTTAAGCATTCTAAACAGGGAATGATTCAGTGGTGAAAAACGGCATCCAGCGGCTGAGTTTAATATGAAAGTAAAGAATAAGGTAATCATTAATGACAATTACGAAATAACTTTGTTCATTTTAGTATCTATTTCTTGTCATAAAATCCCTTAATTCTCAGATTTTTGGGATCAAATGGGGATTTAAGATGCACCGTGACAGGATGCCTTTCTCCCATCACATCAACTTCCCAATCACCACTACTCAAAAAATTTTATTTATTGCACTGCCACAAGGTCTTCTCACGTACCCACGAACTAAACTAGTGTCTATATAAAACGCATAATCAGCTCTACGAGCAAATCCTACTGGTTCCCCATTTCGTAGAATTCCTTCCAATCCAATTACAGGGACAGACGAATTATTTAAAGTAAATGTAACGAGCTTTTTTCTTGGTTTTTCTTTCTTCTATTTTACGAGGACTTCTCTTCTAAGAATGGTACGGAGGTTTCGAGTTTGCAAGCGAAATCGAGCCCTGCTTCAAGAGGTGTATCATCCGAACGAATATCAGCGTGCCATAATACATAACCTTTCTCGCAAGAGAGACTATCCAGAGCACGATAACCACCGTTGACCAATTTGAATTTCTTACCAGCTGAATGCAAAGCCTTATAGATTGGAACTGCAGCTTCAGAAGGGACGTGGAACTCCCATCCTGTAAAATATAAAGTCTGGGAATGGGTTCAATTTCAGACTACCACAGAAATGTCTTATTCTCTTCAATTTGAACTTGGATATAAACTTTTCACGCTCATCAGTGAGAAATAAAAAATATAAATAACAGTTATTGGTAATAATATTTCACATTTTTAATTTTATCATGAAGATCTTACCCATTTCTCCTACAAAAGACAGTCGTATTGCTCTAACTCTTTGTCCGGCTATGTTAATAATTTTGTGAGTGGAAAATGGGAATGCTTCATTGCTGAGGTCAATGTCGGTGAGTTGTTGAAGAATCTCTCTACTACTGGGTCCCTGCAACGACAAAACCCCCATCCTGTCTGTGCAGTCGATTAGATCCACATTCCATCCGTTCTTTCTGCATTCTTTAATGACATGGGCCTTATTTTGCAAGGCAACGCCACCCCCTATTGCCAAATAGAATCCTTTATTTTCAAATGACGGTTCCCAAGTGCAAGTTTCCGATCCATCTATAATACTCTGAAGATTAAAAAGATGATTGAAATATATAAGCTGTAACACTGCTAAATAAATCTTTTGATGATAGTTCGAGTAAAGTAATCCGTTATAACTTAATTACTTATTAAATTATTTGCATATTAAATTGTACAAGTAAAGGGAAATGAGAATGTTGAATTATAAAATTATTAAATTCCGAAAATCGTGAAAACAAGTTTCAAATTCATTACCACTGTCAAATCGGCTTCAATTCCTCCTTGTTCATTTGTCATGCATGTGTATACGACATTCCCTGTCTGTCTCTGCATATTGGCTGTAAATAACCAATCTGCAGCTTTTTGAGCGTCAGGACCGGTTATGAAAATTTGCCCAAAACACGACATGTCGAATAAGGCTGCGCGCGACCTCGTTGCCAAGCATTCTTTGCGGATCTGTTTCATGTAAGCATTCTTAGTATGTCACACATATTGCATTACTACAGTTGATGTGTATGCAATCATGTTCATATCAAACAAAATCTGAATTCAATTAAGAATTATAAATAAAAACAATGTGAATCTAATAAAAAAGATGAACAAGTTACAAGGTCATGATGAGGAGGAAAATCAAAGGTGCAGTCCGCTGTCAACGCGTTTTGTATCGCGTGTCTGCAGCAAGCGGATAATCGTACGCTCCATACCAGTCGTAGGGTTGCGTTGGCGTTGGAGACGTATTGAACCATCCAGGCCTTTCCCATCCGTGGCGTTCTTGAAAGACGCAGCCTTCTTCTTCTAAGATCTGTTATAATAAATGTGGGACGTTATACGCAAAGTACTCCTTCAGATTTCAAGTCACGAATGTTAATTCTGACACGAGACTTACAACTTTCTACTCTTTCTCATGATAAGCACTCAAACAAACATTCGTATAGGCGCTAAAACTGAATCACTTTGCTTTTTGCCTTTTAAATAAATTTTAGATGCCTTAATTGCTAATGTGTACTAGAGTTTGGATTTTTAAAGAAATGTTTTATTTTTAATATGCCTGTGTACATCGACAAATACAGATTTTAATCCGTCATTCTTTTAGAGTAAGTGTTTTCTAAAGAGAGAAATGATTAGCACTCACCATACTTTCTATTTATTTTATATCTATGAAGGTGTGGAACCTTTCACAAAGTTTTAAATTAGCAGAAAACGCGATTTATAATATTTACGTCGTGCAAAGGAATTTTCTTTTGCCCTCTGCTTGCTAAGGGTTCGTCGTGAGGGAACACAATAGAATAATTCTTAGCGTAGTGCTCGTGTGACCTGGAGACAACCCAATCTTTTACGGTGTTTAAGGACGGATGAAACCGGCGAATATCGTAACTAAACATATCAAGTTCTGGACGTCCTTTGGTCACCCAGTGAGCCATTTGGTTACCGCATCCGCCCCCAAACATCATTCCGGCGCTATTGAAACCGCAGCAATGATAAAATCCATTCACATTGGGATCTTCTCCTGCAAGCGGAAAATTCAAATTTTAGAAACACGTTTATTTAGGAAAAGGTGTTTCTTCAGAAGAGAACATTCTCGTGATCATAAAACCTTTCAATAACCATTTAATAAATTTGGCCAAATAGATCATAACATTTCTTTGAAGACAATGTCATTTAAAAATGGGAAATGGATTATATTTTCACCTAAATATGATCACAGAGAAATGTATAACATACCCATGATAGGCTTATGGTCAGGAGTAAAGGACTCCGGACCGCAAACGGTTGACTTAATGCCAGTTTTTTTAAGGCAAGGAAGCCGGTTCATGGCTCCTTCTATGAGCGGGCTGAACACATCCCAGTCAAAATCAAATAATCGAAATGGAGAGTCCTTTTCCACCTGAAAAAGATATTCTTAGATATAAATAAGCATAAATTCTCCTGAATAGACTAGTCATCTTGGAGTTAAACAAGTATGACTCATTTTCCTATTATTTAGATTTAGGTTAAGTCGCTGAATTTCGAATGCAAATTTATTTCACGAAAAACTACATTGAAGCAAAAATAATTTACGTTGTTCACAACTCTTCGACAGTTGACATCCATCTTCATCAGAGGGTAAAAATTAAAACTGAGAAAAAATACAATATAACGTCTTTTAGATTTACTGTAGATAAACAAGGATATCATTCGATTCTTTGTAAGATATTTGACACTTATCTACTTATAATTTCGACAAACAACCTGCTTTCAAAGGTGTGTGTGTGTGTGTGTGTGTGTGTGTGTGTGTGTGTGTGTGTGTGTGTGTGTGTGTACGCGGTACGAACTTACATCATCTAAAATTATAGGGTTACTTTCAAAACCCCCGATCGACAAAGCATCTCCTTGAAGGCGTAAGTAAATGGAGGTATCGTGGTCTCTCACATTGGGCATGTTCTCTATGCCCGGAATCTTCTCCGTGACCACGTAGGCGTGTTTCATTGATACGAGAGGAATGGTGACTCCGACCATGTTGCTGATGTAATTGCCCCAACATCCTGAATTAATTAATAGATTGAAAATATTCGTTCTTTGAGTGAACATTAAATTCTCTTTTAAGAGTCCTCATTATCATGTCACAGCAGGGATAATACCTGGTCTCTCATTCCATTGTTTTTATTTAATTTCTAAAGTTTGGGACATAGGCCTATCTGTTAAGTAAGTTTATCCAACGTAGGCCCAAGTGCTGTTAATCTACAATTTTTTATAAAAACTAATTATTTTAGACCTAACTTCAGCCCTAACTTCAATCTTATATTTTAATTTAATCATCCTTGGTCTAAACTTATTTATTGAAACTGTTATGTACCGTTCATGTACAGTTGTACACTTACATAGGGCCTAATAAAATGCTACATTTGAAATTTATGAGAAATCGCTTTCAAACCCCCCAGAAAATTTAACAAGTAATTTTCAAAAGATGCCGAGTTGGACTATATTTAATGACAGGTTAAGGCTTTAATGCACTTCATATGATCCTATGTAAAATCAATAGACTTGATAAGCTTAGGGGTCCAGTACAACCAAAACTTATTTATCTGGCTCAAAAACTATATATCCAATATTTAGTGATGTAGAATACTATAGGTTAGGCAAGCTCTTCACTGAATTTTTTAAGCTGGAAATTTTTCAATAATTATAACTACATAAAAAGTAGGCAATAATATCAAAGCTTGTCTACTTCAACGCTGTCAACGAAAACCACCGGCCTTTGAAGAGTTTTGTCTCAAACATGACTCATCATCATTAAGTTAAGTTGCCAAAAACACCACCACTTCCTATCGATCATCAAAACTAAGTAACATCAGATCTGAGTAGCAATTGGATGGGTGACAATCTTCTGCGTCAAAATTATATAGCGACCCTTGGTTTGGATCCCACGTAACGCTGTAGGTCCCCCCTGTCATAGGCGTATGGCACCTAATCTTTTTTGGGGGGGGCTGATACAAATTTGCCCGAATTTTTAAGTTACAACAAAGAATACCCGAAATTAGATAGTTAATGTAGGTTATTATTGAATGTTTCACCAACAGTGACCTTGAAGGCGTAACCATAATTTCTTAGTGTATTTTACTGTGTTTTGTTCGAATCTGCAATCCATATCTTGCGCAAATGCTTATTAAGAAAGTTATAAATAGTAGGAAAATTATAGGTTCCGTATGATGATATACCTACACTGGCCAAACAGAGCACGGCATGCATAAATGTCATTGTCACGTGATACTCCCGCGCAGGTCCGGCGGCTGAAATTTGAATTCAACAGTCGCTTTAGGATGTTTGTTTGTGGTGGGAGCTCCCAGTCCGAGTGGAACGTCATCTAGGCCTAGGTTAGGTTAGGGGTATTACTTACCTTTCTGGGTCCCGAATTCTTTATGGGGTACCCATGCCAGGTTAGGTTAATTAAATGCCAGGTTAGGTTAATTGAATGCCCGGTTAGGTCAACTTTATGCCCTTGACAATTGGTTAGGTTAAATTGTGTTATTTTCGTTAGTTTTAACGAAAATATCACGACTTAACCTAATCAATTGTCAAGGGCATAGAGTTGACCTAGCCCGTTTGGTTTTTGTTAATATTCAAAATACATTTCTCTAATGTATTTTGGTGTGTTTGGTTCATATATGACCTTCATTTCAAGCGAAAATGAACCAAAACATAGGAAAACTTTAATGTTTCATAACTTTGTTTTGGTTCATTTGCGCAAGATATAAAGGTCATATTTGAACAGAACACACCAAAATACATTAGAAAAATGTATTTTGGATATTAATTTCAGTGTTGGTGAAACATTAAATAATTACCGTAATGTAATTAACTGTGTGTGTGTGTATATGTACAGGGTGGGCGGAAAGTAGCCCCCTATTTTGGATTGGTAAAAAAATATGTATATTATCCATTTATTTCAGAAGAAATAATATGAAAAGGTAGGCATACATGGTAGGTTTTCTCTAAAATTCAATGTGGGCTCTAACTCTTTCCACCAGCTTCTGGAGCCGCCCAGGAATGGCGTCCACTGACTTTAGCAGGAACTCCGGCGGGATGGAGGACATGACTTCCCGAATTCGGTCCTCCAGTTCTTCCAATGTCCTCGGTTTGGTGCGGTAGACTTCTTCCTTTACCCACCCCCAAAGAAAGAAGTCGCACGGTTACCGCTGAAAAACGGCAGAATCGGTTCAGTGTAACGGTGTGGTGTGGTATGACCTCAGATCAGGTTGTGGGCCCGTTCCTTCTGCGCAACACCATGAATGCTGAGCGGTACCTTGCTATGTTGCGAAACGAGGTCTGGCCGGTTGTCAGCACATGGGAGAACATCGACGATCTGATATTTATGCAAGATGGCGCCCCTCCGCACTTCGCTCTTGTTGTCCGTGAGTGGCTGGATGCCCACTTCCCTGGGCGTTGGATGGGTCGTCGTGGTCCACATCAATGGCCAGCCAGGAGCCCCGACTTGACACCGTGCGACTTCTTTCTTTGGGGGTGGGTAAAGGAAGAAGTCTACCGCACCAAACCGAGGACATTGGAAGAACTGGAGGACCGAATTCGGGAAGTCATGTCCTCCATCCCGCCGGAGTTCCTGCTAAAGTCAGTGGACGCCATTCCTGGGCGGCTCCAGAAGCTGGTGGAAAGAGTTGGAGCCCACATTGAATTTTAGAGAAAACCTACCATGTATGCCTACCTTTTCATATTATTTCTTCTGAAATAAATGGATAATATACGTATTTTTTTACCAATCCAAAATAGGGAGCTACAGTATATATATATTTAGGAAATTAGGATCATCACAGGCTCAGGCTCCCTCACTCCAACAGGCCATTAGAAGCACTAACATTACCAAAGGATACTTGTCATGCTTTGCAAAATTAATTGTATGATTTTTCTTTTTTTATGCAACTTCCATGATGTATTGTAATCCCTACCGGCAAAACTAGAAGACAGGAAGGTTCCCATGTACATATTAAATTTATTGAAATTTTGGTATTCCCACCAATCTTTCACTGTTAGGTGGGGCAATATACTATCCGAGTATTTTGGCTCCTCTTGCAGGGTGAGAAAAGGCTCCTTGTTCTCCCCAATGCTGTTTAATGTGTATATTGACGGATTAATTGCTTCACTTAATGAGGCAACAGTAGGATGTTGTATAGATAACACAAGGATAAATAACTTAGTTTATGCCGATGATATGGTGTTAATAAGCCCCTCTGTTAAAGGTCTGGATCTGCTACTAAATGTCTGCGAAGTATTTTCGCAGAAACATGATATTCTTTTTAATGTTACAAAAACTAAGGTTATGCAATTTCATGCTTAAAGCTGTAATCAGCCAGCTGATATAAGGTTTAAAATGAATGGTGAAGTAATTGAGGAAGTACAAGAGTTTAAGTATTTGGGTCAAACTATTACCAGCTCCTTGAGTGATGACTCGGATATAAGAAAACAATCTCGAAACCTGTGTGCTAAAGCGAATATGACCATAAGGAACTTTCGTTTCTGTACAAGTGAAGCTAAAGACACACACTTTCCTACTTTCTGCAGTAATATATACGGTCAGCAACTCTGGGTGAATTATAAAAAAGGTTCTGGCAGAACCCTAAATTTGCTGTACAACAGGTCTTTTAGACTCTTACATAAATTACCCCCGAGATGCTCAGCTTCGCAAATGTTTGCTACCCGCAATGTCCCGAGCTTTCCGGAGGTAACAAGACGTGCTCAACACAGTCTAATGCAAAGAATGAAAAAATCAACCAACCCGATCATCCAAGCTATCCATGAGTCCTGCCATTTATCCTCTAAGGCCTAAGCTATGGACTTCTTGGTACGAAAACGTCTGTCTGTAGCTCTACTTAACTTCGACAGTGCGGTATTATTTCTAATCAATTGTATATATTTCTATCCTTAGTATATGAACTGTCATTGTATTAATAATATTTGTCATATGGACTATAGTCTGCCAATAAACATTTTCATTTTCAATACTAATAACAGCTTAATAAGTACTTAATAACAGCTAATAAATAAACATATGAAATTATCTTATAACTTTCTGATCCTGAATTTATAATATGATATAAGGCTAGCATTTCTCCAACTTTTACAAGCTATTATTTTTTTCCTTTTGCCCGAATGCAGAGCCAGTTTACCCGAATCCAGCCCCCCTCAGCCCCCAGCTTCCCCGTCTCGTACGCCTATGCATATTACCTTTGCTGTTACGGAGGAGGTTAACCGTTTCCCCCCCCCCCACACACACACACACCTCATTGTAAACAGTAAGTGTTGTAATAATGAAAAATCTACACTCATCTACTCATCATACCTGTGGCATTGACTACTTTGCTAGTTTTTATAGTTCCGAAAGGAGTTATAACTTCTTTCACTTGTTTTCCTCCAAATAATGTTGGTTCTGTCGTTATTCCTGTCACGGGACATTTTTCAATGACCTTCGCCCCCGATCTGGTAGCAAACCTGGTCAAACCAGTGCAAAAGCCGGCTGGTTCAAAAGCCCCTAAAACAGAAAATAATGTTTTATCGTAATCACTCTTTGAAATGCAAACGCTCGAATTTATATATGCTTTTATCGTAATCATTCTTTGATAAGCAAACACTCGTTTATATATAATTATCAGTTTTCAAGTGCTCAACTCTCTCTAGCTATAAACGTACGAAGTAACGAATAGGAAATATTGCAGCATGCTGTATATATTTTCGTTACTTAAATTAATATGGAAAATCAAGGCTATGAACATGGTTTCATTACTCTTGTCCATTAAATATAAACATGGTCAGGAGCCAAACCTGTACTAAAACAGGTTTTTCAGGACTCAAAAGCTTAAATATACTTTCGGGTACAGAAAGTTAACTCG
The DNA here is from genome assembly GCA_023014485.1 of Bathynomus jamesi. Classification (NCBI taxonomy): domain Eukaryota; kingdom Metazoa; phylum Arthropoda; class Malacostraca; order Isopoda; family Cirolanidae; genus Bathynomus; species Bathynomus jamesi. The sequence goes on along the minus strand of JAJOZX010003568.1, from coordinate 164,600 downwards.
GCAATGTGCAGACCTGTAGTATTTATTGGAAATAAGCAAGGATGCATACCTGTATAGATATAAGTATAGGGATAGTATAGAAACGAAGGTATAGGTGAAAAATTAATTTTCATATAGATATATATATATCTATAAGTGCAGAAATAAGTGTTCAGGGAGGTATAGATATACTGTGCTATTAAAATAAATGAAAATATTATTTCTATACTTTCGTATACTTTTCGAATATATAAAACCTCAATCATAATAACTAATATAGAAGTTCAGTTTATCTTCACTTTAAAAAGAATAAAAGCACTACTGCGTGGCAATGCATGGCAACTTTTCTATATACAATATTTTTCACTTAGCCCTGTGGATATTTCTTTGTATTTGATTTTTCAAAGTTTGACATTAGTTTTGACCATGAGTAATCAAACCAACACGAGTATTCTTTGCAAATGACATAAAAAGCCTAAAAATAAGACTGTTCTTTCTACTTGATTTTCCACCTTTCATTTTAATTGCCAAAAGGTAGGTAGTTAGAAAATGAGAATGAATCAACAAATAAATCTTTGTGGATGACTAATACTTTGTTTTATTTTAAATTGATACGTGTTAAGTATAGGTATATAGAAATAAATGGAGCTTTATATACAGGGTGGTACAAAAGTCCCTATCTATTTTGCTGAAATAATTATATTTCTATTTTATGTCCAACAGGCCATAGATGATGATGGATGTACAAGAACGTGTGATGGTAGTAACACTACGTATCCAAGGAAAGAAGTGCAAAGAAATTCGAGAAAAATTTTAAAGATTTCACAAACCAGCACCTACAGACAAAGCAATTCGCGAGCTGGTCAATAAATTTAAAAGAACAGGATCTGTTTATGATGAAGCAATATCTGGACGTCCAGGTATCTCTCAAGAAAATGTCGAATTGGTAAGAGATGCCTTTGAAACAAATCCTCGAATGTCAACTAGCACAACATCACGTAGACTGAGCATACCAAAAACGACTGTTCTAAGGATTTTAAAATAACATTATAAGAGGAAAGTTACCATAATATTAAAGTGCTACATGAGTTACACGAAGATGATTATCCAAGACGAGCCGCCATGTGCACAGAGTTGATTGAAAAAAATTCATACCGAAAACTTATTAAACCACATTCTCTTCAGCGATAAGATGACATTCCACACATGCGGAAAGGTTAATCGACATAATTGCCGTATCTGGCAAAGGGGGAAAATGAGTGAGTATGAACAAGTGAGGGAATGGTGGTTAGCGGTAGTTTACGATGAGTTGGGTAGGGAGAGTTTGCCAGACAATCACTGGTGCGACGTGCTGAGGCATGCATTCAAGAAGTAGGAAAGAATTTCGAACATTTACTTTAATGAAGTAAATGTATCACATTGTATTTGCATAAAATGTAAAATATCTTTAGGAATTTCATTTTTCTGTCGCGTACGATAGCTCGAAACCTTGGGGTTTCTCGACTTATGTTTATATAGTCTTTTTTTCTTTACTTTTGTCAAGAATACACCCTGCTATTCATGAAACACATTTATGCATCACCCTGTATAACTCAGTGAGGAAGCAGTTTGGTTTCCAAATATAATTTTATTCTTCCAAAGTTAAAATCTGAATTAAACCTCAGTTCCGTACCCTCCTCAGGGCTGTACAGCGTTGAATATATGTCAGACACATTCAACAAGGGATAAAGTTTCTGCGTTTCGGATGGATCCAATATGAAGCTTTCTATATTTTGCGTCTTACCGACCATCATCAGTCTTTTGAATTCGTTCATTCTTTCCTAATGAAAAGGACATGCACAGGTTAATGTGAGAAGTGTATTCTATTCATTCCGTGCCTCCCTCTCAATAATTCGTCCACGCTTCGGAACCTTACTTTAGAAATTTAGTTTTAATAATAATTTGCTGCAAGTAAATAAACAGAATTTAAGATACACTAAAATTTTCAATTGTATTAGATATATGCATCTTTCCCACGCAAGTACCTATCGATTCCAGCAGAGGTACCGATCATGGCCCAGTATAAGTTATAGGTACCTGAATTAGTTTTTATCATTCAGAAAAGACGCTTTTGGGGAGGGAAAAATTTCCATTTTTCTTTTTTAAATTTTTAAATACGTTAAAACCTCTAAAATATTTCAACGGTACACATGATCCAGTTTCTGATTAGGTTACTACATCTTAGAAATTACTTTGTACGAACAGATAAATTGACGGGCGCTCTGTAACGAGGTAAATAAATGTAGCCTACATTTACAGAACTTTTTCACGAGTTTGTCCTGTTGTAGTCTGTGTAAACAGTCAATTTTTAGATTATAGATTTCGTTCCGAGGAAAAGACTCGGTGTTTATTATACAACCGTTTGACCAATGAACAGTTCTTCTGTCCTGACAAGGTGAAATGGGAAGAAACAAGTACTTCAACAGAAGAAAAAGGGGTTTGTTGAATTTCCTCATAAAAGTATTTAAATTAAGGCTTTCTCAAGTTTATCAGCGTTCATATGTCTTAATCAGCATAAATGTCTTTGGTTAGCTTCCGCCCGAATTGTTCATTTTGACGAAGGTCAAGCTTTTCACTCCACCTTAGACCTACAGTTTAACGTGGAATCTGAACCACGCCCCACCAGCAGCCCAGCGTCTTAACCACTAGGCCACCCAGGGTACCCATTTATCTACCAACCACTTTCTTTGTGTGGAAGGATGAACAGCTGGGTTTTGCTGCGCGCTGGCTGCCGTCACCAGGTCTCGATCCCGGGGCCGATGGATTCGTAGTCAGCGACGCTAACCACTACACACCACCGACCGAGGTTGTTTTATAATAATATTTATGAAGAGTAATAAACAAAATCATTCAAGAAACACACACACATATATATATATATATATATATATATATATATATATATATATATATATATATATATATATATATATATATATATTAGGGTGTCCGACTTATGACCTTTTTTTCAGATCCATTGAACATACTTTTTTTTCTGTTAGAAATGGTTCACTTTTACTAAATATATCAAAAAAAGATTCAATTTAACAATTTTGGGGTCCCCGATCCACTCCCGAAAATGGGCCCCCCTGAAAATGCTAGAAATACCCATTTTTTGTTTGTAATCAACCTACTGTGTCCCACTTATGGCTTTTTTTTTCAGATTTATTGAACATAGCTTTATTCCTATTAGAAATGATCCACTTATACTAAATATATCAGAAAAAGATTCACTATGTTATGGGTTAAGGTACAGTAAAAGGCATTTAATCAGATTAGTGGGGCTCAAATTCTCAACTAAGAAAGGGACTTTTTTTATTTTAGCTAAGAAAGGCGCAATAGCAAGAGTTTATTGTGGAATTAACCATTTTGCGATTTTTTTTCAGGTATTTAGATAATAAAATATGTTTAATTATGAGGTATTGTAAGAATGAATAAAAATAAAGCTGTATTAAGAAACAATCCAACAAACTTCGACTCTACTTGATGCATTAAAGGATGATCTAAGTGGCCAAGAGGGATGCATGCTGCCATCAAAAGGAGACGTTTTGAATCATTTTTTCTACCTCAGAAGAAAACAAATGCAAGGCCCTAATATTTCCAAAGAGGAAAACATTTTGAATGTTTTGAAAAAGTTCAAACAATTTGGGAAAAGGCGGGCATTCCATCAAAGGATGTCGTAAGACATAAAACCCCACGAACCATGCTACTAAACTTGATAAAATTACATGGAACAGTAATAAAGAGCAAAAAAGCTAAATGTTATGAAACCAAAAAACAAAGTTACTTGGGTCAGTTGAATGATCTGTTTGATATTTCTACACAAAACGTATTTCATGAGATAAGAACGGATTCCCTAAGAATAGGAACAAATTAAAGAGGACATAAATTTCCTAGAAGACCAAAGAGGGGAGAGGAAGTCGTGTCTTGGCCTTTTAGATAAAGCTTATGTGTCAAAAGTGCAAAGGAAAGAAGTAAGATTCGATGAAGAAAGAAAGCGACAAATGAAAGAAGCTGAACGAAAACCAATGGAAAAGAGATCAGGCAATCCAACCATCACTGAGAGTGATGACACAGATAATTCTTCGGGTGAAGAATATTCTCCAGAACCCCAGCCAGGCCCATCAAAACCAAGACCAAGTAGTTTGCTTCAATCAACACTAGTATCAAACACAGCAGATCGTCTTGGACTCTCCATAAGGCAACGTACAGTTTTTGCATCAATTGCCGTCGCAGAGTGTGGCAAAAACATAGAAGAAATGAGCATATCCAAAACTACTTCAGCTCGAGCAGCTACAATATCAAGAAAAAGAACGTGGCAGGACATCCAAGGTGATTTCGTTCCTCCCCAGTATGCTCTGATCCATTGGGATAGCAAAATGATCCGTAATTTATCAGGTGGAAAGGAGGAAAAATTGGCAATACTAGTTACTGGGGAAAATGATTTGGAGAAATTACTCTCCATAGCAAAAATCAAAGACAGTACCGGATCACTCAAGCAACAAGCGTGTTTGAAACCATCTCAGAATGGAAGCTAGAAGACAATGTTTATGGGCTAGTATTTGATACAACTGCCTCAAAC